>BSBM01000390.1:7097500-7505000 GCA_027924585.1 Larix kaempferi
ATGGTGATGAAGATGATGATGATGATGAAGATGTTGAAGATGATGATGATGAAGATGATGAAGATGAATATGATGGTGATGAAGATGATGAAGATGATGATGATGAAGATGGCGATGATGATGATGATGATGAAGATGAATACAATGATGAATATGGAGATGATGATGATGATGATGAAGATGATGGTGATGCAGATGATGATGAGGATGATGACGATGATGAATATGATGATGGATATGATGATGATGATGATGAAGATGAAGATGATGAATATGATGATGATGATGATGAAGAAGATGATGAAGATGATGATGATGATGAAGACGATGACAATAATGATGATGATGATGACGATGATGATGATAATCATCATCATCATCATCATCCTCATCATCATCATCGTCCTCATATTCATCATCATCATCATCCTCATCATCCTCATCTTCATCATCATGATCATCATCATCTTCATGATCATCATCATGATCATGATCATCATCATCCTCCTCCTCCTCCTCATCATCCTCATCATCATCATCATCGTCGTTGTCGTCGCCGTCTTCATCTTCATCATCATCATCATCATTATCATCACCGTCATCACCCTACCTCTAACCACACTGCTCATCTCTCTTTCTCACTCCCTACAACTAACACCCTCTCCTCTCTCTCTCTCTCTCTCTCTCTCTCTCTCTCTCCTCTCCTCCCCCTACCCATTACTAATCCCCTCTCTCAATCTCTCCCTCTCTCCCCCTCTCTAACCCCCATCCTAGCCCCTTAACCCTAACCAACCCCCCCTCTCTCACTCTTTATTCCCTACTTCTACACCTCTCTCTCTCTCTCTCTCTAAACCCCCTCTCCCTCTCCCTAACCTCTCCCCCATGCCTAATAATCCTACTCTTTCTATCTCTATCCTACTCCCCCTAGCCCTAAACCCCCTCCTCTCCCTAGCCCTTACTAACCCGGGCTCTCTTAGTCTCTCTCTCTTCCCTACACCTCCACCTCCCTATGCTTCTCAGTAAATCCTTGAGCATTGGTTTGGGCGTAGTATAAAAGGCCAATTTGTGGGAAACCTTCGCTGCAATGTACTTCCCTTGTAGTGAGAGAGAGAGAGAAATATTAATGAGAGAGAGAGAGGGACATAGGGGAGAGAAGAGAGGAAGGGGGTTACAGAAACAGAGAGAGAGAGAGACAACGATTATAGAGAGAGAGTGAGAGGATGAGGTTTAGGGGAAGAGGGGAGCATGGTTAAGGAGATAGAGAGAGAGGGGGGAGGAGCAAGAGGGGGCTTAGGAAGAGATGGGAGGAGTTAGAGGGAGAGTGTTGGTTGTGGAGCTTGATCTTCTAGTCCCATAGATGATGTTGTTTCAGTCGTGTTTATACCCCAGGTTAGGTTATGATACCGACAGAAAATTTTATTATGGGATACCAACACCATAATAAACACAAGCAAAACTACATTTTAGATTACTAAACAAATGCGCGCACGCGCTACTATTAGCGCGTGTGCGCTTTTAGTGCATGCGCGTGTATTTAAAACAACGCATACACGCCATTTAAATTTCTAAATTTTGGCGGTAAATTCCTTTCCCACCAACATGGTGGATGACTTGGCCGCTTTGGTTTTAGGTTCGGGTTGCCAAACAAGTGTCTTGGACTATGTTATAACAAAATACATCTTATTCTATAACTTCTTCTGTTTCAAGCATGATTCTGCATATGCCACACTTGTCCACTGCTAATGAAATTGCACACACTTGTAGAACTATGTGTGCAGATTCCGAATACGTAATTTTTTATTAAAACTATTATTTGTTCCTATTTTTTAATTAATTTCAATTGCACTAATGTCAATCTTACACAAAGAGTAGGTTATTTCTTCCGTCTATAACTTTTTATTGGCTCACCGATTTTGAAAACGGAAAAGAACCCACACAAGTACACACAAAAACATACATCCTAAAAAAAAAAATTGTTGATTGATTAGGTTAAGACCATGATATCGAGGGCTAACGCTCGGCCTAATCATTTTAGGGATGGGCTGACTTCCTTAATTAAAAAATAAAATAAAATTAACATAAATAAATATGGAAAAATAACACCGCACTAGAACGACCTGTTATCTACGACTGTATATAATTTTTTTTAACAAAAATCCACCATTTGAATACCAAACCAGAGGGCTAACGCAAACATATTCATTATATTTTCTTAAAAAAATAGCATACCAACCTTAGGAGAACCCCATTTTTTGGGAGTTATACTTAATTTCCATAAATAATATTTATATATTCCGGAAGGTAATCCGATTTTCTACGTTTGATCTTCTTATGCCATATTCCAAAAAGTTGTTTAGGTAGCTCTAATATTGCTTTTTGACGTTTAGATTTCTGTTTTTCTAGAAGTCCATTGCGACTAACGCATCATGAGTGGCCAGCATTAACTTGCACCAGCCCCTCATCCATAGAAATCTGCCATCTTGGGTCATGTGAGGCTTCCTCATATGACTGAGGATCAGAATCTATCATCATATAACATCTGTCAGAAAGGTAAGGATCATTCACATTGAGAGCAGTCTCAAATTGTGATCTAGTCCTCCTTTGGTCCTGAGGATTGCCAACTAGTTCACCTACTACTTGCAAAGTTTTTGCATCCCATTTAGGCCTTGTAGGTGAGTTAGAATCTGCAATAAAATGATCCTCATTATCAGAAATATCAGGATAAAAAACTTCAAGAACATCACTTACTTCTTCTTCAGGTGGTGGTGAAGATGGTTCTCCAATTTCAGCACTCTGAGAGGGCTATTCCTTAAACTGCACACTTCTTTCGATGAATTATTTATGAGTGGTCATGTTCAACAACTTATAACCTTTGGATTCCTCTGAATATCCAACAAATAAACATGGTTAGATTTGGGGCTGCAATGCCCTCCTCTTCTCAAGTGGAATCCTAGCCCAAGCTTTTGAGCCAAAAATCCTAAAATGAGAGATATCAGGTTTGTGACATGTCCAAGCCTCGAAAGGAGTGATACCTTTGAGAGCTTTGTGTGGCACTCTATTCTGAATGTAAGTGGAACAATTTATTGCCTCATCCCATAGCTTGGGAGACAATGACTTTGCCTCAAGCATACATGTGGCCATCTCCTTTAGAGACTTGTTTTTCCTCTCAGCAACCCCATTTTGCTGAGGTTTATATGGAACTGTGTGTTGCATCTGAATGCCTGAAGAGGCACAAAATTGCTGAAACTCTGATTTCATATATTCACCACCATTATCAGATCTGATAATTTTAATATGCCTACCATACTGGTTCTCAATTGAAGCTTTGAATAGCTTGAACAGACTAAAAACTTCAGATTTTAGCTTGATGAAATAAATCCAACAATACCTGCTAAAGTCATCTATGAATGTGAGGATGTATTTCGCATGGTTCAAAGTCTCATGAGGGAATGTACCTGATATATCAGTATGAAGAAGGTCTAATGGTGCAGTGGTTCTCTCATAATTGGATCTCCCATACTTATGCTCAGGGTGTTTTCCTAGGATGCAATATTGACAGACAGCTTTGGAAAATTTGATATTGGGCAGCCCTATAACCATCTCTTTCTCATGAAGTTGGGAAAGGTATTTATAATTTAGGTGGCCAAATCTTTCATGCCATAGTTTGCTGGACTCATTGGCATGGGTTAATAGAGCAGAAGGTGAGGGATTCGGTACAAAATGAGAAAACTTGTAGATTCTAGAACAGTGATCAACAATACCAAATGCAATAATTTTTCTTGTTGAAATTTCAGCTATATCAACATCATTGGGGGTAAAGTTTACTCTCTTGAGAAGCCCTATATGGGTCATATTATAGACTAACAATACGTTTGCAACAAGTCTAGGTACATATAAAACACTATTAAATGACCCAAACTCGAGATCTATGCTACCTTTTCCTTTGCTAGAAGTTTCAGAATTGTCTCCCAATACAATATTTGGACCACTAGAAGAGTCAAGTGAAGTGAAAAACTTACTTGTAGACAGCATGTGTCTTGATGCACCGGAATCAATAATGAATGAAGAAGGTTTGGATGTGCTGGCCATTAGTGCATGAACTCTCTCTTTATCATCAGAATTTGATCCTCCATCATTCCTCCTTGTGCTCTCTGGAAGAGGAATGTTGGCTTTCTCCAAGAGTTGAGCCATTTGGTCAAGATTTTTCTTCATGCAAGAGCTTTCAGGATAAAATCCCTTGCTGCAATAATTGCACTTTGTCCTCTCATTCTTCTTGTTTGGATTCTTCTTGAAATTAGATGACTCTCCATTAAAATTATGCTTGTCTTTCCTCTCACCGGTGGGCTTCTTGAAATTGCCCTTCTTCTTGCCTTTCGAACCCTTTGAATCTCAAACATTCAGATAGTGGTCTTTGGAGGGATTTTTAATGGCTCCCATCAAGACCAATTTGTCTCATTCTTGTGTAAAAGACTCCATGAATTCTGAAAGTGTCGGGCTCTTCCAATTTTTAATTGCTTTCCGGGTGGAATGGAAGGTCGAGACAAAGATTGAATAGTCGGGGCCAAGCTTGGAGAGAATGGACAAAACTAATTGCTCATCCTTTTTTTCAATACCACATTGCTTCAGCTACAATACAAGAGATTTAAATTTGGAGAAGAAATCCTGTAGATTATCAAAATTTTGTGGACTCAAAAATACTAGCTCGTTATCAAATTGGTGGCCTCTCAATTCATCGATTTTCTCGAACAATTCTTGAAGTTTCAGCCATACTTCACTGGGTGAAGTGAGGCCATCAAGATGAAATAGAATCTCTATGGATGTAGTGAGACATAACATCCCATAGGCTTCATCCCTTCGATTATTCCATTTAGATTTCTCTACTGCTGAGGTTGGCTCAACTTCAATTGCCATTGTCACCCTGTAGAGCCCTTTGCTCCTCAGTAGAATCTCCATCTGCACCTTCCAATCAAAGTAATTGAAGGGAGTGAGGATGATATGCTGTGTATGATCCATGGCTGCTCTGAAATAACTTGTGGACTGATTTTAGTACACTTCTAGATGCCCAAATGCGCCCTGTAGAGAATAGAATTCACCCGGTGAATTGAGCAATGCACCCTTCCTAAGACTGGTTGGATCCTGCAAAACAATCAAAGATGATAGGAATAGATTGATAGCTTTGATACCATGTTAAATTCAGTTCACATCTGGATATTAACAAGCAATTACACTCTCTCATAAGAAAATCTCACACAAATTATGCACAAAGATGGAATTCTGTATTAACTTCTCATGAAAAAAATAATTCAGCCAACCTTCTGAAAGTGATAGGATGTTGTTATAAAACATTACAACAGAGATTCAAATGGCTAAGGATTCCAAAAGAAGCATTCCATCATCAGACTTACTAAAAATATGTGCATCATCCCTAGGTGGCAAGTATGCTTTCCAAATGTCTCCAAAAGCTCATGAATTGCTAAATTAGGGAGCTGAAGGTGATGTATGATGAAAAAAATGCCAAATATGAAATTTGAGAAGAGAAAACATTGTGGAGTTGTGAAAATGCTCACAGTGGATCCAAGAGATGATGTAAACATCACAATGAAAGAATTTAGGAATAATAGAAGAAGAATAGAGCAGTGGAACATAGATCCAAAGGAGCTCAGATAGAGGCAGAATAATTACACATGTTACATTAATTTGAATAGTAAAACAGTAAATATACAATGCTCAGGATTCAAATACACTAGGTGTGATTCGAGTTAGCCTGCATGGATAGATCCAAAATCAATGGAGTGTCATCAAGCACAACTAGAAGTCTATCTCATCATCGGTGGAGTCATCAATGCACAAGTAACTGTCAACCATCAGTCAAACTGATTCTAATTGAGTGTGGTAGGTGTAACTGGCACATGGAGGCACTAACTAAATGAAGGAGGCTCAGTGGAGGGCACATGAGGAGCTATCTAGAGTCAGATTGGGCAGTCAAGTCTCATCGGAGGTCCATCGGAGTGATACAGTCAGTTGAGAGTCAATCTAGCCTTAAATCAAGGAAAGAACTGATGATAACTTAACTAACTGAGGTACAATAGGAGTGGTAGGTGAGAAAAGGTGCCCTTCTCAAGTGGTGGGTGAGAAGTGGGTGCATCATTGGCTAGGAGGGCTCAGTTTGAGTGGAAATAGGCTCCCGAGTGCTGGAAGACTAGGGACTAGGTGCTAGAGGTGTCAACCTAATGACTGGGAAGCATGCGGATGCATGAAATGCATGCAGAAATGCATGCAAGACTGATAATGAAAATAACTGAAAGGCTAGTCATACTAGGATGGAGTATAGAAATATCCTAACAGCCCCCCTTAATCCATCCTGGGCCCTAGTAACTAGGACCAAAGGTCACCCATACAATCAAATAAATGATAAAATAAGAACTGTCCATAAACCGAGGAAATGGGGAAAACCTCATGGGAAAAATACCCCCCCCTCAAAAGAACAGTAAATAACTCAAAGAACCATCATACTAAGCAGAAAAGAAAGAAGCTTGCATCAGTGAAAACTTTTGCAAAAAACTTGGCAAGTTGATCCTCTGTAGGATGCCAAAGTAGGTGCGAGATCTGGATATGGTCTTCTGATGTGCCTCCCACTGTGTAGAAGATGTATTGGATGAAACAAGTCTTCCAGGAATACTTTCTGCAACTGGAACGAATGGATCATGATGAGTCTTCCCAATGGATGGAAGAGAGAACCCCATCATCATGCTGCATCTCCCATGGAGAGGTAGATGGCATAATGCAAGGTTGGCATGATGCTGAAATCTAGTAGTTCTGTGAGCAAATGGATCCTCAACTATGTTCTCAGTAGCTGCAAGGACTATGTGAACCCATGTTGGCCTTGTCTCTGGATTGAGAACATGTGTTGGTTCTGGATCTGAATCTGAATGTTCTTGAACTTTGATCTCAACATCAAGATCTTCATCTTCATCTTCATTAGAATAAGAATCACTTGAATCTTCATCAGATTCCGAAGGAGTAGGAAGAGAGAAGGGTAGAAAATGAGAGAACTCATATGCCTTGGAGGCATGATTTGCAAACCCTTTCGTCTTCCCAATAGATATATCTATAATCTCAACTGTGTCGGAATCAAAAGTCACCTTCTTAGGTGATCCGGTGTGAGTCATCTGATATACAAACAACAAATTTGTTGTCAAGGAGGGAATGAATAGAACATTCTTGAACTTGCCATGCTCCATATGTATTGTACCCAATCCTTCGGCAGAGATTTGAGAGTTGTATCCCATGTGAATAGTAGGCCCATCTTTGAGATCTAAAGAGGAAAATGATTCTTCAAAGGAAACCATGTGGTTGGAGGCTCCAGAATCTATGAGGAGGGCCTTTGATTGTGAAAAACCAGCCATCAATGCATGGCAATCCTCATGACCATCAGATCCACTTCCAGAATCAAACATCTTTGCATCTTTTGGAATATAAATTTTGTCTTGTTCAAGAAGCTTGGTTAGTAGGTCTATTTTCTTGTGCATGCAAGATTTCTCAAGATGGTATCCTCTTTTGCAATAGGGACATTCAGATCTATTATGTTTGTCCTTCTTGGAGCTAGAGGCTCCTTTTGATGGACTTGACTTATCATTTAGCTTGGATTTAGATGAATTCTTATCCTTGTCTTTTTGCCTCCCTTTCACATTCATCCTACTGGCTTCTCCAACTAGAAGAGATAGATCTTTGGAGGCCTTGATGACACCCATTTGAATCAATTTGTCCTCTTCTTGAATGAGAGCTTCAGTAAAGGCTGTTAAGGTGAGAAACTTCCATCCAGGGATTGACATTCACCTAGAATGGAAGGTAGATACAAAGACAAAAAATTGAGATCCAAGTTTGCTCAAAATGGAGAGCACCAATTGATCATCACTTTTAGTGATGCCACAATGCTTGCATTGAAAAACCAATTTCTGAAATTTTGAGAAGAATTCTTGAATGCTCTCGAAATTTCTAGGTTGTAGGGTAGCCAATTCATTTTCGAGAATGTGGCCTCTTAGCCCATCTTGTTTTCCAAAGAGACTCTCCAATTTTGTCCATAACTCATTTGGAGACTTCAATCCTTCAAGATGAAACAATAGATCTTTAGACATATGAAGGCATATGAATCCAAAAGCTTCATCCATTTTATTTAGATGCTTGGTTCTCTCTACAACTGTGTGTGGTATGGCATCTTTTTCAAATACCATTCTATTTAGATGTCTATTACACAAGTGTAATTTCATATCACCCTTCCATTCGAAGTAATTGAACGGAGTGAAGATCATAGGAGAGAAAGGAGCATTTGAACTGCTCATATTAACTGCTGGAACGAGTGCAAAAGTGAAACTGTTGATACTGCTGCTGGAACTTCGAAATACCTGCAAAAAAATCTCAAGAATGGAGGTAGATTATACACTCAAATGGCTCTGATGCCATGTGAAAATGCTCACAGTAGATCCAAGAGATGATGTAAACCTCACAATGAAATAATTTAGGAATAATAGAAGAAGAATAGAGCAGTAGAACATAGATCCAAAGGAGCTTAGATAGAGGCAGAATAATTACACATGTTACATTAATCTGAATAGTAAAACAGTAAATATACAATGCTCGGGATTTTAATACACTAGGTGTGATTCGAATTAGCCTGCATGGATAGATCCAAAATCAGTGGAGTGTCATCAAGCACAACTAGAAGTCTATCTCATTATCGGTGGAGTCATCAATGCACAAGTAACTATCAACCATCAGTCAAACTGAGTCTAACTAAGTGTGGTAGGTGTAACTGGCACATGGAGGCACTAACTAAATGAAGGAGGCTCAGTGGAGGGTGCATGAGGAGCTATCTGGAGTCAGATTGGGCAGTCAAGTCTCATCGGAGGTCCATCGGAGTGATACAGTCAGTTGAGAGTCAGTCTAGCCTTAAATCAAAGAAAGAACTGATGATAACTTAACTAACTGAAGTACAACAGGAGTGGTAGGTGAGAAAAGGCACCCTTCTCAAGTGGTGAGTGAGAAGTGGGCACATCACTGGCTAGGAGGGCTCAATCTGAGTGGAAATAAGCTCCCGAGTGCTGGAAGACTAGCGACTAGGTGCTCTAGGTGTCAACCTGATGACTGGGAAGCATGCAAGACTGATAATGAAAATAAATGAAAGGCTGGTAGGACTAGGATGGAGTATAGAAATATCCTAACAGGAGTGTCATGGGTGCAAAAAACAAGTTTCCTAGGTGACTAGCTTTTCCCCATGGGGGAAAAAGCTGTAAAAAGCAGTAAAAACTTAGAAATGTGTCTTTCCTCGTAAAATCTTATCCAAAATCTTTTGGAAGTGTGCCCAAGTTGCCTCGGTGGCTTGTGGTCCACACCTTGGATGTATTTTGGTCCCCCATGTTGCTTTTTTTTCTAGGGATTTGTAATGAAAAGCTTTCTGGTCTGAGAGCTGTAGTAGCAATAGTTTTAATAGCTCCAGTAGTTGCAACTCTAGTAGTAGGAGCTCTTTTGGCTCAACCTAGTAGTATATATAGTAGGCTGCTTTAGAGGTAGTAGTGGTTTTAGTAGCTTTGAATAAAATAGTTCCTACCTTCAGCTAGTACTCTTTCCGATAGTAGTAGTGCTCCACTCTAGCTCAACATAGTAGTAGCGGTAGTAGTTTAGATATAGTGTTATAGGGGGTTTACTTAATTGTCTACTCTAGTAATTTAGAGGCTTTACTTTAGTAGTAGTAGCTCAACTTAGTAGCAATAAGTAATAAGAGCTTCTCTATTAGTTATTAGTTTGGTCCACACAAGGCAATTTCCTAGTCTATTACATAGTAATTAACCATAGCAGATTAATTAATGCATCTAATGTAATCGAAATACATGGTAGGAAGATTTAATATTCCAACAATTATGACATGGTTGGGAGCAGTGATAACAGCCGGGTTGGCAGTTGCATCCTTTGTAGTTTTATTTATGTCACTTAAAAATGGCAAAGCATGTGAAGGAAATCTGGGAGAGAAATCCGTGTTAAACCCTGGCAGAATGGGATTGCCATTCATTGGAGAAACTCCTGAATATCTTTCTCCATTCAATCCACCTGTTTGATGTCAGCCATGAAATGCACCTGTCAGTCTTGGTGTGAATGTGTCAATTGGGTTGCTTGAGAAAATAGATACATACACCATTTTCAACAGTTTTTTTTCCAAAAATAACGGGATACTTAATTAACCATATATTGATCTCTACACCAATTTAACTGTCCAAGTCAAAGAGCTCACCCGGAATTTTTACATATTGAATTCCAATGAAGAAAAAATTATGGTAAACCGAAAGCAAATTGCAGTCAAATGCTTATCTAAAACTTACTGAAGAAATTTCACACAAAGACTGAACTTGAAACCAGAATCGAATTGTATTACTATCTGTATTACTTATTTTTTTCGTATCAAATCGTATTCGTACTAGAATTATGCTACTATACCTGGAACAGACTGAAAAAATTTCACCCAAAAAGCAAAACCTGAAAACAGAATGCAAAAACTTGCTCATTGGATTTTGCTTGGTAGCATGCCACCATACAGTATGATAACAACTACCAGGACACGGAATACAGTCGGGGATGACAGCAAGCACGCCGCCATAACCACAGAACCGTTCACCTCGAGCACATGGCATATACAAGCAATAAGGAGTGAACAATGACCCTATTATCTATTTATGAATCCGACGCACACACATATCCCATTAACTAATTTTCACGCTAGCTAATCAAACCCTAATCACTATGCATTTAATCATTAAAAAATAACGACCATCAAATTCATCTTATCTGTACACTTTTAACATTTTAGTTGATCTTGATGATCCATTCAATGAAGCCCCAAATCCAAAATATAAGATATAAACGCCTATCAGCGTAATTAACTAACTGGCTATCAATGAGAAGAAAATATATTTAAATATTGGTTGTTTTTGCATAAGAGACGTTAGGGACAAGTGAATAAGAATATGGGGTGGATCCGACTGGAAAGCATTGACAGGATTTTGAAATCTACAAAATAAGTGTCTCATGGAATTTGGCAGTGAAAATGAGATAAGAATGCACGATCACCTTCGAGATTTAGGACATTAATGATCTGTTGGATGAAACAACTTTAAAGGTTTTTGTTTATATAATTATGCAGCGTAGGCAAGTCATAATTCTTCATTGTTTTTAACTAAGTAATAAAAGAAGTACGCAGAAATATAATAGCTCCTTGGTCAACCATTCAAAATAAAAAACCAAAATCGAAGATAATTAGAAAGCATGTTGAATTGGGTGCGATCACCAAAGCTCATATGGCTTAGCATCACCATAAAATTAAATTTGAAGATGATATTGGACAAAAGTTCAGTAATGGGATGTTAGGGTTCAAGAAATTGCAACTTCTTGAAGCTGAAGGCGATTTTGTAGAAAGCATACTGAATTGGGTGCGATCACCAAAACTCATATGGCTCAATTGGAATCATTCCTTGCCTTCACGGCTTCCACTGGGCTACTTAAGAGTTTTAGAAGTGACCAGGAGGGAATTGAAGACATTGTGGCAATGGGAATCTATGGTATGCATGTGCAGATGTAAATGAGGTAATTTAATTTAGAGAGGGGTAAGCTCCATTTAGCGATGGAAATTGTTGTATTATTTTATCTATGTTATTATTGAAAGGGGAACATTGAATACAACTATGGAGTTGCGGGAATTGAATATTAATGCTCCACCCGTAGAGTTTCCAAAGTCATTAGGGTAGCTGAATCTGTTGGAAAAGCATGTTGCGGAGGAGACAAATCTATGAACGTTACCAAAAGAATTTTGTTATCTACCCCGCTTGAAATATCTGAAGCTAAAAGATACAAAATGTGAAGATTCTTTCCAATACCGTTGGTAAGGTAACAAATTTGCAACTCGGCCAGCGCATAGGTTTGCATAATCTCCCATATTCTATGGGGAATTTAGCAAATCTCTAAATAAGCAATCTCTAGCAGTGCAGAAGTTTAGAGATGCTTCTAACTATTGTGATTTGGGAGGATTAGTACTTATGCTTTTATTGGATTGTATTAAGATGAGACAAGTGTATTGTTCCTTACAAATTAGAAACAAATAATTAAAAAAAAAATCTCTTAATTGATGCATAGATAATGGACAATTCACGGTAAACAACCTATTTAACTAGAAAAATGCCAGAACAAATAATACATTTAACTTGTTCCTATCAGTATTAACTGGTCACAAATTAAATGATTATGCTAAATAATACATTTGAATTAGTAATTTCTATTTACAATATGTCCATATCAAGTAAATGATTGATTAAATGACACGCATATGGGTAGGTGTCCATAATCAATTATTAAAGTGTAGTCCCACTCAAACCTTCAAATTTTCTTTAAAAGAAATATCATGTTATCAAATTCGAGCACATGAAGCATCTCCACTGCCTCCTTGATAGGAAAATTCATTACCAAACCTCATAATTCACAATGCAGAGACTTATCCTTCAACTTGCATAGATGTTTACATAGAGTGCACGTCATCTGAGTAAACGAGTCTAGAGTAAACGTCATTCTAGTAAAAGGATGTGCAAATTTTCAAGTCACATATCATATATTAATTCTAAATAACATAATTTTTTGGATGATGGTAAAATTTATGATGAAGAGAATTTAGAAACTCTTGATAAGGAATTTTTGTTAAAGATAATAAAATTTATTATAAATTAGGTGTTAAATTAATAAAATCAAGTCATTAAAATATTTATGACTATACAAACTTTCAATCTATTGTTTTAAAAATTAGTATAGATCAATCTTAAATGGAGGTGAATGCACCTTTTCAACCCAATAAAAATTAACAATTTAAAAAAAATTTAATATTATAAAAACATTTATAAAATAAAACTATTACATATTACCATCTCAATAATCCAACTTCAATAAATAAATTTCTAAACACATTATACTACAATCTCAATAATAATCCAAACTCCAGCAAAAAAAGCATCTAACCGAGTAGGAGTTTAACTGAACAAGAGTCTCATGATGTGTACATCCATAGTCTATATCACTCTTTATGTGATCATAATGTAAGCAAAATGCTGAGTCATTTAAAAAAAAAAAACAAGGATAATATGGTTATCCTCATTTCAATTGGAGATTCTACACATCCAATGGGTATGGAGCAAAGTTAATTGTTAACCTTGCTCTATGAGGGAAGATATGCAATCGATATATGTTTATTGGGATACTATCAGAGGGTGAAAAAATGAAGATGGGTATCTATTTTGGGGGGTCTCGTGAGAAAATACTTCTGGTTTTTTCATGTTTTTCAACTTTGGGCGAACAAAAGTGATATTTTTGTTTAAAATTTCACTTTGCAGTAAAAAGAAAACTTTTAGAGAATTATGTTAGCTTTCTATTCATAATTTTTTCAATTTTTTTTATTGAGATTTGATATGTCGATTTCGCAAATGTTTGACAGTGTGTTCTTATAAAATGAAAAGACTACAAAATAGTTATGATTTGTTACGCCAGTAAAATCATTGTTAGACTTATTTTTTGCAAAAACAGAAAATGCTACGACAATCTACACACAATGTACTAGTGCCTGACTATAAGTTTGTAACCAATGGATCTATATACTAATTATTATATTTTTTTAAAGTCGATCAATGGGGAAACTTAGTCGATTTTCAACATCTTTTTTGTTGCGCCACTTTTCTCTCAATCGACTCTAAAAATAAAAAATCTACGAACACCCTTTTGAAGTAGACACGCCAATTAAGATTCCCACATTTTTTTCAATTTTTTTGGTGGTGTATTTTTTAAGTTATGGATTTTTCTTTTCACCGTTTTTTTTAAAGATATGAATTCAAACTCAATACATGTTACGAAAATAAAACATAAAAAATATCAGTTCTTATCTATACACAACAAAATCTATACCCACATAAAGTAGATTCAATGATGAACCTAATGGTATCAAGTCCGACATTCTTTTTATAGTGTAAGAGGTTGTTTTTCCCTTCCGAAAATGGAGAAACCTAAAAATTCTGCAGAATCGTGAAGCTTCCATGTTTCAAAGATTATTCGGTGGAATAACCTTTTTCCGCAACAGTTCGGCCGAATAATAAAACTGGAAAAAAGTTTCGTCGGCCGATAAAAAAAAAAAAAAAAAAAAAAAAAAAAAAAAAAAAAAAAGAAGAAGAAGAAGAAAGGTTTTCTATACTCGTATAAATAAACCTAAACTGATTCATTATTTTCGCATGTTTTAAATTCGCATATTTCTTGTCAAACTATTTTTGAAAAGGTTTTCAAAAAAGACATTTTTTGCAAAATGAGGTTTTTACAAGGTATATTTCTTCTTATTATTTTCCAAAAGGTACATTGAAGGAGTTTTTTTGTAAGGCATTTTTGGAAAAAGAAAAAAGGTTTTCTATACTTGTATAAATAAACCTAAACTGATTCATTATTTTCGCATGTTTTAAATTCGCATATTTCTTATCAAACTATTTTTGAAAAGGTTTTCAAAGAAGACATTTTTTGCAAAATGAGGTTTTTACAAGGTATATTTCTTCTTATTTTTTTCCAAAAGGTACATTGAAGGAGTTTTTTTGTAAGGCATTTTTGTAAATGATTTTTTTTGTAAGGCATTTTTGTAAAGGAGTTTTTTTTCTAAGGCATATTTGCGAGGAGTTTTTTCAAAATATTTCTTTTCTTAGACATGTTTGCAAAGTGGTTTATGCAAAGAATGTTTCTTTCCAAGGGTTGTATTTAAAGAATGTTTATTCCAAAGTATTTTTGCAAAAAAAATGTATTTTTCCTTCTTATTTCTTTGAAATGGATTTTTTCAAAGAGTTGTTTTGATAAAGTAATTTACAAATGGTTTTTTTCCAAGGTAATTTTGCACTTCTTATTTCTTTGAAAGGGGTTTTTTCAAATAGTTGATTTGCTAAGGTATTTTGCAAAGGGTTTTTTTCCAAGGTAGTTTTGCACTTCTTATTTATTTGAAAATGGTTTTTTCAAATAATTGTTTTGCTAAGGTATTTTGCAAAGAGTTTTTTTCCAAGGTAGTTTTGCACTTCTTATTTCTTTGAAAGAGGTTTTTCAAAGAGTTGTTTACTCAAAGTATTTTTGTAAATAAGTTATTTCTTTACAAGGGTTTTTTCCAAGATATGTTTACAAATAAGTTTTTTTTTCAAAGTATTTTTTCCTAGTGGCTTTTTTCCTAGATATTTTTTCAAAGAGGTTTTTTATTCCAATGGTTTTTACCACGAAGATTTATTTACAATGTGTTCTTATTATTTTCCAATGGGTAGATGATTTATTGTCAAGGAGTTTCTTATTTCTTTCCAAAAAGTTTTTTTCAAAGAATATTTTTGTTCAAAGAGTTTTTTCAAAGGAAATTTAATTCCAAAGAGATCTTCTTTAAAAGACTCTTACAAGATTTTTATAAGGTGAAGTAAATTTCAGTTCATGTTTTTATAAATTCCGTAAATGTTTTTAAATCTTAATTTATTTATTTTGACTATAAAGTAATGATTCTTTAATTTATCATCTATAGATTAAACAATCATGGGAAATAAGAGAAAATGTAAAAAAAAAAGGTGATCGTAAACGTGATGATGATGGTAATAGAGAAAAACAAAAACTCAAATATATTGTCAAAAAACAAAGGGTTGCCGAAACGGAAGAGAGAATTATTGAAGATATAAATACAGATTTACATGATAATGTTGAGGAAATGGAAATTGAAAATAGAGTACAAGAAGAACAAATTGAAGTTGAAGAGACCATTGTAGAAGATGTAAATAGTGATTTACATGCTAATGTCGATGAAGTCAATATTAAAGATCAAGTTCAAGATCCAGAAATTGGACCTGGTATGTATATATCATATATTTTTCAAATTCATTTTTTTATAATGAATTTTATTTTTGGATACATGTTAAATTAAATTTAACTTGATGTATAGGTACTTTCACCATTGATGATGAAATGTTAGAAGACATTGATTGCAACAAATATGGAGAAAAACTACCAATACATGTTGCACGATATCGTGCTACAAAATTTATGATGAAGTTCTCAAGGATTACTCAATAGCAAAACAAGCATAAATTTTGAGATGTTTATTAGTGTCCAAGAAGTTAGAAGGTGCTACATCATTATTGGGTATTCACAAGGTGACAAAAGAGTCGAAATTGAAACAAAATGTGATAGAAAATATAGGTGATGCAATAAAAAAATTTGGAAAATCCAGGAAGTAAGATATCAGTGCTGCACGTAAAGCAATTCATACATCAATTCTTTCAACTAGTACTAAACAAAAGCGTTTGACAACAGAACTAGCAAAAGCAGTTGGAACATCAAGAAAGACATTATACAAACATGGCAAATTCAGAATGCAAATAGATGAAAATAATGAACTTGCTTGCTGAGCAATTATTTGTAGACAATCTTACAAAGATAAATTGGGAGTAGGTGTTAAAGATATTGTACGAGAATATTGGTTGGAACATGCTCAAGTTTCACCAAATTCAAGAGATGTGATATGCAAAAGAATATCACGAAATGTATATGAAAGCCAACCGAAACATATAATGGACATGACACAAGTATAATTGTTCAATAAATTCAAGGAAGATCATCGTGGAATTAATATATCAATCATTACATTTTTGCAACAAAAACCATGGTATGTTAGACCTATTACTATACGTGATACATGTTTTTGTCGTTATCATGTACAATTTCAGTTATATTATGACACATTTTTTGAATTTGGTAAAATGTTTTGGACAAATTCACCACCTCCGCCCACAATACGTGAATTCATATCTCAAATTTTATGTGAGAGAAATCACGATAAAGTATTTTATTCAAACAAATGTTTCAATGGAAAATATTGTCATCGTTGTGGAAATCTGGTGCTATTCCACAATAAATATCCTATCGATAATGATCAATCGTTGTCAAATATAAATGTTGATTGGAGGAGATACGAATACATCAATTATACTATAAGTTCTAGTAACTCACATTCCAAAAGAATTGATTTGCTAGAAGATAAGATATGCGTGACAGATTTTCTCAAAAAATTTGAAAGTGAAATTTATAAATACACCCAGCATTCACATAGAGCACGATGGAAAGATCTTCAATTCAAATAGTTTCGTGAAATTTTTCCACCCGGAACAATTTTGTCCATGGTTGATTTTGCTGAAAACTATACATTTGCTGCACAAAAAGAGATACAGAGTGAATACTATCACTCTGACCAAGTTTCGATATTTGTCCATGTTGTATATAGACATTCTCAACAGGATGTTGATGGCATTGAAAGCACATGTGACAATCGAGATGTTATTAAAAAATAGCACTTCTATATCAGCGATGATCGTACACACGATACACATTTTGTTCAACATTGTATAGAAAATATTTTCTATGATTCACTAAAAAAACGCGAAGTTAAATTCAATGAACATTGGATATGGTCTGATGGATGTGCAGGTCAATTTAAATCTTCACGATCATTTTTTTGGTTATGTCGACTTCATAAAGCGTTGAACATTAAACATCGTTGGAATTTCTTTGAAACTGGACATAGAAAAGGTGAACATGATGGTGCAGGAGCATGCGTAAAAAGAGCACTTCGAAGATGGCAAATGAACTATTCTTCTGCACGGTTTCATTCAGCTGCAGAGGTTGTCCAATGGTGTCAATTAAATCTAAGCCATGATTATAATCAACAATCAAAAGATGTGCGCAGGTATGAACACTATTTTTTTAATTTATATTATTTCTTGAAATTTTAAAAAATGTACACTAACATTTAAGTACATGTACACTAACATTAAAAGTTGTTCTTCAAGTGATTTATCATTTATTGTGTAGGTTTTTTTGGCTTGTTGGGGTCCAAGATATAAATAGATCAATACCATATGATGCTAGCACCATATATGGGACTAGAGATCTTCACTCTATTCAAACAAAATCATTCTAAAACGTGTTTGCATTTGACAGTAGAAAGCAATCATGCTTTTGTCATATTTGCATTGAAAATGTTGAATCTACAGAAGTTTGTGAAAACATAACAAACAACTACGTAAAAGCTTGGAAATACATAGAGATTAATCCAAAAGGAAAAATGCCACTGGCAAGTGTAGAAGAATTAGAATCAGAAGAAATAGCAATATCATCTGGTGGAGATAGAATTTCAGATCTTGTTAGATAAGGTAATGAACTTACTTGACTTTTAAGTTAATTGTTCATTCTTGTCCATCGTCATAAGTATAGTCAATTTAATTCATTTAAAAACGCTAACACCAATTGTAATTTGCGCAGGAGATATTTTTGCTGTGATTGCACCTTTAGACAACAACGAAAATGTGAAATATTATTTGATGCGATGCACTGAAGGAAAGATGAAGTTATTGGAGGACTACAATAACAACGGATTTACATACGAGAGAGGATCCATCATTTTAAAAGGCTATTTTTTTCAGCAGACGCATATGACTAAAAATTATGTCCACTTTCAAGATTATGAACCCGATGTTATATGTTGTCAGTATAGTCATTTAGTATGTGCATCTCCAATAAGGTTGGTACAATTTCCATCAAAAAAACAGTTAAAAACCAAAAAATGGAAACTATCCATATGTGACCATGAACAGATAATTAAGAATGGCATTCCATTGCGATGTTTTAAACTATATATCAAAAATGAATTGATCTATGTTTTTGTCCATGTCAATTATTGTGTACAATATATTTTTTGTCCATGTGTCACAATTGTTGTGTACAATATATTTTTTCATTGAATTTTTATGAATATTATCTTGAATGAGAACTAGCATAAGAGTTTAAATGGTTGTATTTTAGCATGCTTAAAAATGAATTCAAAAATTATTTGGTAATGAAATTTTTAATAAAAATTAAAAAAAATTCAAAAATGTTATAAATTTCAGCTATATGGAATGTTTGTCTTTAATTTGTAATTTCGTAATATAAAGTACTTTATTCGGGTCCCCATATGTCTATTAGACCACTTAAGGGATGAGATAATGAATGTGGCTATCCCCACACTAGCCCCGAATTTTTACTTTTGATTGATTGATGCCAATGAGAAATCACCGAGAAACCTACTAAATTTTGTATTCTTCTAATCCATTGAACATGTTTCTCTAATGTACTTCACCATAAATATGATCTGGATGAGTTTTTTAAAACAATGTGTTAATCTATATGGTTTTTAAATAAATGATTGTTGCACAAAGATAATATATTTCTTACATGTAAGTTCACATAGCTGAAATCATGGCAAATGGAGATAACGATCATTTGATTTTTAATCACAAATAAGAATTCCTGGATTGTAAAGCTTATGCTAAATTAGAGCAATGATTATTTACAACAAAGCAATAAAAATTCATCGAATTGTTGTCTAAAATTCATTGCTCTAACTTAGCATAAACTTCACAATCCGGGAATCATCACTTGTGATTAAAAAACAAAAAATCATGTATCCCCATTTGCCATGATTTCAGCAGCATTTAGAAATTCACGAACTACAAAGTACCTGAACAATGAACATATGAGAAACATTAATTAAAATTTGAAATTTACATATGCAACATCATATTGATCAAACGACCAAAAGATTGAAACTTTTATCAAACAATTCATAGATTTTCATTCATAACATTAGGAAATCGAATCTATTAAAACTTCATATTTCTATCAAAAATTCCTATTAGTCCTAATACTCATTCATTCTTAAATATTCATATCAGGTACAACATTCTTAAACTTCCTAAAACTTTGATAACAAATTCATTTCTTAACATTTTAAACGTTGGTAACATCCATTTCTTAACATTTTAAACCTTCTTGACACTTCCTATTCATTCTTATGATTCAACACTTTCTCAACATTCATTCTTTCCATAACATTCATTCTCAACATAACATTGAACATTTTTAACAAATTCAACATTTCCTAACTTTAAATTACACCTATCAAATGTTCCAAACATTCATTCTTAACATTTTAAACATTCTTGAAACCTCCCATTCATTATTTCTCAACATTCATTCTTATCATAACATTCATTCTCAACATTCAACATTTCCTAATTTTAGATTAACATTTTAAACATTCTTGACACCTCCCATTCATTCTTTCTCAACATTCATTTTTACCATAACATTCATTCTCAACATTCAACATTTCTTAACTTTAGTTTGCACCCATCAAAAGTTCCAAACATTCATTCTTAACATTTTAAACATTCATGCAAAACATATTCTAAACATTTTACCAAATGACAAATAATTAATATGTACTCATATATAATCCAATAAAAAAGTTCGTGAACATGTGAGTTCAATGTACATATATGTATAATCAAAAAATAAATACCCTTGATGTCCAAAACAACTACAATATATATATATCAACAAAAACAAAAAAGTTTGAACCACTATCCATCTGGACCACTATCTTCCCACTATCTTCCACTAGGACCTTCCCTTGGACTCAACTCGGCTTACAACATGTATAAAAACAAATTATGAATATCATAAATTATTTAAACAATTTTAAACTAAATTCAAAAAATTAAAATATTAAACTTATATATGAAAGAACAATTCAATTATTAAAAAAGGTGTAAATCAAATTCTCTGAATGCATGTCCACCACTTTCTTCCACCAGAGTTTTCCCTTTGGCTCCAAAGGATCTAAGAGAGCCAAGCTGCAACATGTACAAAAGTAATTTATGAATCCAATAAAGCATTGAAACAATTTTAAAATAAATCCAAAAAATATAAAATATTAAACTTATATCATAGATCAATTCAAGTTAAACAAAATTACCCCGGTGCCAATATCCGCATTCATCAAAGAACCTACATCTTCACCTCCAATTTCCATATGGTCTCTCCCCTAAAATTTAAATTTTTTTAATGAATAAAACATAGTAGAAACAAAAAATAAATTAAGCAATTAACTTAAAACCAAAACAAGAAAATTAAAATCATTAGCTCACGGGAGATGGTAAATCATCTAAAAAGTTTGATTCTAAAGAAACCTGCATGGATAAGTCAAATTAACAATAAGATACATTGATATTTATTAAAATTAAAAAAAAAAGATAAAATATCAAGTTCAAGCATAAATATTATAATAAATATACCTCTCCAAGACGCTCTTCATTTTGACTAGTGGAGACTCGAAAATTATGTGCATTCAGCATTCTAGAAAACTGCAAACAAAATACATTTGCTTAATATACTTATTACTATGTAACAAAAAATTTAATTAAAAATGAATAAAAGATCAAATAGATTTTCATAGCATAATCAACAAACCTCTCCCATACTCGATGTGTCATTGGATAACACATCTGAAGTTATGTCGCGACAAGACTTGGCATAAGCCCTGAGATCGTCAATGCTCAATCCATCTACCTCATCATTCGTCTTGTAAACAAACTTTTGACGAATAGTAGCACGAGCCCTCTCTCTACCCAATCCCACTTCTACTCCAACAAGAGATGATGCTAAACCATCACCTATAGAATCCCTTGCAGTTGTCCCGAGTTGGGATGTGGGCTCCATCTCCAATCTTAAAGCCACAACCCTGGGTAGACGAGGTATCTCGGGTGGAGGTCGAAGAGTTGTAGGGTCTCTAAGAGCACATTTTCGATTATATATTCGACCCTTTTCAACTCCATAAAAGTCAGAAGGAATATCAGTATAGTTTGGCTTCATACCTAAAAAAAACTCTGCATAGAAAAATCTAGCAAAATAATTAGGAACCTCATTGTTCCATGGCAATCGACCATAAGCTGCAAGGAACCGATCATATATTAGATGTGCAATTTGAGGATGCTTGAAATATTGCACTTTCAACATTTTTCGCTTAAGGCCTTCTTTGAAATTAAACATTGAATTGGCCTGTTCTTTGGTCACTCTCTCCTTCACAACCTCCCACTTGTCTGGACCCATAACTTGTTCCCTTCGCCTCTGCATCAAATGAACAAAACCATTCGTAGTTGGTCCGAGTCCCTCATATGCATCAATGAATTTTTGCAATGACCCCAAAACAATCTCTAGACTTTGTCTATTCTCTGGAGGGAGATCCAAAGTAGAAAGATCATTGTTCAACCTGTCGTAGTGGGATCTACAACTTTCAAGGATAGTTTGTTGCACAACACCTTCCCATGGAAGCTCATCAGGTAAATAAGACGGATAAGTTGATATGGGTGTACAACCCTCAGCTAGTGGAACATATGTCGTCCTAGCTCTAGGAGGATCTTCACGACCATGCTCTGCACCCGCACCTATTCCATCATCTACAATTCTATCTTGATCTTCCTCCCGCTCTGTTGAATTATGCACATCTTCTGAACCTCGCTCTGCTTCAAATATAGCCTTAGTCAAGTGTTAACCTTGTCCAAAAATTCAAAACAAACAAAAATACAGATTATACATGTATTGACACATTAATGTTCATACCGACAGAAGGTTGAGATCGACACTCTCCCACAGAAGATAAAGGGGAATCATTTGTACCCCTATCACCTTGTTGGTGATCGGATGACTGTGATCCATACAATAAACTCGAACGCCGAGGTGAATTCGACAACCTTTGACTACCAATTGGGACACCAATTCCCGATGAATGTGATGACCTCCTACACTTTCGCTTCGAAGACTCCACTCTTTCCATTTGATATGATTTCTAAATTTACACAAATGTCAACTCATAACATATTGAAGTTGTACATATTAATTCTACAGACTTAAAGACATATCTGATAAAGAACTACATACCAAATGTAGGGGTGTCTAAAGTAGTAGAAGTGATTTTTTTTTATAAGTCCCTCTCCTAACTCTAGCATAATTAATTAACTAAAATTCCTACTATCACTACTATTGCAACATAAAGATATATTTAATAATAATTTCATAATCAGATATAAGATATAATTTAGTTAATTGTAGTAGTATAGTAACCTTACAAATTTTTCATCCATCACATATGATTCCATTATATATCTCAATAAACAAACATCACACAATATATATATATATATATATATATATATATATATATATATATCCACTTATTATAAGAATCATACTTTATTTATAAGAAAGAAAAATTTACACAAATGTCAACTCATAACATATTGAAGTTGTACATATTTATTCTACAGACTTAAAGACATATCTGATAAAGAACTACATACCAAATGTAGGGGTGTCTAAAGTAGTATACGTGATTTTGTTTTTGTAAGTCCTTCTCCTAACTCTAGCATAATTAATTAACTGAAACTCTTACCATCACTACTATTGCAACATAAATATATATTTAATAATCATTCCATAATCAGATATAAGATATAATGTAGTTAATTGTAGTAGTATAGTAACCTTACAAATTTTTCATCCATCACATATGATTCCATTATATATCTCAATAAACAAACATCACATATTATTTATAAGAAAAAATAAATAATGAAGGACTTACAACACTATATGACTCTTTATATGAACAGAGTCTTTAAACTCTGTTGATGAACAGAGTTGTTAAACTCTGTTGATGAACAGAGTTATTAAACTTTGTTCATGTACAGAGTTTAAAGACTCTGTTGATGAACAAATTTCTTAAACTTTGTTCAAGAACAGAGTTCAAGAACTCTGTTCAAGAACAGAGTTCAAGAACTCTGTTCAAGAACAGAGTTCAAGAACTCTGTTCAAGGGTAAAAAATTTCATCCTCTTTATATCTTATTATATAAATTTTGTATAAAAAATTGGCGAGGTGCAAACTTCAACGTTTATTACACAAAAACAAGTTGAGGGAAGGCAGAAGATTGACCAGAACAAGACTGTCCAATAGGAACAGGTGCCATTTAAATATTGGTATTCATAAATTAAACCTATAGATGTAACGTTCAAAAACATATATTTCTTATCTTTTCACAATTTGATCCGTGAGTGGTCTATTTATACTTGAGAAGTTGCCAGATCTCCATGAAATCTTTTTCACTGGGTCAAAGATACTTGTGATTGTTCTAGTGCACAAAATTTGCACAAGCAGTTAGAAGGTTTGCTTCCTTAGGGACCCCTTCAGTTGGTTAGTAGACTAAGTTCACTTTTAAACAGTCCACTACTAGGTCCACTCAACTAGATCCATAAGTTGGGCTGAAAGATCTCTAATAACATCATATTCTTATAGAACTCTGTTCATGAACAGAGTTTTTAACCTCTATTCATGAATAGAGTTTAAGCACTCTGTTCATGAATAGAGTTTTTAAACTCTGTTCAACAAAATGAACATAAAATTTAATGTAAAAAAAAAAATAAACAGTCTAATTTTAATTCTAAATGCAAATATTTTTTATTAATTTTATTTAACTGACAACTATATTTTTTGACAATCCAAAAAATTGGGAAAGGAGGCATACCTGTAAACCAAACTCGCAGTCAACAGATTGTCAAACCAGACACGAACACCAACGCCGCACCGGATACGACCACCAACTCGCCAAACGAAAAAAAATTTCCTACAAACATCAACAAACTGTATTAGCAACAAAAAACTATAAAAATACGAAAACAAAAACAAAACGAAACAACTTATCGTCAAAACATACATTGGAAAATGACAAACTATCAACTCTGCGCCGAACACCAGAACACCAACGCCGCACCGAAGACAACCACCAACTCAACAAACGAATTGACCTACACACACTACCACATTTCCAGCACACATTAAAAGACGAATACATATGCATACATCAAAACACAAATTGGAAAAACAAAAATGAACATGTAAACGAAACATTTAAACTAATTCTTACCTCACCCCGAAGCCGTTAACTCCACGCAGATCCGTCAGGGAGCAACTGTCCAATGGAAAACGGCGATTTCGAGCTGCCAGATAGCAGCCTCGTCGACGAACAGAGAAGCCGAGTGCTGTGGTGAGTAGTGACGAGAAAGTAGGCGAGGAGTGGCGAGAAAGAGGGCGAGGAGTGGCGTAAGATCAAACGCAGGTCGACAAAGCAACCATGTAGGGTGGCGAACATCAACAATCACAGCACGGATTGACAGCGGGCCCACAAGCGGGGTCCAGAAAATTGCCAGGAGATAATGCCGAACTGCGGACAAGGCCGGGATTTTATGCAGGAAACGTGTTCGGCCAAACAATTATTCGGCCGAATAATTCTTCGGCCGAACAATTAGTCGGCTGAATAATTATTCGTCCGAACAATTATTCGTTCGAACAATTATTCGGCCGAATAAACTAACACCCGAAATTTTTTCCCGGCCGGCAGTGCTTCGCACACACTTCAAGGGTCTCTGTTAACCTAAACGGAGAACTGTTACTAGTTATTCGGTCGAATAACTTATGCGTTATTCGGCCGAATAATGACAATTATTCGACCGAATAACCTCGCTAAGTCTTTTTTACACTTGTTTCTCACGGAAGTGTTACCCACCTTCACGTTTTTACCCATGAATAAGTTCATTAAGAGAGTATCAAATGTATAGAGAGAAGAATTCACAAAAGTGAGATAGCATCAACTCCCTTCCCAGTATCCCACACCATTACTTTGTTGCATTACTTTGTTGCAGAAGGATGGGACTTGCCAACCCTCACCATGAGATGTAGATCTTAATGCTAGTAATGTTCATGTCATGTACAAAGAAATGCACACATGAACCTCAATGTTGGCAAAGTCTCTCTCTCTCTTTCTTTTATTGTTAAATTGAATGCATGAAGTGGTTAATCATGGAGTTTAAGGGCATATGATATGGCGCACTCAAATTGCCCCATTGTCGAGGACTATAAATTTTATAGTCGAGCATAGTTCCACCTCTTTTCTACATTTTATCTAGAATATGAGGATCTAGGTCATCTTGAAATGAGCCAAAACCCCAAGGGAAAAGTTCCATGGGAAATATAATTGCCAACATTATGGTGGAACTAATATGACTTCCATTATAGTTCCTAGATTTAGGAATAATTTTAACCAGATAAGGGAGTGTACCATTTGACTAACTCCTATCCAACACCAAATTTAAATTCCAAATTAGCTTTGATTTATCATATTCATTAGGTTAAACATCTTTATTGTTAAAGCTTGATGAGATTTAAATCCCTCATAGAGTCATAAATATCATAGTAGAATGTATAGAGATAGTTAGATAGAAAACTATGAAGATAGATCCAACTACCTCTTACACGCATTGGCTCTATACATGAACTAGCACAATCAAATTTATATGAACTAGCAATCAAATTTATATGGTGTAGTAGATGCTTTCCACCAGTCAAATTTAGATGACGTAGTAGATTCTTCCCACCCGTCAAATTTAGATGACGTAGTAGATGCTTTCCACCTTCTCATGAAGACATGATCTCATATTGGGTGGAGGTCTCAATGGTCAATATCATGGTCAATATCACTATATATAGGAGACATGGAAAATAAATTAACCAATTTAAAATTTAAATAAAAAATTGTACAAATTAATTATGAATTAAATAGGGACAATCACAGGGGTTCACTCAGTGAACTTGTTACATAACAAGACTGTTTGCGAGATATTAAAGAATAACCTTAATTTCACTAAATATTGGAAAATGCCTCCTAAAATTGTATTGTTGAACCCTCCTCCCAATATACCTTTCAAATTAAGAAAACCCCTAGTTTCACCAAATATTGTAGGTATTCATTTTTATCAACCCATTTTTAATACCCCCTTTATATCATATTATCAAGTTGTAACAAACAGGAGCTCGGACACATCTTAGTATATGTAAACAGAATGCTAAATAAAATAATAGTATAATGCTAATAATGATCCCACCAGGATTTCACGGTCGACTAATCCATTTGTAGCATTGGATAGTGGAAGACCCAAAAAAATAGTAATGGGAAAGGAAAAATGTGTAAAAGGAAAGCAAGGAAGCTATTAAATCATTGGAAGACCACTAATGATTAATATTCTTAAATAAAGAATTATGGAGTGATGAAATATAAAATGAAACATAAAAATTACGAGCTTAATGATAAAATTGAAGAATTAAAGTATTAGTTTGGATCTGCAACCACATCTTGTCAAGCCAATAAGTCAAAGTATGGCTTTTCTAGATCATTTATAAAGCAAAATCGATGAAATTGAATATCTAAAGTTGATATATTAGCAACAAATATTGGGAGATTCTAGAATAATGGAAACAATTTAAAGAATCTTTATAGCATAATTTGTAGTTTCACATTTGGGCTATTAACTCATAGTGGGAATTTTAAATATTGGCGACATAACTCAAAGAATTTAATGAACTTGAAAAAACAATTATAGCAGATGAAAGCTCAACCTCTATGCAATTCCAGCACATCAAATAATAAAAGGAGATTTGGTCGCAAAATGTATCCCACTTATTCAACCAAATAAAAATATTTTACCTTGCAAACCTTTTAACAAGGAGATCTACAAGCTTTGTAATATGAAAATACAACACCTGAGGGAGAGAGTGGTCCTGAACAACACATTAGAGTTTGACCATGGGATTGCAACGAGTCAAACAAATATAGTAAGTTTCTACCACAATTGACTACCAGATTTGAAAACCCAAAGGCTTTGTAAGGTAGATTATGCATGTAAAAATGCTCCTGAACAACACATTAAGAGTTTGACCTTGAAATTGCAACAAGCCAAACAAACAATAGTAATTTTCTGGCAAAGTTGAAGACCCAAAGGTTTTGCAAGGTAGATTATGCATGTAAAATATATGTAGATTATGCACATAAAAGAAACTTGAGAGTGTGAGAGGGTTATTGGATCTAGTAAAAATACACTTGTATGTAATGGGAGAATGCATATTAAATCACTAAAATAGGAGTTAAGTGGGAACACAGTTGCTTTAAGAAAGACTCAAAGGATTTTATGAATCAAAATGGCACTTCCTTGACTCATAGACTTTAATAAAATACCTCAAGATGATTTTTTCTAACGATTGGCCTCATGTATAAGACTGAGTTATATGCTGTGCAAGCCTAAAAGGCATAGGAGGACAAAGTGGGATGTGTCATTTAATCCATACCTTCTAATAGACATGGTGTATTTACGAGAAATTCTGCAGCGTGATAGTGTTGATTCGAACTATATCCACTATTTTTACAAAACTATGATCAGGCATCCAAGTTTGTAATGATTTAAGATTTTTAACATTGTATTTCAATATGATGTATGGTGATATGAAATGCATAAGTCTTGCAGTGATCTAATATTTCATGATAAATTTAAAGGATAAGAACTATTGCAATATATAACCTGGACCATGTTAATCTCAAATCATGTCGACTGACCAAACACACAAATAAATGAAAAGATAGCCTTCGCCCATTGATGTAAAATATCCTCTCTTCTCTCGAAGGACTGAAGTAATTTAAAAAGCACTTTAAAATATATTCTACCATCTGGTTTTTCGTATTTCCTTATGAAAATATTTCACCAAACCCTCATCCTAAATTATACTTACAAAATAATGGCCCTTCTGGTTTTTAAATAAAACAAATCTGGCAAGAAGAGGAGGTTTTATTAAAAAAACAGAATGGCCCTTCTGGTTTTTAAATAAAACAAATCTAGCAAGAAGAGAAGGTTTTAATAAAACACCATAGCCAAGGATCTAAGAATTTTTTTACTTCGAAGACTTGGGAGAATTTGGCGTAGAGTTGTTCTCTGCTTTCTTGGCTTTCTTCTTGGGGAGGAGAACTTGATGAATATTTGGCAGCACTCCACTTCTAGCCATGGTCATCTTCCCCAAGAGTTTCCCCAATTCGTCATTGTTCCTCACTGCTAGCTCAATGTGGCGAGGGATGACTCCTATTTTATTGTTTTCATGGGAAATGTTTCCAGCCAACTCCAGCACCTCAGCAGCGAGATATTCAAGGAAGACAACAACATAGACGACCGTGCCACCTCCAACCCGCTTGGCATACCGCCCCTTCTTAAATTTGTATCAGTTAAGGTTAAAGTTTTTATTAATTAAATGAAATTATAAGTTTGAATAATATTAAAGAATTTTAAATAAAAATTGAGTTTGTTTGCTTATTAATTTATTATAAATATATTAGGTGAATTTACATAAAATGGATTTGTGTTAGTTGAATAGGAGAACATTTATACTAGTTAGTTAATTTTTTATGTTAATAATTAATATTTATGTGGTGTTATTATAATAGTTCAATGACCAAAGTTTTAATACTTGCAAAATGTGTTATTAGGGAAGTCCTTAAAAAGAGAACATGTTTGATGAATCAAATGGTACACTATGGTGGTTAGGATTTTTCATGTGGATTATAACCATGAGATGTAGTAAACAGTGTAGATCCATCTTAACTCCTGATCTATGATGTGTTGAGAGGGATCAAATACCTCGAGGTACAACCTCTTTTTAGAGTGCAAAAACTTAATGAAAGGTTTGTACCTCGAGGGATTTGATCACTATCGGCACATGATAGATACAAAGTTAATATAGATCTAAATTGGTCTGCTTATAAAGTAATAGCTTGCCATTACAAATTTTATGTTTCCTCACTAGTTACAGTTAAACTTCAATATATCTAGTTAAAGAGTAATGCTTACTAATATCTAGATAAAAATCTAGAGTTTAACAATGAAGTATATGGTGAAAATGAAGAGTAACTTTAGAATAAATTTTTTCTTTTGGTTTGTGTAAAATATAAGAGTCATGAAGGAATTGGAGACTGGTGTTTTATACAATGGGAAAATGGGGTCAACCAAGGATTACATGAGTCTTTATTTATGAAGATTAGAAAGGGACAAGGTCACAACGCACAAACTTATATGCTCTCTAGTGGATGGGTTGATTTTAGAGATCACGAAGGACTCAAGGAGGAAAGCTACATTGAAAGTAATAAAAAAACACATGATTTCTAGACAGGAAATAAGCACCTAAACTGCACTTCTGATTGATAGCAATCACATAAAAGATAGAAATCCTAATACTTCATTACCTCAAGTCCATTAACAATTTGAAGATCCATTAACCAACCAAGCACATGAGCAAAATGAAAACCCTTCAATAGATCACCAGCATCAATCATCCTACATCACGATTGAGTATCCCTTGTCCATCAAACTCAATAAATCGTTCCCTTGTCCCCTGATTTTCCCTTTGCCTCCCCTCCACCACTTCTACACGAAATGTAATAAAATATACCCTAAATATTTGTATTCACATATAACATAAATAAGCTCCCTTGGCCCTTTAATAGATGGCAATATATTTTCTCATTTATGTATCATAATTTATTCCCCAATATGAATGGACATGATAGGAGATTTCCTATCAACTAACCCCCACCTCGTGTTCGTAACACGAATATATCTAAGTAAACTTCTCGTGGAGGATATGTGTCACAATGAATAATCAAGTTGAAGTGTATGCATTGCTACCAAAAATTATCATCCTTTAATATCACCAGGTTAAGAAAGATATGATATTTGGAGATTCTCTTTTTTTCATGAATAAGATAAGGAAAAAGACCTCAAGAAGGGATTAATGCTAAATACAATATTTCAAAGTATTCTTTGGACTCTCGTTGGATGAAGTTAATATTTCAAAGTATTCTTTGGACTCTCGTCGAATGAAGTTAAGTTGTTCCACACCAAGAGATCGAACAATGGATTAAGAGATCGAACAATGGATTAGTTGATTATCAAAAAACGAAAACGGGTTCCTAGTAAAAAATGGGGACCCCTCCAAAGAGGTATTGGCTCCATATGTATGTAATTCCATTCAAAGTAATGATATTAACACCCCATTCATGTCTGGACAAGATATGGGTGGTGCTCAATACAAATGTTCCCAAATGGAGTATGAATTACATGCAAGTCTCCTCAACACTTTAATGCCACATAATAGAGCCTTCACACTTCACCCTATATCAAATCCCTTTTTCTCTTGGTTTATTGTGTGCATCTATCATCTCTTTATGGGTAATTTATTTAAGTTGATTCCTAGAGGTGGATGGTACGCCTTTGCTTGGAAATTGTCTCAGAGACTAGGACGATGGATACCTTATATGTTGGCTCCTGGTGGAAATAATTATAGGGGATTTTCTGTTTGAAAGAGGTAAACAAAAATATTAATTGGTTTCAGTATAGTTATTAGTGAATAATTATAGATTTATTTTGAATTTGGAAGAATGTCTATAAAATCAATTTGGAAAATTTACACTTATCTCATCTTTTTATAAACAAGTGGAATTAGCAGTAAAGCTGTTTATACAATAATTATGTAAAACTAGTAGCCTTAAATTTGTTTGTTTGTTTGTTTGTATTAATTCTCCAATGCCAACGCTGAAGTATGATTTTATAATAACTATTATTTTTTACAACTTAAAATATTTTTTATTTGAATAGGGTTAAAAGAAAACTTTTATAAAAACGCGGTTTGAAAAACTTAAAATAATAATAATATGAACACGGTGGGCTAGCATGAAGTTAATTGTTGAAATAGGTGAACATAACAATTAGGATAACTAGTCTGATGAGCAAGGTTGTAAGTCGAATGACCTGACAGAGCAAAACTGCAAGTCAAACAAGCCAGACAGATTATAATTGTGTAGTTTTAATTGCAAAGAAGTATAAACGTGAATGGATAACCCGTAGTCTTATCACACATTTCGTTAATCATGTAATAGATCAATATGTTTTATTTATAATTAAAATTTATTGTTTGTATGAATCTAATGTTAAACATAAGGATACAAACTTAAATTTTGTAATTTTTAAAAGTCAAAGCAAATTTGACTCTCAATAGATTTCAATATATTCCTCGGCAGGTATAATAACGGAGTATACATAGGAATGATTAAAATAGTATACAGATAAAGGAGATCAAGCTTCTATGAGGAGCCTGATCAAAGGGTCGAGATCTTGCATCAATTATTGCACTGCCGTATTGATCTTTGATTGGCGGGTTAGTGGATTCCACGTGGAACATCCTGTTGTGGAGTTTACAAAGGATCGCAAATCGCAATGTTGGACGAGATGCTTTTCGTGCTAACCACATAAAATATTAATCTTCCAAGCGTGTGGAATGAAAATTTATATTTATATTTTAATTCACAGCCGCCAAGAATAACATCTAAAATCATCTTATCAATATCTTTTCACAGTTTTAACCAATCATATACAACATAATTCATTTTTGTTTTATTATTAAAAATTTGTATTATTCTATTTGTAATGTTAAACAATAACAATATAGTTTAAATTTAATCTATTAATGAAAAACTTAATAGTTATTATTTTTATTTACAATGTTTTTCTTATTATATTAATTATGTCATGATTAGTTTTTTGGGAGAGGAAATGGGGAAATGGTCTATAATTGTTTTAATACAAGTATAGATAGGATCTACTGAGCCTAGAGAGAGATATTTAATTTCTGTACTTTTATATATATGTCATTGTAAATATTTTAAAATATAATTTGAATTGCTATGTAACTCATTCAGTGCTCATCCTAGAGTTGACACTTGTCCATTTTAAAAAATTATAAAAAATAACATGTTGGCTATTTAAAATAATAAAATATCTATATCAATTTTGGAACAATATTGTCAATATCTATATTAAGAATATATAAGTTCCACACATATTTTAAAAGCTTTATGAACTAGAATTATATTCATAATTTCTTTATAGCCTTATGCAAATATACTAGTTTTCTATTTCTTTTACAAATATACTTTTCATCGTGTCCATCCATTCATGAGTTAAGCATCATTTATTTGTTTTGAAGGTTTTAGAATAGTAAATTTTGGTCTTTAAATATTGATAACTATTAGAAAAAAAATTATTTACAATGCTTTTCCTATTATATTAATTATGTCATGATTAGTTTTTTGGGGGGACGGAATAAGGAAATGCCCTATAATTGTTTTGATACCATTGTTTTAGTACGAGCATACATGAAATAGAGAGGGATCAAATCTATTGAGATGCAAATCCTTTTTTAGAATGTAAATGTTTTGATTTATTTAATTTGTGTAGTTATATATATATATGTCATTGTAAATATTTTAAAATATAATTTGAGTTGCCACTTATTTTTTATAATATATATATTTATTTTTAAAGGACAAGTGAGTACAAGGAGTTACATGAAACAACCATAATTTACTAAAATTATATATATATATATAATTTTCTTCTATTGAGATATAACTTAAAACAGACAAATTTCCTTTTAAAATATGCTTATTAAGATATAATTTAAAATGCATAAATTTTCTCTTAAAATATGCCTATTAATGAAATATCTAAAAAAAGAACATAACTCAACCTCTATTGGGATATGCTTATTATTTTCTTCACAACTTTAATGTACTACTAACATAGTCATGTATCCAAATATTTAAATATACTCTTGCAAAATGTTTCCCATCATATACCAAATATTTCACATAAAAATAATTAAAAAATCAAGTATTATCAAAGGTATTTCTTTCCCATTTTGACATTCTCATAATTAATAGGTAATTCTAAAATTAGTGTAGGTTACCAAACTATATAATATTTACTCCAAATATTTATTTTTCTTTTATTCCATTAATGAACTAACTTATAAAAAGGTCCAACCAATGAAATTATCCTTATGTGTAACACCTTTTTATTTAAATTGTGAGAATGCATTTTTACACATCGTTGTATTCTTTTTATCCTAAGGTCATGTATGTGTCTTTGTTGACTTTTTAACCCATAAGTTTTATTTTTATAACCGTATCCATATTATATATACTAGCACTATCATTATTTATAAAATTTTAGTAAAATCTAGTGGTGATTTCGGAGCACTACCATGATTTCCAAGGATACTATCGAAGTAACAAATTTTGGGAAGATTGCAACCGGATAATTAGTCTAATCAAACCTGCTAACCAACCAAAAACAAGAATAAATAAAAATAGCCAATCAAAAATAAGAAATATATAATTTATGAAATTTAAAATATAAATTTTTATTTGCTTTAAAATCAATTTAATAATTAAAATTTCTAAAACTATGAAAAACTATATAAAAATTTAAAATAAAAATTTGCAAACTAATAACTAATAAATGCAAATTGATTGCTATATAATCTGCCAAGACAAGTATAATAAATAAAAAATATATTTACTACACCACCTCTAAACCATAAACTTCTAAAACATAAACACCTATAGAATAGCCATCATAATATATATTGTTCATAAATAGCTCTCAAATCAATTATGCGCAGTCGTTCTCAAAGCTGAAAATTAGTTGTTGGCAGCTGAAAATTAGTTGTTGGCAAACTTAAAATTTTGGTTGAAAAGACCTCACATTACCAATTTTGATGACATGGAAGCATCCAACACCGACCATGACGGAGAAATGTGTACCCAAAACCTCAAAAGTCGTCAAAGATGTTTACAATTTCATTTTCTTACAACTTCGTTTTCGCCAGAAATTGTGGCTTGGAGAATTCTAATACGTTTATGTTGGCCATTAAATATGTCTACCCAGAGAGCCTGAGTATTCAATCAGTAGTTCCGAAACGAAACTGAAGACGAGACGAACCGAGCTTCTTACGGGGGTTGTCTCAGAATGGCAGAGGAATTTCGCTCTGAAGAGAGACCAGTTTTCGAACGGGTAGATCAGTTTTATATTAAACTAGCATGTACCCTTCTTCTTGTGTTGATGGTGGCAGCATGGGGATGCTTTTCCTTCCGCCGGAGAAACAGAAAGGGGAGGCTGCCTCCAGGGCCGTTTCCGTTGCCCATTATAGGTAACCTTCACCTACTGAGAGATCTTCCACACCAAGCACTGGCAGCTCTTTCTCTGAAATACGGGCCTCTCATGTCTCTCCGCCTCGGCTCCGCCCTCACCTTAGTCGTCTCCTCTCCAGATGTGGCCAAGGAATTTCTCAAGAATCATGATCGAGTTTTCGCTGGCAGACCTCCATCAGCCGCCGCTCAGCATTTGTCCTATAATTGCTCGGACGTGGCCATGGCTCCCTATGGCCCTTACTGGAGACAGATGCGTAAGCTCTGCGTTTTACAGTTGCTGAGCTCCACACGCATCGACTCCTTCCGCTTTATAAGAGAGGAGGAAGTCGCTGCTATGATTCGTTCTATTAGTAATTCAAATTCTAGTCCAGTAAACATTACCAAAACCGTGTCAGCCCTTGGGATTGATATAATCTGCAGGATGGTCTTTGGTAGAAAGTATTCTCACCAAGACTTAACTGAGAACATCAATGAAGCTTTTCTGTTAGCCGGCACTTTCAATATCGGAGATTATGTACCATACTTGGCATGGTTGGATCTGCAAGGTCTCAAACGTCGATTCGAGAATGTACACAATGTCTTAGACCAATTCTTCGACTCTATAATAGAGGAACACATTGCGCGAAATGAGACCAACGCCACGCCAGATCTTGTCGACGTTTTGCTTGCAATCTTTGCAGATAAAGATAAGGAATTCCAACTTACTCGAGACAATATAAAAGCCGTCATCGGGGTATGTTAATATGGAACTACAGAATCTTTAGATTCGATTTTACTGGCCGCTTTAAAAAAATAATCTGACACACTGTCGTTCATGACATTACATTGTATTTGCAGGATATGTTCACAGGTGGCTCAGACACGTCGTCTACAAGCATAGAGTGGGCAATGTCCGAAGTGCTGAGAAACCCTCCAGTTATGAAGAAGCTTCAGGAAGAGCTGGAAAGTGTAGTTGGACTGGATCGTATGGTACAAGAATCTGATCTACCTTCTCTCGTCTATTTACAAGCTGTGGTGAATGAAACGCTCAGACTCCACCCACCTGGGCCGATTTCCATTCCCCACTTTTCTGTGGAGGATTGCACTGTGTTGGGCTATGAAATCCCCAGCGGTACTTGCGTTCTTGTAAACTTGTGGGCGATTGGAAGGAACCCAAAGTCGTGGGAGGATGCCGAAAGTTTCAGGCCAGAGAGATTTGAGGAAGCAAGTTCCCTGGATGGAAAAGTTCAAAACTTGGAGTGGATTCCGTTCGGAGCAGGCCGGAGAGGATGCCCCGGACAGCAATTGGGAACGCTTGTTGTAGGATTTACGGTGGCGCAGCTATTGCACTGTTTCAACTGGAGGCTTCCCGAAGACATCAGTGGCCAGGAACTGGATATGACTGAAAGGTTCAATGGGCTCACAGTGCCTAGGGCTCATGAACTCTGGGCTGTTCCAACTCCTCGCTTATCAGTACTATAATTTTAGATAAGTGTCGACTCAAATCTCTTTAAATATATGTATGTCACAGAAATTAATTCAACGGATTTTGTGCTTAGCATTGTTGTTATTAATTCAGTGGATTTTGTGAGATTGGTCTTTCAAAAAATAATCATCGTCGCTTTTAACTGTATTTAAAGTCCCAGTATTGCAGCCAATTACTGGAATAACACATTTCTTATTCTTGTAATTGTATATTAGGCTCTTTTGATAGAGATGTTTGGTGGACAATCTGGTTCTATGATAGACCTAATCATGATGTACTGTTTGATTCAAATTAATGAATATTAATAATATGTTTTTTTTTTAGGGAAAAAAAACACATTTTTTATTCACAAAAATTAGCCAATATGCAAAAAAAGGGTATGATCTTTGCAGCTGCAAAAGAACATTCGAAATATGGGCAAGGGTTCAAGTATTTACTTTTGGGTAATATTTATTTACTATTCTAATTTTCAAAAGGTGTTTATTTTTTATTAATAGGTAAATATTAATGAAATATTAAATAAAAATATTTTTTTATTAATACTTATTATTATATTGATTATTAATTTATTTTTTAATTTTAATTTTAAATTAAGTTCCAATATTTATTTTTTATATTCGAGTGTGTTTAAAATACAATACAAATAAAAATAAATACTGTTTACAAGACTATAAAAATATTGTATTAATGAAATTTAAATTAATAAAAATATATATTTCAGTTATTGTTCTTTATAAAATAATTTTTTATTTTTAATGATATTTTTTGGGTCCTACTTAGAAGAGATTCACCTAAAAAGCACTAATGATATATTGTATGTATTTAAAGTGTGCTTTTAAAATCATTTCAATGAGATATCTTTTTGTCTCACTTAGAGAGCTTCACCTAAAAGTACTATTGTCATAATCCAAGACTTATGTGTATTTAAAGTGTGTTTTTAAAATCTTTTTATGTGGGAATTATTTTGTGGGAAGACCCTTACTAAATGTGTATAAAAAGATTACATCACTTTTCAAATATGATTTTATATAAGTTTCCAAAGCATTCTCAATATGCTTCAAAATTAATAAGTATTGACAAATTGAAATTAACATTTTTCAAATATGATTGTATATAAGTGCTCAAAGCATTCTCAATATCCTTAAAAATTGATAAATATTGACAAATTGGAAAGACAAACCCAAATTAAAATTTTAGTAATGTCATGATGGAATCCAAAAAACCAAAATGTTATATAAAATCCCTAACTTCTCCAAAACCATAGACATCCTCAAATACTTGTTTTTTTTTTGTAAGAGAGGAACCTTGTATTACCTTAAGAGAAAATAAAGTTACAATACTATACACCGCTACCTGCCCTAAGGCCAAGTGAGACGGAAAGAAGAGGCTAACAGCCAAAAGAATAGCTTAGAACGAACAACTGAATAGGCAAAGAGAGACAGACAAGCTATGACATGGAACTAACAAAGAAGAAAATCAATGCCCTGAGATGGGTTGATTCTCTGATTTACCCTTTTTTCCTTATTTTTTCTTGACTTGTATCCAGCCCCTTGTCTCTAGGGTGCACTAAGGCCAATTGCAGCGTGGCATTGGTCTCACGGTGAAGTTCCTTATCAGAGTCTGAAGAGGAAAAATCATGATATCTTTTTTTCCCTTGTGGAGGGCCACTTTTCATACTTTGGTCTTCTTGAAGAGTCATGTTCACTTCGAACGGAGGTGGAGTAGAACTTTGCTCCTGATTGGCTGCAAGTGTTTCTTCCTTCAACTCGTCACTTTGATCATCTTCATCCTGCAAGGGCCTCCCTGGTTGCCAGCGTTTAGCTTTGTGAGCCTTCATAGTCCTAGGGTGTTGGGGTTTCCTTTGTGGGAAAGCACTAAGGAGGTGTCCTGTTTGTCTGCAAATCCAACACCTGAAGGCCATGTTTTCATAGTCCAAGGCTTGAGACCAGGTGGAGCTGCCTATATTCAGGTTGATCTTGTCAGGAAGGCCATAACTGATTTCAATGGAAGCGCATACGCGTGCAAAGGTGAATAGACCCTGTGCTGAGCGAGTGTCATCGGAGGATAAGAAGCAGCCCAGAGCGTTACCAATCCCTTCAAAGACCGAATGAGTCCAGAAATGGATTGGTAAGTTTGGAATATGAACCCAGATGGGAACCTTCCTCACTACCATGGTTAAAGGATCGAACTCAGGAAACCAGGGGGTTACAAAGAGCCCTGCAGACTCACATAACCAAGGCCCCTCGCTCATAACAGTCAGAAGGTCTTCTCGACAGGGAAATATTACTAAAAAAACCTTTAGAGCAAAACAAAACCTAAGGACTCTAGATCCAATTTGACGCGATCCACTCGAGGAGATGCTTGGTTTTTGGCCATAACCCATTGAACCTACAGATGAGGGTCAGCTCCTTGAGCAGGGTAATTTTCTCGTTGACTTCCAATTGAGAGATATCCACAGAGGGAACAATATCATTTTTGTCCACTATGTAGACAGGGTGAGAGGTCTGGACCGTACCTTGAGCAGGAGAGGACCCCACCCGCGTTGCCTCCTTGAAGGTCTTATTCTGAGAAGCTAAGGGTTTGTTGTTGCCTCCTCGTAGGCTTGCCACCATGGAAATGCAGGCATCCTTTGAGATTCCAAGGCTGCGGATATGTTGAAGGTATGAGAGTTTCCGCCCTGCATAGATAAGCCTCTGCTGACCAAGAGGGGTTCCTTCTACCGATTGAATCAATGATTTTAGCTCCAGAACAGAGAAAAGGTGGGTCACTTGCAAGCAAAGAGATACCCCCTTCAGAGATCTTACAAAAATCGAAAAAGAAGCAGGATCTAGAGGAATCCTGGAGGTTTTGGCTCGTCTCGTGGTAGCTGGATCCATAGAAACAGTAAGGTCAAAAAGAGATGGATTTAAAGTGAAACCGTGATCAACCTCCTTCAAGAACTCTGTCCACGCAGGAGGTTGCAATAACAAGAGTGGCGTCGGCTGGGTTTCAAAGAGCACCAGCGGAAGGGATCCTTCTTCTATGCAAGTTGTAGCACTCATGCCCCTGTTAAGATCCAGAAGGTCCAAAGGAGCGTCTGTCTTAGGGGTTGGTCCCTCACTCTCCATCCCAACGCTTCCATCTCGGCATATCTCGACAAGGACCTGGGGAAGAACTCGGTAAGGATCATGGGCCTAGGGAGGCATCTCAGGCGAAGGAGTCGGCTTCCCTGAAGCGGCCAGGCAACCGAAAGGTCCAGCGACGACACAAAACTTCGCTAGGGTTTTCAAGGAGCATTCCATTCTCATTTCTCATTTTCCTTTTTTGGTGGAGACTTGAATCTCTTCCTCAAATACTTTTTAATAATTAACATGATCATGAAATTAAATGATAAAAAAATCCTTGAAACACATAAAGATCTGGCATTTCTTCACCAATTCAAGTGAATATGCTAAAGCAATGCCAATGTAGGAGGTTGAAACCCATTAAATGTGCACATAATCAAATCTTTAGTGAACGTAAATGGATCACCTCCAATGTTGTGATCTCCTTCAATGGCGCCTCTTCATTATGTTCAACTATATAGATACTATGAATAAAAGAATTCTTTGAATAATTTGGATTGATAAAGTTGTTTGGTGTTATATTCTTAAATGACATAGTTTTGAAAGTTAGAAACATTGCTATATAAACCTATAATAAAGTTAGAACCTTAAGTTATTTATTCTTTATATTAAACATTGTTGATCTACATGAATTGCTTATACATACTCCTATTTTAATTTCAATTTCAACCGACAGTCTTCATAAACATACAATCTTCGTAATGTAATTATAAGAAAAAAGTGTTTCCGAAACTTACCTAGCTATAATCTAAAAAAAATGCTTTCATTTCTTGCAAAAATACCAAACACTTTACTTATTGAAATTTCATCAAAACTTTAATTATAGACATTTCATCAAACACATACCATATATCTTGAATACATTTTATCAAACAGATTGTAGGCTTCCTTAATACTTTGGCCATAATGCCCTCACAACAGTTCTCAAACTGGAAGACTTCGCAACCCAAAATATCTAAAGGAAGATCCTCGACCAAGTTGACAAAATTTGAAACCACAGATGAAAATGGATGTCCCTTCAACTACCGGTTTCTCCTCTTGCATACTGTGAATCAAATGTGGAGAAGGAAAATCAGTTTCTCCACTAAAATATTTGACTTTTCCTTGAAAATCCCTGTAGCATGTTGACGGAGGTGTTGTCCAATCTAAAGATGGAAGCAGGCATGTTACAAATTTAAAGTGAACAAAGACATGATCTTATTTGTAACCAGTATAGATCTATCTTAAATCTAGCTCTATCATGGGCCAATAGGGATCAAATCTCTTCGGGAATTTTAGAACTCTAAAAAGGGGTTTGCACCTCAATGAATTTGATCTCTGGTCTCGGTGCTTGATAGAGCGTTAAGATGGATCTATGCTTGTTTATTAATATGCAATTATTACAAAACTAATACTTAGCTCATTGTTAGGGGAGGCAGGAGGGGGAGGGGTGCTCTTTGGCCCCGATGGAGATCGGATTTTCACTTACTCCTGGAACTTGGGAATCGAATCGAACAATATGGCAGAAGCTCTGGCCCTCTGGAAAGGCTTAAATCAAGCTCTCCTCAAAGGTATTCAGGCCCTTACGGTTGTGGGGGATTCCAGGATGATTATTCATAGCATAATTTCTTTAAACTTGCCCTCTTCTATCCGCCTTCGTCAAGTTCTCTAAAGAATCGCTTTACTCATCCCTCTCTTTCGAGACATTGATTTTTTCCATGTCTTACGAAAGAATAATGGACAAGCGGACAAGGTTGCCAATGAAGCTATACCCCTAGGGAAAAGGGTCCTTAAGCTCAACGATGAATATATCCTGGTTTCTATTCCGTAAAGTCATGAGACCGAACACGAGAAGGGCCGGATTGAAAATTTGGAGTATGGGCCATAGGCCAAGTGTCATGCGATCCTACACCCTGATGGTGGCCATCTACGTTTGCGGAGTGGATTCCCCCATCATGAACAGCTATACTTCCTCTATTTCGCATCTTAATACCCACTAGCTCGCATGCTTCGCCACTTCAAGGATGATGTCGCCACCGGTTTTGCTGATGACGGATGGTACCACTTTCTGTACTATGGATTAGGGGAATTTACGGAGCAAGATCTTACAAAATATGAGGGGCTCTTATCTCATTTCTTTTAGGCGTGCGGAACCCCTTTCCGCTGCTCAAACAGGTATGATTTCTTCTGTTGGAAAATCCATTGGGTTTGCTAAAACCACATCTTGTTATGATGACGTTCAGGCTCATGATTCTCAAGAGGTTTCCTCTTTCGGCATTTAGAGCCGTTATTTATTAAACAGTACGGGTTCGTGCAATGGAGCTCCTTGAAGGTTGATGAAAGGTCTTCCGGCATGCTCCAATTTATGGGTAGTTATGCTCCATTTATCTCACAGGAAAGATATCAACATCATTAATCATAATCTCCCTCGTTACGGCTCAAATAGTAAAGCTCCTCTCTCATTGAAGGTGGTCGTTCCCGGGTGGCGAAGCTTTCTGAATTTCTACATTTCGTCTCTCCTGTATTTTCTGGGAAATAATCTGTGTGTTCTAGGTGGCATGGCAGATTCTGGTGATTTGGCAGCCTCCTCCCCAGACCCCCTGCTGGAATTGGAAGCTGAAATCAGGGTCCTTCGTCGACGGGTTAGACGACAAGGGAATTTTATGCAGCATATGGATGAGCAACGGGGGCGACGTCTTGAAAGAATAGATGAGGATATTGGCAGTATTCGTTTGGACTTCACGGCATCCTTGAAGGCACTGGAAATGAAGGTCACAACCGCTATTGATAATATGGATCACAGGCTGCAAAACATGGAAACTACTCTGGAAAATCTACGAGCTGTTCAAAAACAAGGCCACTACAAGAGTCAAAACATTGCGAAACCGTCTTCAGAGGCACGACCTCGTTAATTTCAGTCTAGTTTCTGACTACTCTCTGTTTATTTTCCTCTGTTAAAAACTTTAAGTCCTGGTTTTGCTAGTCACAGGCATATGTACTTAATGTTTGGAAGACTGCTTGGCTTACTTCATTTTTGGAGATGTAATCCCGTTGGTGGCTCTGCCACTGTTTTTTAATATAAAACCTATCCGTTTTTGTCAAAAAACAAAAAATTTAGCTCATTGTTATATTATCAACTTAAAAATACATTTAATCTAATATATTTTAGGTTATAATCATTCAAGCACCAATTATTCCAATTTGGATATATTACAAATATGCCAAAGTTGCATTGGTTAATTAATTAATTAATTATGAAGTAAAATATATATTCACCTAAAACTAATATCTAATCACCAACTATTCCAATTTGGAATCATGTTGTAAATGTTGTAAATGCTAACACATAAATACTACAAATAAGAAAAAAATCATTAATTAATTAATTAATTATGAAGTAAAATAGTTATTTACCCAAATTTAATGGTTGAAGTGCCAACTATTACATGTTCTATTACACATCAATCCTACAAATACTCAAAAATTGCATGGGTGGTTAATTTAGGCTGTAGAAAGGGCATGTCGTCCCAATAAACTTCAATACATACAACACCAAAGTTGAGGACATTGAAAGACATTTTGAATCTTATTGTGAGCTTCTAAATGTATGGATTAGAAGAAATTTTGCATTTGAAGAAACAAAGGATTTGGAATACTCCATTTTAGGTTAGTTGAACTTACTTATTTTCAAAATGATTGTGTATAATTTTTCTATTTTAATTTTTTGGTCTAAAAGCAATTGCACAAATCTGTTCCATATCATTTTCTTAGTATCGTTGATTTAGAATTTAGAATTATTTGTGTGAGGTTAATGCATTGCATTGACCATATTGTCTTATACAACATTTTATTATCTGTACTTTGGCTACTTAAGTCAAATTTGATCATTTTTACTCTTAGAGCCACTTAGTTCAAATTTAAGTAAGTTTTTATTCTTTGTTTTTAGTTTTTTACTCATTTTGTGATTGGACATATTCAACAAAATGTTAGATATGGTTATCATAGTGAAATATTCCCAGCACAAGGAGAGTGAAAGAAGAGCTGGAAAATTCAATCCCATTAGAAGAGGAAAGTATGGTAGGGTTGCATAGGATCATGATGTTGATTGATCTGGAAGTCCTTGTATAGGGTAGGCATGCAATGAGGGATAGACCTGGTAGGGATTCAATTCCTATTCATGCAATATATCTGAAGGGACTGTTCTCACTATTGTAAAGCTCCAAGTCCTATTAAGAATAGCACATCCACTTAATGTAATACCCCCAATACATCCACTTAACCAAAATTATGTGAATGATGTAAATATTCTAGTATGGATTCCTAGTGCGGAGCTCAAGGCCAAGCCTGAAGTAGTGAATGGCTAGGGAGGTGTGATGTATATATTTTCATTTGGATTGTATGGTTGGTTTGTCATGCTAACTCGAAATGTATGTAAATATTATTTTGCATCAATAATAAAATGGTCCAACATGGTTGTCTGAAGAGCACTAGAGGGGCTATGATTCCACCAGAGGGGAAGAGGAAAAGGGGCCTATGGGAGACTAAATCATTTGTTGGCAAGTGTCTACCTTAGAACTCATCCTATTTATGCCATGTGCTTTGAGTAAGCCTAATTACCTATAACATCCCAATTTTTTTTTTTTTTTTATAATAGCAATAATTATCAAAGTTGTTAATGCGGAACATATAAATTAACTTGATTTCTTAACTAAGATTATTAGTAACGATGACACGTCATACTTCTCGACTAATTATGATTTAATTGTATTTTCTACTTCAGAATTATGCGGATGTTAATCTTTTGAACAAAAGATCCTTTATGATTATGTATACTAGTACAGTTTACAAATGTGTTTAAGTTCTTGGTTATTAATGCATGCTGCTACAGTTTGTACTGTTATGATATTCTTGAAGGAGTGATGACAGTTTGTTTGTATGTTGACGAAGGGGTCCTATGAGGCACCCTAGAGCTTACTTAGATATGTTTAGATAAGGCATTTGAATCTTGTTTCCATGTGCAGACCGCAGGTAAGAAATCCTATAAGACAACATAATTTAAGAGTACTTGTTTCTTTCAATTCATCGTCAATGTAAAATGCTAAGTACTTCCTTGCGACACCAGTGACTGGAGGTATGGATACATGGTTTTGACCCTAGTTTAAGTACTTTCTTACGAAGCTCTTCAATGTTATCATTCCATGTCATCCAAAAGTTATGTTATGATGCTACATTTATTGTCATAAGACTACTGTCATTAATATTAAAACAACGATACTACTATCTATTAAGTATGCTATTGTGAAGCTTGTAGAAATAATGATTACACCTTCGAACTATCATCATACTTGGCATCTACAATTTTAGATTACTCTATGTCATGTATTTATCATTTCAATTCACAATTAAATATATGGAAAGTATAGTGATTACTGCTGGTACTCATGAACTTAGTAAAAGAATGAATATCGTCATTATTTAAACTATGCTTATAGTATTACATTCGTCGTTATACTTTGTAATACATAGCTAACATTTCTAATATACTGTACGTATGATGATTAAGAAATGGACTTAGTGTTGGATGTGTATTACCCAATTATCTATACTTATAGATTCATATTAATATTTTGGGTTGGATAGCATGCTATAGTGTACTTGTAACTAATAATCTTGTACATAGTTAGCATCCTAACTATATCTAGTTTTCCATGAATTAGCAATATAATATATATCTATATGGCTACTTTTAAACTTGGGGCTATATAAAGTTTACGCTACATTTTACAATGATAAGGTTTTCATTATACAATGATATGATTATAATGTGCAAACCTAACTATATGTTAGCACTGTCGGATTTTATCATATGCAAACCATGAATATGATGCAATAAACCTTTTATAGGCTATGACATAAACATTATATTGAAACATATTATGACTTATGCTTTTGACCTAAGTATGACTAACGTATGTTTTGAATTCACCAAAGCCTTGTTAATGTAGTGTTGAGTTGATGTGCAATAAATTGGCTATTTGACAGGTTGACAGAGTTACAATCATGCAGTAATTGTTATGACCGAACTCCATAGTGGGAAGCCTGGTTGTCAACCCACGTGAACTTTGATCAATAACATAACTAAGAGTTCTAACTGGAAAGGCTGTTGTATCGCCTCTCCTTCACGCTGCACACGGTAATGTTCACTTGGCAGCCAGTGTTGGCACTATTGTGGTTGATGTAATTAATGGGATATTAATGCAGTGTTGCTCGGCTTTCAATGTAGCATCGTTGGCGTCTCCATGCCCGTTGATCTCATCAAATCTTGACCGTTGATGTTGTTACCCTAAACCTCATTGTATGTAATGTTTTTGCAAACTTCCCGGTCTTCATTGTTATGCTAGGGTGAGGCCGATAGGCTGCCAAAATGTAGGGTTTGGTGAGAGTATCTCTCAGGGTTTCGATCTTGTGACCTGTGAGTGGTAGTCTTCTAAATAGTTACAAGCATTTAGCCTTCTATACTTGCGCCACGATACCAAAATAGTGACAGGGTTTTCTTATTCTAGTGTAGCTTAAGTTTTCGGACAGGGTTCGATTCTCTACGGTTGAGATTTGTCTGTTGTGATATCTTTAGGGTTGTTGTAAAACACCAATTTGCTTCGTCGTTTGATGGTGTAGTGGTTGATATTTCGAAATGCAAATTTTTAAAGGTAAATATTCAAGAACTGTAACATATTGTTGTAATACTTGATTTGTTCATGCATAATCTTGTTTTAACCTTCCACTGTATATTTTGGCAGGTACCCGCTCGGATGAGGCTATTGTGTGAAGAATAGGAAACTCGACGTTGCTACGGTTTTCTTGGTAAGCTTCGATGGTTCACAACAAACCTCGTAGGTGCCTTGGATGGTATTTGCTGTATGGCGTGAGTTGGAAACATTCGTCCTATTTCAGTGATGGCTGAAAGCTTGTATTGTTTTGATATTATTCTGTAAGAGGTTGGTCCTCAATCTTGTATTTAATGTTCGGCTCGGTGTTGTTTTTGTTGAACTTTGAAACCGACTTCAAGTTGGTCTTTGCACTGTGAGTTGTTAAGTTTAGGGTAAAACCCTGTGTCGTTTTGTGGTTCCACAGTCTCGACTTATTGTTTAAATGTCGAGGGTAACTCTTGTAATTCTCTGTCATATGTTTGGAATGGAAATCCAGAGCCGAGGGTTCTTTTTACGCTTGCAAACTATGTTTTGTTTTCTTTGCAATGGGAAGTTTTACTTTGGAAATCTTAAATGGAAACAATAAAATCTCTGTAGTGTTCTTCTATGCTGTTGGACAATCCTTAATGGAGTCATGATTCACTTACTTTGGTGCTATTGGTTCTCTTGTATTGTAATGATGCAACCTTGTTTTTAAAAAAATGGATGTTTTAAAAGTTTGTTTGGGAAAACTGTTGGGTCATGTTCGAATGCGAAACTATCTCAGGTCGTGTGTGAATGGTTGTTCCTCGTAATTCATCATTGATATTGATATTTAAGTTTGGAAATGATTAGGACACAGTGTCTATTTTAAATTTCGAAAGAATCCTACCTATAGCTTTTGATTTGCTAATTGGCTTGCAATAAGCTTTCGTACCTAAAAACTTAACCTGTGCATAAAATATTTTGATAATACAAATGTTTAAAGTTGATTTGTGTTCTTACTAGGGTTGAGCTATTGATAATATTTGTATAGAATCGTGCTTTCTGCTAACTGCTAAAATAATACTTTGATAGTGAACTTACCATATGTAAGAGATAGTATGGTTCCAGAAAAATAATGTCTAGGGTTTAGTAAGTCATAAATGTCATCATTCTGTGAAATAATGTCTACAGTTTTCCATAGAAGACTTGAAAAAGAATTTATGAGATGTGTAAACAGAAGTAGGGTTTGTAGTATCTTAGGGTTTGATACTACTGTAATAGATATTCGAAAATTTATATCAGGGAAGGATATTAGTGAAGAAATACAAGATGTATAAAGACAAGAAATCTATACAATGATTAGTTCTTACAGCTGCTATAATTCTTGAAAATACAATTACTAAAAAAAACAAGAACTGTTTAATTTTAATTGTATTTGCTTGCTATCTGAAATGAATAGAGTTAAAATAAAAATATATGACTATACAGAAATTAGAATATGTTTTCCTTCATGTATTAACACAAGAGTTCTATATTACTGTTGATGCTATACAGTAAAAGTAAGCAGAACACTTACTGCAATTAGTTATCCAATCAATGGAAATCTGCCTATCTCTCATCTATCATTTAATTTGCTTCTCTATACTAGAGTACTATGCAGAGAACAACATGGGGAAAAATATAGAGATGGTTATCTAATCAATAATTCACAGACTTTATCATTCAGAATCAAACATATATCAGAAAATAAAATAAATTCTTTCACACCACAAAGTTTGAATAAGTAGAAGCATTAAACTATAAACAAAGTGGGAACAGTGAAACCTGGTTAACTTTAGGGAAACAAACATCCCAAGGAACCTGTTCCACCCAACCAATTCCCAAAGACAACCAAGTTACTTTCCTTAGGACCCCCGAGCGTGTTCACTGAACCACTAGGAGGAAGAAACTTAGAAGCTTAGGACCTCAACTTGCAATAGCAAAAGTTATCCAGTCTTAAAGACTTAGGAGTCAAAGGGACCTGCGCCAGCACCTTTAGTTCTCCTTCTTAGAATAATTTGCATATTTACAGTGGCACTCTCACATAGCTTCCCTATCTAAATCTCTCAGTGATCACCTAATGCACTTGAGGAATATTTTTGCAGAAAATATCTTGTGAGCGCTACCTGCTTAATTCAAATTTGCCTTATGTAGGTTGCCTAGGCCTTTTAGTGGTTAATTGGTCATTTAATGAGCTTCCTGCTCACTCCCACCACCTAGGGGATAATGCCACATTTTTAGGGGTAGTTATACCATAACCAACAACTAGTGGTGAAGTGCAATTGCTGCCATCTGTCCCATGCCTTCTAACAGCTTCCATTCATCCTAGTGGGTCAGTGAACACTCATTTTACAGTTCCCTTGGGTGTTTGTATCCTACTTTAATTTATTAAATAATAATAATCAGTAATTACATTCATCCTTGACCAAACTTGGTCATAATTACAAAAATTTGTAAATAAAATTTAACATAAAGTATTTTGCCAATAAAATAATATTTTCAGAATTTGGGTAAGTGACATACACTCCCCCTTAAGTCTCAACATCGTCCTCGATGTTGGTTAATCACTCTCTGAGTGTTCCTGAAACAGATTTGGGTATGTTTCCTGCATACTACTCTCCAACTCCCAGGTTGCCTCTTCTGGGTTAAGGTGCTTCCATTGCACCTTCACTTTCCCAATGGTGCGATTCCAGAGCAGAGTTTCCCTCCTTTCGAGGATACAGTTTGGTTCCACCTGAAAATTGACGTCTTGTCCCAACTGTACATCATTCCAGTTTACAACATGAGTAGCATCGTGTACATACTTCTTTAAAAATGATATATGAAAAACATTATGTATCTTTAAATTTGGTGGCAAATCCAGTTGGTATGCCACTAGTCCAACCCTTGACAATATTTCGAAAGGACCACAATACCTGGGTGCCAACTTGGCATAGATTCCCAATTTCAATGAACTCTTTTTCGGTCTTACCTTGAGGAACACATGTTCACCAACCTGGAACTCTTTATGAGTCCTTTTTAGATCTGCTTGACTCTTTTGCCTATCTTGGGAAGCTTTTAGATTTCCTTGTACCTGTTTCACAATTAATTCTAACTGTTGCAACAATTCAGGTCCTAAAACAACTCTATTTACTGGGTCACTCCAAGAAACAGGTGTATCACATTTCCTACCGTAAAGAATTTCAAATGGGCTAAGTCTGGCTGATGCATGATAATGGTTTTTATATGCAAATTATGCTAAATGCAAGTAGTCTTCCCACTTACCAGGATGATCCTTAACATACATTCTCAGTAAGTCTTCCAAAACTTGATTCACCCTTTCTGTCTGTCCATCCGTTTGTGGATGAAATGCTGTGCTGAAATTTAAGGTTGTATTCAACCGTTTAGACAAAGACCTCCAAACGTTTCCAGTAAACTTAGAGTCACGATCTGAAATTATCACTTTCGGTATACCATGTAGTCGAAAAATCTGCTTCATGAAGATTTTTGCAATGTATGGAGCCTTATGAGTAGTCTTCACAGGTATAAAGTGTGTTGCTTTGCTCAGTTTGTCTACTACCACCATGATAGAGTCATTTTGTTTCTAATTTTTGGGTAGTCCAGTAATAAAGTATATGCTTATCACTTCCCATTTCCAACTCGGTATAGGGCGCAATGGCTGCAACAATCCAGTTGGATGTTGGTGTTCAACTTTCATTTTTTGACAATCCAAACATTTAGCTATGTACTCTGCTATTTCATCTTTCATTCTGGGCCAATAATATTCTTTCCTTAGCATAGTAATGGTCTTCTGATAACCTGGATGGCCAGAGTAATGGCTTTTGTGCATCTCATTTAAAATCAGAATTTTTACATCTGGTATGTTAGGTACATACAATCTGTTTTTGTATAACAATAGTCCATTTTCCTTCACACTGTAATCTTCCATATAATTTTTAGAACTGTTATTTGCTGTCTTTTCTTTTAATTTTCTGTATTCTTCATCCATTTCACTCCTTTCAAGGATCTGATTTTCTAAATCTGTCGAGTAAGTATCGATGGCTGAAATAAAATTCAGTTTTGCTTTACGACTCAATGCATTTGCAACCTTGTTCTCTTTCCCTTTAATATGCTGAATTTCAAAATCATACTCACTTAGGAAAGTTAACCATCTAGCTTGTCTAGCATTCAGATTTGTCTGATCTAATAAATATTTCAAACCCATGTTGTCTGTCAATAAGGTAAATTTTCTGCCAATAAGGTGGTGATGCCACATTTTTAAAGCATGAATTACTGCTAATAACTCTAAATCATAAGTAGAGTAGTTCTTCTCATGTATTTTCACCTTTCTTGATTCATATGCCACATCATGCCCTTCTTGTGTTAGGACTCCACCGAGTCCGTCATTACAAGCATCTGTGCAAACTATAAAATCCTTATTAGGATCCACTATCCTCAAAATAGGTGCTGTAGTCAATAACCCCTTTAACTTCTTAAAACTGTCTGTACATTTCTGATCCCACACAAATTTCTTCCCTTCTTTTGCAAGGAGGTTATGGGTTTTGCAATCTTCGAAAAACCCTCTATAAATTTTCTTTAATATCCAGTAATACCCATAAATGATCTTACATCTGACACATCCTTAGGAACGGGCCAATCATTAATGGCTTTTATCTTGTCGAGGTCAACCAAGATTCCTTCTTTAGAAATTATGTGTCCTAAATACTGAATTTTGTCCTTGTGGAAGTCACACTTACTAACCTTAGTGTATAGTTGATGATCTCTCAAAACTTGTAAGATAATCCGTAGATGTTCGTCATTCTCTTCTTTGCTTTTAGAATACACTAAAATGTCATCTATAAACACAACAAAAAACTTATCTAAGTATTTGTGCAAAATATTGTTCATCAAACACATAAATACAGCCGGGGCATTAGTAAATCCAAATGGCATGACTACAAACTCGTAATGTTCATATCGAGTTCGGAAAGTTGTTTTGAAAATATCCTCATCCTTAACCCGCACTTGATGATATCCTCGCCTTAGATCAATCTTTGAAAATATCGTTGCTCCATGCAGTTGATAAAATAGATCGTCTATGCGGGGCAATGGATATCGATTCTTGATGGTCATCTTATTAAGCTGGCGATAATCTATGCACAGTCTTAGGGTTCCATCTTTCTTCTTAACAAATATAACAGGTGCTCCCCAAGGAGACACGCTGGGTCTTATATAATTCTTATCAATCAGTTCCTTCAACTGTGATTTCAATTCGTTTAATTCCAGTATATTCATCCTATATGGAGCTTTAGAATTCGGTACTGCTCCTGGTATTAACTTGATGGTAAAATCTAAATCTCTTTTAGGAGGTAATCCTGGAATCTCCTTAGGAAAAACATCCTTGAAATCCTTTAGGACAGGTATGTCTTCTAGTTTTAGTTTGTCCTCTTTACAAATAAACTCATCATTTACTACATTTACTGCAAACAACTGACATCCTTTCCTAACTGCCCTCTTAACTTGCATTGTTGAAATCTGTCTAAGGGTTGTCTTTCTTAGAATACCTTTTACTTCTACAGTTTCTCCTTCATCATTAAAACATGTAAAACTTTTCTCATAACAGTTCAGAATGACATGATGGGCTTCTAACCAGTCCATTCTGATTATGATATCATAAGATCCTAAAGGTAAAATATTCAACTTGATTTGTGTCTTTAACTGGTTCACGGATAAAGCACAAATTTCAATAAAATCTGATACTTTTCTCTTTGTTCCTGTTTCCAGTCTAACTAACCAAGATTTACTGAACTTTTCTGTTTTCAATTTAAAACTTTCCACAATATCTGGTGATATATAACTTAAGCTAGCACCCGGATCAATCAAAATAGTAACAAGATGATTTTGTAGCATACCTTCAATCTCTACCATAGAGATTTGATGATCTGCTTGCCTATTGTCGAGTGCTGCATTGATTCTGGGCATCTCCCTTGCCAAGTCTCCAACAGTAGGTTCAGTCTGGATAGAGTGAATGTTGTTAGTTGTCTGCTTCCTCTTGGGACATTCTGATGCATAGTGAGGACCTTGACACTCGAAATATTTGATAGGTGCCTTTTGATCATTATTTCTGGTAGCATTGGAAGTGTTTCTAGGAGCTGTAAAATTCTGCTGCTGACTGTTTCTGGAATTGTTTCCTTGGAAATTTCGATTCTGAAATTTTTTCTTTTGGAAACCAGAATTTCCACTAAATCTAAAATTTTTCTTTTTCAGCTCAAAATTGTTGGGTTTATGACTTTTCCAGTTTGACATTCCTTCTCTTTTTTGATTAGTGTCATAACAGAAAGTTGCTTTCCTCATGGCCTCCTCTAAGGTTTTTGCACTGTCATACTCGATTCTGTCCTTAATATTGAAAGGTAGATAGCTCAAGTATCTTTGGATCTTCGGTTTTTCTTCCATGAGGTATGGCACATATCTCAGTAAGTTCAGAAATTTACTGTTCATTTCCTTCATGTTCATACTTCCTAGCTTTAAGTCATAGAACTCCTTTGATTTTTCTTCATAGTATTGTTCTGATAAGAACTTCTTTTTGAAATATCGTTTGAAAGTACTCCAGTTGACGTCCTTGTCTTTGATGCCCTTCACTCTCTTGATGTCCTGCCACCAAATATCCACCATGCTGATCAAGTTGTAGATTGTCATCTTTACCTTCAAAGATTCAGAATAATCATATATTTGGAAATACTTTTTCATGCCGGACAGCCAAGCTTCTGCTGTCGCTCCTTTTTCAGTTTCACCATTGAAGGTTAGGGGTTTGATTTTCTTGAACTCCCTAGAAATTTGCTCATACTGTTTGTGACTTTTATGTTTGGGTTTGTAGTCCCCCTCGCTGCTGTCACTTGAATAATTTGTTTTCTTTTTCCATTTTTTATGGGTAGCTTCTGATGATATCGAAATGTTGTTCGCATCATCAGTTTTCATCTTTTTACTTCTGTCTGGATGAGGTAAATCTTCAACCTTGGAAGTATTCTCAATTTCTCAATTATGTTCATCAGCTGGGCATTGTTCGAGTAGTACTTGATTTAACTCTTCTTGCGCCTTCAAGATCCTCTCATTGTCTTGTTTTACAGATCTGATTACTGCCTTTAATTCTTGAAATGCTCGTAATAATTCTAATGAATTGTTGTTTACTTCGCCATGAAATTCTTCTCCTTCGAAATGCCTTCCTGTGCTATGACTGTTGGGTTGAAATCTGTCTTCTAAATGTTCAGCTGAGTTTTCCATAACTGTAACTCAAAATAATTGATGTATAACACAAGAGTTTAAATTTTTTTTGAATTAGTAAAAGTTCTGCTGTAAATAAATTTTTCTCTGTTGTGTGTTCTTGGACCTTTTTCAGGCCTAGAGTTCGAACATGAGCTCTGATACCACATGTAACATCCCAAAAATTACCAAAAATTAATTTTTTTTTTATAATAGCAATAATTATGAAAGTTGTTAATGCATAACCTATAAATTAACTTGATTTCTTAACTAAGATGATTAGTAATGATAACACGTCGTTCTTCTCCACTAATTATGATTTAATTGTATTTGCTACTTCAGAATTATGCAGATGTTAATATTTTGAACAAAAGATCCTTTATGATTATCTATACTAGTACAGTTTACAAATTTGTTTAAGTTCTTGGTTATTAATGCATGTTGTTACAGTTTGTACTGTTATGATATTCTTGAAGGAGTGCTGATAGTTTGTTTGTATGTTGATGAAGGGGTCCTACGAGGCACCCTGGAGCTTACTTAGCTACGTTTAGCTAAGGCATTTGAATCTTGTTTCCATGTGTAGACCGCAAGTAAGAAATCCTATAAGACAACATAATTTAAGAGTACTTGTTTCTTTCAATTCATCGTCAATGTAAAATGCTAAGTGCTTCCTTGCGACACCAGTGACTGGAGGTATGGATACATGATTCTAATCCTAGTTTAAGTACTGTCTTACGAAGCTCTTCAATGTTATCATTCCATGTCGTCCAAAATTTCTGTTATGATGCTACATTTATTGTCATAAGACTACTGTCATTAATATTAAAACAACGATACTACTATCTATTAAGTATGCTATTGTGAAGCTTGTAGCAATAATGATTACACCTTTGAATTATCATCACACTTGGCGTCTACAATCTTAGATTACTCTGTGTCATGTATTTATCATTTCAATTCACAGTTAAATATATGGAAAGTATAGTGATTACTGCTGGTACTCATGAACTTAGTAAAAGAATGAATATCGTCATTATTTAAACTATGCTTATAGTATTACATTCGTCATTAGACTTCGTAATACATAGCTAACATTTCTAATATACTGTAAGTATGATGATTAAGCAATGGACTTAGTGTTGGATGTGTATTACCCAATTATTTATACTTATAGAATCATATTAATATGTTGGGTTGGATAGCATGCTATAGTGTACTTGTTACTAATAATCTTGTACATAGTTAGCATCCTAACTATATCTAGTTTTCCATGAATTAGCAATATAATATATATCTATATGGCTACGTTTAAACTTGGGGCTATATAAAGTTTACGCTACATTTTACAATGATAAGGTTTTCATTATACAATGATATAATTATAATGTGCAAACCTAACTATATGTTAGCACTGTCAGATTTTATCATATGCAAACAATGAATACGATGCAATAAACCTTTTATAGGCTATGACATAAACATTATATTGAAACATATTATGACTTATGCTTTTGTCCTAAGTATGACTAACGTATGTTTTGAATTCACCAAAGCCTCGTTAATGTAGTGCTGAGTTGATGTGCAATAAATTGGCTATTTGACAGGTTGACAGAGTTATGATTATGTAGTAATTGTTATGACCGAACTCCATAGTGGGAAGCCTGGTCGTCAACCCACATAGCTCACCCACGTGAACTTTGATCGATAAAATAACTAAGAGTTCTAGCTGGCAAGGTTGTTGTATCGCCTCTCCTTCAAGCTGCACACGGTAATGTTCACTTGGCAGGCAGTGTTGGCACTGTTCTGGTTGATTTAATTAATGGGATATTAATGCAGTGTTGCTCGGCTTTCAATGTAGCATCGTTGGCATCTCCATGCCCATTGATCTCATCAAATCTCAACCGTTGATGTTGTCACCCTAAACCTCGTTGTATGTAATGTTTTTGCAAACTTCCCAGTCTTCATTGTTATGCTAGGGTGAGGCCGACAGGATGCCAAAATGTATGGTACGGTGAGAGTATCTCTCAGGGTTTCCATCTTGCGACCTATGAGTGGTAGTCTTCTAAATAGTTACAGGCATTTAGCCTTCTGTACTTGAGCCACGATACCAAAATAGTGACAGGGTTTTCTTATTCCAGTGTAGCATAAGTTTTCCGACAGAGTTCGATTCTCTATGGTTGAGATGTTTCTGCTGTAAAACACCAATTTGCTTCGTCGTTTGATGGTGTAGTGGATTGATATTTCGGAATGCAAATTTTTAAAGGTAAATATTTGAGAACTGTATCATATTACTGTAATACTTGATTTGGTCCTGCATAATCTTTTTTTAACCTTCCACTGTATATTTTGGCGGGTACCCGCTCGAATGAGGCTGCCGTGTGAAGAATAGGAAACTGGACGTTGCTATGGTTTTCCTGGTAAGGTCCAGTAGTTCACAACAAACCTCGTAGGTTCCTTGGATGGTATTTGTTGTATGCCGTGAGTTGGAAACATTCGTCCTATTTCAGTGATGGCTGAAAGCTTGTATCCTTTTGATATTATTCTGTAAGAGGTTGGTCCTCAGTCTTGTATTTAATGTTCGGCTCGATGGTGTTTTTGCTGAACTTTGAAACCGACTTCAAGTTGGTCTTTGCACCATGAGTTGTTAAGTTCAGGGTAAAACCCTGTGTAGTTTTGTGGTTCCATAGTCTCGGCTTATTGTTAAAATGTCGAGGGTAACTCTTGTAATTCTCTGTCCTATGTTTGGAATGGAAATCCAGAGCCGAGGGTTCTTTTAACGCTTGTAAACTATGTTTCGTTTTCTTTGCAATGGGAAGTTTTACTTTGGAAATCTTAAATGGAAACAATAAAATCTCTATAGTGTTATTTTATGCTGTTGGACAATCCTTAATGGAGTCGTGATTCACTTACTTTGGTGCTATTGGTTCTCTTGTATTGTAATGATGCAGTCTTGTTTTAAAAAAAATGGATGTTTTAAAAGTTTGTTTGGGAAAACTATTGGGTCAAGTTCGAATGAGAAACTATCTCAGGTCGTGTGTGAATGGTTGTTCCTCGTAATTCGTCATTGATATTGATTTTTAAGTTTGGAAATGATTAGGCCACAGTGTCTATTTTAAATTTCGAAAGAATCCTACCTGTAGCTTTTGATTTGCTAACTGGCTTGCAATAAGCTTTTGTACCTAAAAACTTAACCCGTGCATAAAAGATTTTGATAATACGAATGTTTAAAGTTGATTTGTGTTCTTACTAGGGTTGAGCTATTGATAATATTTGTATAGAATCGTGCTTTATGCTAACTGCTAAAATAATACCTTGATAGTGAACTTACCATAAGTAAGAGATAGTGTGGTTCTAGAAAAATAATGTCTAGGGTTTAGTAAGTCATAAATGTCATCATTCTCTGAAATAATGTCTACATTTTTCCATAGAAGACTTGAAAAAGAATTTATGAGATGTGTAAACAGAAGTAGGGTTTGTAGTATCTTAGGGTTTGATACTACTGTAATAGATATTCGAAAATTTATATCAGAGAAGGATATTAGTGAAGAAATACAAGATGTATAAAGACAAGAAATCTATACAGTGATTAGTTCTTAAAGCTGCTATAATTCTTGAAAATACAATTACTAAAAAAAACAAGAACTGTTTAATTTTGATTGTATTTGCTTGCTATCTGAAATGAATAGAGTTAAGATAAAAATATATGACTATACAGAAATTAGAATATGTTTTCTTTCATGTATTAACACAAGAGTTCTATATTATTGTTGATGTTATATAGTAATTTTTACTTTGTTTAAATATAGGACAGAATTGTAAACATAACACTTATTGCAATTATTTATCCAATCAATGGCAATCTGCCTATCTCTCATCTATCATTTAATTTGCTTCTCTATACTAGAGTACTATGCAGAGAACAACATGGAGAAAAATATAGAGATGGTTATCTAATCAATAATTCACAGACTTTATCATTCAGAATCAAACATAGATCAGAAAATAAAATAAATTCTTTCACATCACAGAGTTTGAATAATTAGAAGCATTAAACTATAAACAAAGTAGGAACAGTGAAACCTGGTTAACTGTAGGGAAACAAACATCCCAAGGAACCTGTTCCACCCAACCAATTCCTGAAGACAACCAATTTACTTGACTTAGGACCCCCGAGCCTATTCACTGAACCACCATGAGGATGAAACTTAGAAGCTTAGGACCTCAACTTGCAGTAGCAAAAGTTATCCAGTCTTAAAGAGTTAGCATTCAAAGGGACCTGCACCAGCACCTCTGGTTCTCCTTCTCAGAATAATTTGCAGACTTACAATTGCACTCTCACATAGCCTCCCTATCTGAATCTCGTAGTGATCACCTGATGCACTTGAGGAATATTTCTGCAGAAAATATCTTGTGAGCGCTGCCTGCTCAATTCGAATTTGCCTTATGTAGGCTACCTAGGCCTTTTAGTGGTTAACTGGTCATTTAATGAGCTGCCTTCTCACTCCCACCACCTGGGGTATAATGCCACATTTTTAGGGGTAGTTGTCCCATAACCAACAGCTAGTGGTGAAGTGCAATTGCTGCCATCTGTCCCATTCCTTCTAACAACTTCCATTCCTCCTAGTGGGTCAGTGAACACTCATTTAATAGTTCCCTTGGGTGTTTGTCTCCTACTTTAATTTATTAAATAATAATAATAAGTAATTACATTCATCCTTGACCAAACTTGGTCATAATTACAAAACTTTGTAATTAAAATTTAACATAAAGTATTTTGCCAATAAAATAATATTTTCAGAATTTAGGTAGGTGACATTACCTCCCTTTTACCAGTTGAACCCGGTCATTGAATGTATGTGTGAGGTTGTGTGAAAAGTCACCTCATGCAGTTATTGAAGCATGGGGATGGCTGCACTTTTGTGATAGTTTGGTCAACTACCAGAAGTCAGTCTACATCAGTCATGAGTATGTTCTTTTATAGTCAGAAGCTATGTCAATTGTATTTTCATCATTATCTCATATCCTATGGGATCAACCCTCGTTTCTCTTAATCTCTCATGGAGATATACACTAGGAAGAGATCCCCATTGTTGTTCATGACCTATACCAAACTATGTATAACCTAGAAATTCGAATTTAGAGACAACAATGTAGATTTGGAAGGAAAAATATATGGTTGTTGGTGCGCACAGAGGTTGGGTAAGCTAGGAACCCTTAACCATTGAGTTATGTTGCTCATAGATGCTTGAGAAGCCATCGATTGAGGTTATAGGTGGTTCTCCTTCAACATACATCAGATTTTCCTCCTTATATGCACACACTAGTTGCACCTGGCAAGATGGATCACTCAAGAGAACCATGGATCAGTGAAGGGGATGCCTGAGCCGAGAAGGGTGTTGAGTGGAAAAGGTGTTGTGGGATCCAAGGTTGTGGTGGCCGAGTGAGATCCCTGTAAAGATTTGTATGAGCATTTGGCTAAGCATAGAGAGAAAAATGGGTTGTGACCTGAGAGAAAGAAGCTTGTAGGTGTCTCCTTCTCCCTAGTGGCCTCATAGTCTTGCTTGGGGGTGGCCTCTTAGTAGAAAGAGTATATGCTGGACAAAGTGCCTATGATTGGGTGGAAAACTGCTCTTACATAGCCAGTTGCTTGGGTCTGTGTTGGATAAAGATAAGTATTCTTTTCTATTTCAATGTGCAATGTTTTTATTTGATGCATGTGATGATTGAGTTTGTATATTCTTGCTAGATGTGTGTGGATAGAGTTTATTTCCACTATGTATTTTTAGTTATGCATCTCCACACATATTTTATACGTTATGAAATTTGTAATATGGTTATGAGGCGAATTTTGGAAGCTTGTATTTAGTTAATGTCCCCTCCCATTGCTTGGATTGGGTGAAGGGGACATTACATTTAACTTGTGGCTAGTGAACACCGATAAGCCACAAGTTAAGTGCCATGAAGTGCCAATTATCCATGCCTTAGTTATCATATGTAAACTAAGATAATTTTGATATATATATTTTATAATTGTTTATTTTGTGTTTGGGACGACCATAAAATAAATATTAACAATACACTTCTCATCTTCTTGCAATCTAGGAAGAGGACCCTTCCTCATCCACCCCAAATTGTAAAATATAAACACCTATCAATTATGCAAAGTGTCCATAGAAATGTTGTTGTGACTATGAGAAAGTTGCAAACCCTATTTATGAATAAAGCACATGTGTGTATACAATACATATATATTTGGAAGTTTTACTATGTTTAATCATGCAATGGTTTAACTTGGATTTTACTTCAAGTTTCTAAGGTTGTTCGTGCACTCAATCAAGCACCAATGAGACACGAGGCCATCAATGAATCGTGCTTGAAGTCAATGTACCTTGAATAAAATAAATTAGATAGATGCTCAAGCGATTTTTAGAAATGTAAGGATGCTCAAGCGATTTTTAGAAATGTCTTTGAAGCTTATACCCAACATTTTCGTTGATTCACTTGTAAATTATCGTTTTCCCTATTAATTTTCCATCACCCGTTGGCTATATCACATAGTTTGCTAAGCAATAGATAAAGGTGAAGACGTTACGTAATGTAAGAACTGATTCTCCGAATTTTGTAGATGAGATTTATCTAGCATATTTGTTTCAATATTTTAGAAAATATTACGTTAATCGCTTATATTAGTAAGCTAGGAATTTTGCTTTTTGAGACAGGTTAGGAATTTTGATTATTGAGATATAGGTTTTGATTGAGATATATGCTTTGATGATTGATTTGTGAGTTGGAATTAGATATAGTAAGTATATCTACATACATATATATTATGGAATGTATCACTTTTTATGAATAGAGTTATTTTATATATTATTTCTTTGTTTTTAATTTATCTTTTTAGCAATATTATTCTTTGTTTTGTATCTTTCTTTCTTGACTTCTTTCATGGTATTACAACTTGGTTTTGTGGTGTTCATTTACTTAGGTTTGTTAATTAAATTGTTTCGACATATTTTTTTAACTTTTTGTTAATTATTTTGATTCTAACATCATTAACTTTTTGTTAATTATTTTGATTCTAACATCATTGCTAAAATTTTACAATATTTGATGTAACTAAATTTTTAAATTGGAAGTTTGTAATAAAATATTTTTTTGAAAAAAAATTATGCATAAAATGTATTTACTTAATAAAGATATGAAAAATGTTTTGTAAACAATTGTCCTATTTTTGAAGTTTAAGTTAAACATGAGCGGATCTAATTTCTTGAGGTGTAAATTTTGTTGACTTTAAGATGGATCTATGTTGGTTTTAATTTTTTATTTTATTTTATAAATTTACATGGATTTTTTAATTACTTTTCATTTGGTTTTAACTTTTTATGTTATGACATAACATGCATTTCTTAATTACTTTTTATCTTTTGTAATGTAATATAACATTGGGTTAAGTTAAGTGACAACATCTCCCCCCATACTGGGTTATAAAGCACCTCGCTACTAACGATGCAATTAGTATAAGATATATTTTGAGCGTAAAGCTTTGTGAAGAAAACATATTTGTCAAAGAGAATTATGAAAGAGTGTCTTGGAAATACAATTAGTTCTAGCAAGTAAATCTATGTATATATTATGGATTGTATACTTATATTTTTATGAATAAGGTCTATCTTTGCAAATACTATCTACATCTTTTGTGATGCCATTCTTTTTTTCTTCCATTTAGTTGCCACAACTATGGCCATGGTAACCTTAGGCCTTGAACATTGTTGCGATAGTGGTGATCCCTGCAACCATTGTCCAGACCTAACGAGTTAGTCATGGCCACATCGATGGTCGTTATCACAGAAATGGCCAAGCCCAAAGGGTTCGGTCATGGATGTGACAACAGTAAGGGGTCAATCATGACAACAACTGCCACAATGACCCAAGTGTGCTCATCTCTGGCCATGGAAACCAACAAACAAGATGTGTTCAAAGTCGACCAATGCTTGATAGTAGTTAATTTTAGATTAACCATAACGAACTAAAATCAAAAGAAAAGAATAATACTCTTAAGTGATCTAAATTGAGTAAATCTTCATTTTGAGAAACAATAACCCAATTATGCCTCCCTTACTATTGTTTAGAAGTGGGAGATATTAATTTTATAATTTGCTTCCATAATATTTATAATACTCTATCTCCACTTTCTTAAAAAATATTTTTAGAGAATAACCCTTTCCCTCATTTTATACATTTTTAGATATGAAATCGTAATTGGTACCTTAAAAAAAATGATACATATAATTTTTTATATCATGAACCATAAAAGTGAAATGTATTTAATTAATTTTCATTTTTTATTAACTTGTATCAATTTACCAAAATTTGAAAAAAAAAATTCAAATTATGCATAATTTTTTTAAAATAAGTTTTTCTCCATACTTGAAAAACATAGAAAAAAAAAACTCTCTAATTATTATTATTTATAATTGGTAATTAAAAGAATACCAAGGCATTTTCTTTATTTTGACAAGCTTGTAAAATTAAGTACTCTATTGATATCTTATTAATTGGTGATGAAAACAGCTCTATTTTTTAATTACCGATATCTTAGTAATTGGTGATGAAAACAACTCTACTGTTTAATTATTTTCGTAGTTGAATGGTAAAAAAACTTGTATCTTACTATTATTTACTTTATAATGTTTTTCCCTTAGTTATTTTTCATTAAATATTATTAAATGATTTATTTGGTAAGCTATCCATTTGCTTTTTGACTATTCTCATTTTCTTCAAAATATTTCATCCAAAACTTATTTATCTTAAAATTTTACATTATTTTTAAAAATTTCTAACTTTTATGGTAAGATATATATATAATTTATCATATTCATATGTGATAGGATTTAATATTATATTTTTAAATATTTGATTTCAAATCTAGATAGGTTGTCAACATCATTTTAAATTGGAAAATGATTGATTATATTAAATCTAGATAGGTTGTCAACATCATTTTAAATTGGAAAGTTGTTGATTATATTATATTCAGATACCATGTTAAATATTTACTAAAAGGTACAACTTGGATAATTATTGTCACTTTTCATTTTATTACATGTTTTATTCAATATTAATATAATTAGTAATATGAAACAAATATTCTTGTTCATATGAGAAATATCCAGAATAGATATGATAGATAACAATAATCTATGTAGGGTAGTAAAATTTAATTAAAAAATGAATAACGAGATGATTACAATGACCTATATATATATATATATCTATATATACATTGATGGGCAATAAGGTTGATGGGTAATGTCTTTTTGTTATCTCATGTGTCTTAGTTCGTATGTGTCACTTCATTTACCGTTTTATCATTTATTATTATTGTTGTTGTTGTTGTTTTATTAATATTATTATTTGTATCCATTACATTGCCTATCCCTACAAAAAGTTTTGTCCTCGAAGCATAAAAGTTATGTCTTAGTTATGGCTTGTAATGATTGCTCATACTTCTTAATTTTTGAGCTGGTCATAGTTGAGGACACAAGGCAATATGCTTTTTCGTCAAAGCATAATTCAATAGAAGGCATATCCCTTGTTCTTTCTCGTAATATCTTCTCATGATTTTATATACTTGTAGTTGCAACACTTGATGAAACATGGTGACATTAGCTTCTAAGCGTCAAGCAGAGTTTCCAGATTGTGAAAGGATCAAACCACCCTAGTTCAATTTTCTGCAACACTATGTTGGCAGGCGGGTTTGGATGAGTCAGTTGCGCAACATCGCAGATGCTACGCAAGGTCAAAGATGCCGCGCAAGGAGGAAAACCGCGCACAAGTCGGAAATAGTATTACTTTATGTATTTTTGGACCGCATTGTGCGGGTTAAGGGACATTTTGTTGTAAGAATGGGTTAAGAAGCAGTTAGGCGGTTAGTTAAGTGGAAAATGAATGTAAAGGCGCAAGCCTATAAATAGATATTGATTGTAAGTGTTAGAAGCATCTTGATAAAGATAGAGAGAGCACCAAGGAGAAGAATTGCGCATGTTTTGGTCTTGTGAACTTGGGTATGCAACAGAGGAACTACATTGATGTATCTGTGTTTTGTTGCGAAGGTTAATATGATATGAAGGAGTTTGAGCAGAATCACTGTGTCTTTTTCTGTTTTCTATTATGAATGTGATGAGTATCTGCGATATGAATCTGTGAATGATGCGATGTTTCCTTGCTGCAAATGATGTGATAATGTTAGATCTATTTGTGTATTAATAGTTTTAATAATGAGATCTGGTGAATGATGATGCGATTCTGTTTGATGCATATGCCGAGTAATTAGATCTGCTAACTAATGTTGCACTAAGTTGACAAGTAAACACACATGGTCCTCCTTCATTCGGCGGAAACGTGGTTCCGTCATCTCTCCCTTGATCGCCTCGGGTGAGACTTCATCTGCTCCGCAGGTGTTGCTGGACAGGGTAAAACCTATCTGGGTTGGTGTTCAGGGAGATCGCGGGGGTTTGGTGTCATGTCCCCAATTTTGGCTCATCCAGTAGCATGATTGCAAGGGGACAAGATCAACCCCTAAGGGAATTAAATGGTATTAATTCTATTTGCTTAACAGTTCAACATGAATTCTATAAAAGAATGATTCCAACTCCATTTCACATCTTTTTCTAGTGTGAGGAATTTTATGAATGCATTTGTGCATCCAAGACTTGGGAGGTGTGCCCCTAGTCAAGCATGGGAGATGTGCCCCAGCTTTCTATGAGAGGATGGTGGCATCCAACCATTATCACTGAGTTTATTTGTAGGTACTGAAGCTTACCAGGTCGAATCAGAAGTTCAGAGCTATCTTCATCAAAGTCAGAGATCGAATCCTTCCTCCTTCTTCTATTCTACATCTAGTTTCTTATGTGCAAGAGGAGAGATTCTTCCTTCATCTTCTGAGAGGCATATTGGCCTATTTCTGATGTAATAACAGAGTATGTAATGTTCTGATATCAGTCACTTCAATACAAATTACAGAACTCTGAATTATTCTCCAATTTATGCACCCCTGCTAGATTTCGCTAGATTTTGACTAGCTTTCAATGAATGGTTCATAAGTCAATGAATAAAGGTCCAAATGAAGTCATTCCAGTTCCTGTAGTTATCTAATACATCACATGTCATGATAAAACCACTGTTTCAGAATTTAGAGTTCCTTTGAGCATTGTTTGGGAGTCTACAAGTCGAGCTAGTTGAGCTGTCCTAAATTGCTATTTTACTAGTTTTGTTATCATACTTGCCCAGATCTGTATATAACTTTCTGAAATGTTATTTAATGATACAATGACTGTAAATGAATGATTATTAGCCTCTCTCATGTCTGAAACAACCTTTTCCAACCCTCAGTCAATTTCCCTACCCATACTAGCCTGCATATGCTGAGAACCCCAGGAGCATTGGAGTAGAGTTCAGCCGGGATGTTCTTGAAACATAAATGGTATCATTACTTTGTGCAGAGGTATAAAATCATATCATAACCTATCGTCCATCCATAGCCTTTGTACTTTCCCATCTCCAACAATTCTAGCTTCCTTATCCATTGTTTTAATCAAATTTGAGAAGCCTAGAGTCTTTGTATCACTTGTATAAGTTGGTACATTAGAGTGGTACCTACATGAACACAAATATCATTTTATTAATCCTTCCCAACTCCCTGATCTAGTTTGTATATGCGGATGTACCCAGGAAGCATTGGTGTAGACTTCGGCGATACCGATGTTCTAAGCATAAATGGTCTCCGTGCTTTGTACAAAGGATCCTAAACTTTTTCCTTATGTATAACTTGTTTCTGCACACTATCCCATGTAAATTCCAGAACCTAAAGTCACCCCTATCATACTTGATCAGTGCCCCTGTACACCTCACTTACATCCTGCTCACCGTAAAGAAATTGTCTAAAAATTACTAGTGAAAATCCTGATAAATTCGACAGTAGGAGTTAGTATTCTAGCCAATTCTTGGCTGGGATATTACAGTGGTATCAGAGCACTTTCCTTGGCTCAGCCTATGGAAAGTAAATCTCAGTGGAAAGTAGCTTAGCACTATTTTCAAGTTGTAGTTGTGGAATTAGTTCCATGTCATGGAAGATTCAGACTTTGAGTTGTATGAGGAGGAAGATTATTTTTATGAAGAGTATGATAATTATGATGAGAAGTATGAAGAATACTGCAGACAGTATGAGGAAGAGAATTCCCAAGAAGTACCTTCCACAAGCATCTCCCATGAGATCCTAATTGGAAGAAGAGACTATGGTTATTCTGATAGCCATATTCAAGAAAAAGTTGCATGTTCCACAGTCAAAGGTCAACCTTCTATGGAAGAGTTGATAAAAGATATGAAAGCTTTTTTGGATTTATGTGACTTCACAAGAATTTTTGGATCCTCTTCAAGAAGAGCCTCCAAGAATCTTCATCCTAAGAGAACCAGTGAGAAGCAAGACCCAAAAACCAATCATGAGATTGTTGACACAATGGAAGAAGATTCTACTGCAAGATTCTATGCTGAGGATCTCAAGATCACCTCAGAAGAGATTGGTAAGCTTAATGATGGTGAGACATATTTTGGATCAGATCCAAAAGAAGAACCTAAATCAGATTCAAAGTCACCACTTGAGCTTCATAGTGAAGCAAAAGTTGACCACACATCAGTTAGATGTGAACTAGTAGAATTGGTGGCAGAACAAGGCACCATAACCCCACCCATTGAAGAGAGAAGCATGATGCCAATGTATGGACCACATTCAGATTTTTGTACTACCTTTTATAATGATGATTTTACAGCCACATCAAAGGATAATTATCTTTTGTAATGTAATATAACATTGGGTTACGTTAAGTGACAACATCTCCCCCCATACTGGGTTATAAAGCACCTCGCTACTAACGATGCAATTAGTATAAGATATATTTTGAGCGTAAAGCTTTGTGAAGAAAACATATTTGTCAAAGAGAATTATGAAAGAGTGTCTTGGAAATACAATTAGTTCTAGCAAGTAAATCTATGTATATATTATGGATTGTATACTTATATTTTTATGAATAAGGTCTATCTTTGCAAATACTGTCTACATCTTTTGTGATGCCATTCTTTTTTTCTTCCATTTAGTTGCCACAACTATGGCCATGGTAACCTTAGGCCTTGAACATTGTTGCGATAGTGGTGATCCCTGCAACCATTGTCCAGACCTAACGAGTTAGTCATGGCCACATCGACTGTCATTATCACAGAAATGGCCAAGCCCAAAGGGTTCGGTCATGGATGTGACAACAGTAAGGGGTCAATCATGACAACAACTGCCACAATGACCCAAATGTGCTCATCTCTGGCCATGGAAACCAACAAACAAGATGTGTTCAAAGTCGACCAATGCTTGATAGTAGTTAATTTTAGATTAACCATAACGAACTAAAATCAAAAGAAAAGAATAATACTCTTAAGTGATCTAAATTGAGTAAATCTTCATTTTGAGAAACAATAACCCAATTATGCCTCCCTTACTATTGTTTAGAAGTGGGAGATATTAATTTTATAATTTGCTTCCATAATATTTATAATACTCTATCTCCACTTTCTTAAAAAATATTTTTAGAGAATAGCCCTTTCCCTCATTTTATACATTTTTAGATATGAAATCGTAATTGGTACCTTAAAAAAAATGATACATATAATTTTTTATATCATGAACCATAAAAGTGAAATGTATTTAATTAATTTTCATTTTTTATTAACTTGTATCAATTTACCAAAATTTGAAAAAAAAAATTCAAATTACGCATAATTGTTTTAAAATAAGTTTTTCTCCATACTTGAAAAACATAGAAAAAAAAACTCTCTAATTATTATTATTTATAATTGGTAATTAAAAGAATACCAAGGCATTTTCTTTATTTTGACAAGCTTGTAAAATTAAGTACTCTATTGATATCTTATTAATTGGTGATGAAAACAGCTCTATTTTTTAATTACCGATATCTTAGTAATTGGTGATGAAAACAACTCTACTTTTTAATCATTTTCGTAGTTGAATGGTAAAAAAACTTGTATCTTACTATTATTTACTTTAAAATGTTTTTCCCTCAGTTATTTTTCATTAAATATTATTAAATGATTTATTTGGTAAGCTATCCATTTCCTTTTTGACTTTTCTCATTTTCTTCAAAATATTTCATCCAAAACTTATTTATCCTAAAATTTTACATTATTTTTAAAAATTTCTAACTTTTATGGTAAGATATATATATAATTTATCATATTCATATGTGATAGGATTTAATATTATATTTTTAAATATTTGATTTCAAATCTAGATAGGTTGTCAACATCATTTTAAATTGGAAAATGATTGATTATATTAAATCTAGATAGGTTGTCAACATCATTTTAAATTGGAAAGTTATTGATTATATTATTATATTATATTCAGATACCATGTTAAATATTTACTAAAAGGTACAACTTGGATAATTATTGTCACTTTTCATTTTATTACATGTGATACCATGTTAAATATTTACTAAAAGGTACAACTTGGATAATTATTGTCACTTTTCATTTTATTACATGTTTTATTCAATATTAATATAATTAGTAATATGAAACAAATATTCTTGTTCATATGAGAAATATCCAGAATAGATATGATAGATAACAATAATCTATGTAGGGTAGTAAAATTTAATTAAAAAATGAATAATGAGATGATTACAATGACATATATATATATATATATATCTATATATACATTGATGGGCAATAAGGTTGATGGGTAATGTCTTTTTGTTATCTCATGTGTCTTAGTTGGTATGTGTCACTTCATTTACCGTTTTATCATTTATTATTATTGTTGTTGTTGTTGTTTTATTAATATTATTATTTGTATCCATTACATTGCCTATCCCTACAAAAAGTTTTGTCCTCGAAGCATAAAAGTTATGTCTTAGTTATGGCTTGTAATGATTGCTCATACTTCTTAATTTTTGAGCTGGTCATAGTTGAGGACACAAGGCAATATGCTTTTTCGTCAAAGCATAATTCAATAGAAGGCATATCCCTTGTTCTTTCTCGTAATATCTTCTCATGATTTTATATACTTGTAGTTGCAACACTTGATGAAACATGGTGACATTAGCTTCTAAGCGTCAAGCAGAGTTTCCAGATTGTGAAAGGATCAAACCACCCTAGTTCAATTTTCTGCAACACTATGTTGGCAGGCGGGTTTGGATGAGTCAGTTGCGCAACATCGTAGATGCTACGCAAGGTCAAAGATGCCGCGCAAGGAGGAAAACCGCGCACAAGTCGGAAATAGTATTACTTTATGTATTTTTGGACCGCATTGTGCGGGTTAAGGGACATTTTGTTGTAAGAATGGGTTAAGAAGCAGTTAGGCGGTTAGTTAAGTGGAAAATGAATGTAAAGGCGCAAGCCTATAAATAGATATTGATTTTAAGTGTTAGAAGCATCTTGATAGAGATAGAGAGAGCACCAAGGAGAAGAATTGCGCATGTTTTGGTCTTGTGAACTTGGGTATGCAACAGAGGAACTACATTGATGTATCTGTGTTTTGTTGCGAAGGTTAATATGATATGAAGGAGTTTGAGCAGAATCACTGTGTCTTTTTCTGTTTTCTATTATGAATGTGATGAGTATCTGCGATATGAATCTGTGAATGATGCGATGTTTCCTTGCTGCAAATGATGTGATAATGTTAGATCTATTTGTGTATTAATAGTTTTAATAATGAGATCTGGTGAATGATGATGCGATTCTGTTTGATGCATATGCCGAGTAATTAGATCTGCTAACTAATGTTGCACTAAGTTGACAAGTAAACACACATGGTCCTCCTTCATTCGGCGGAAACGTGGTTCCGTCATCTCTCCCTTGATCGCCTCGGGTGAGACTTCATCTGCTCCGCAGGTGTTGCTGGACAGGGTAAAACCTATTTGGGTTGGTGTTCAGGGAGATCGCGGGGGTTTGGTGTCATGTCCCCAATTTTGGCTCATCCAGTAGCATGATTGAAAGGGGACAAGATCAACCCCTAAGGGAATTAAATGGTATTAATTCTATTTGCTTAACAGTTCAACATGAATTCTATAAAAGAATTATTCCAACTCCATTTCACATCTTTTTCTAGTGTGAGGAATTTTATGAATGCATTTGTGCATCCAAGACTTGGGAGGTGTGCCCCTAGTCAAGCATGGGAGATGTGCCCCAGCTTTCTATGAGAGGATGGTGGCATCCAACCATTATCACTGAGTTTATTTGTAGGTACTGAAGCTTACCAGGTCTAATCAGAAGTTCATAGCTATCTTCATCAAAGTCAGAGATCGAATCCTTCATCCTTCTTCTATTCTACAACTAGTTTCTTATGTGCAAGAGGAGAGATTCTTCCTTCATCTTCTGAGAGGAATATTGGCCTATTTCTGATGTAATAACAGAGTATGTAATGTTCTGATATCATTCACTTCAATACAAATTACAGAACTCTGAATTATTCTCCAATTTATGCACCCCTGCTAGATTTAGCTAGATTTTGACTAGCTTTCAATGAATGGTTCATAAGTCAATGAATAAAGGTCCAAATGAATTCATTCCAGTTCCTGTAGTTATCTAATACATCACATGTCATGATCCAACCACTTTTTCAGAATTTAGAGTTCCTTTGAGCATTGTTTGGGAGTCTACAAGTCGAGCTAGTTGAGCTGTCCTAAATTGCTATTTTACTAGTTTTGTTATCATACTTGCCCAGATCTGCATATAACTTTCTGAAATGTTATTTAATGATACAATGACTGTAAATGAATGATTATTAGCCTCTCTCATGTCTGAAACAACCTTTTCCAACCCTCAGTCAATTTCCCTACCCATACTAGCCTGCATATGCGGAGAACCCCAGGAGCATTGGAGTAGAGTTCAGCCGGGATGTTCTTGAAACATAAATGGTATCAGTACGTTGTGCATAGGTATAAAATCATATCATAACCTATCTTCCATCCATAGCCTTTGTACTTTCCCATCGCCAACAATTCTAGCTTCCTTAGCCATTGTTTTAATCAAATTTGAGAAGCCTAGAGTCTTTGTATCACTTGTATAAGTTGGTACATTAGAGTGGTACCTACATGAACACAAATATCTTTTTATTAATCCTTCCCAACTCCCTGATCTAGTTTGTATATGCGGATGTACCCAGGAAGCCTTGGTGTAGACTTCGGCGATGCCGATGTTCTAAGCATAAATAGTCTCCGTGCTTTGTACAAAGGATCCTGAACTTTTTCCTTATGTATAACTTGTTTCTGCACACTATCCCATGTAAATTCCAGAACCTAAAGTCACCCCTACCATACTTGATCAATGCCCCTGTACACCTCACTTACATCCTGCTCACCGTAAAGAAATTGTCTAAAAATTACTAGTGAAAATCCTGATAAATTCGACAGTTGGAGTTAGTATTCTAGCCAATTCTTGGCTGGGATATTACAGTGGTATCAGAGCACTCTCCTTGGCTCAGCCTATGGAAAGTAAATCTCAGTGGAAAGTAGCTTAGCACTATTTTCAAGTTGTAGTTGTGGAATTAGTTCCATGTCATGGAAGATTCAGACTTTGAGTTGTATGAGGAGGAAGATTATTTTTATGAAGAGTATGATAATTATGATGAGAAGTATGAAGAATACTGCAGACAGTATGAGGAAGAGAATTCCCAAGAAGTACCTTCCACAAGCATCTCCCATGAGATCCTAATTGGAAGAAGAGACTATGGTTATTCTGATAGCCATATTCAAGAAAAACTTGCATGTTCCACAGTCAAAGGTCAACGTTCTATGGAAGAGTTGATAAAAGATATGAAAGCTTTTTTGGATTTATGTGACTTCACAAGAATTTTTGGATCCTCTTCAAGAAGAGCCTCCAAGAATCTTCATCCTAAGAGAACCAGTGAGAAGCAAGACCCAAAAACCAATCATGAGATTGTTGACACAATGGAAGAAGATTCTACTGCAAGATTCTATGCTGAGGATCTCAAGATCACCTCAAAAGAGATTGGTAAGCTTAATGATGGTGAGACATATTTTGGATCATATCCAAAAGAAGAACCTAAATCAGATTCAATGTCACCACTTGAGCTTCATAGTGAAGCAAAAGTTGACCACACATCAGTTAGATATGAACTAGTAGAATTGGTGGCAGAACAAGGCACCATAACCCCACCCATTGAAGAGAGAAGCATGATGCCAATGTATGGACCACATTCAGATTTTTGTACTACCTTTTATAATGATGATTTTACAGCCACATCAAAGGATAATTATCTTTTGTAATGTAATATAACATTGGGTTACGTTAAGTGACAACATCTCCCCCCATACTGGGTTATAAAGCACCTCGCTACTAACGATGCAATTAGTATAAGATATATTTTGAGCGTAAAGCTTTGTGAAGAAAACATATTTGTCAAAGAGAATTATGAAAGAGTGTCTTGGAAATACAATTAGTTCTAGCAAGTAAATCTATGTATATATTATGGATTGTATACTTATATTTTTATGAATAAGGTCTATCTTTGCAAATACTGTCTACATCTTTTGTGATGCCATTCTTTTTTTCTTCCATTTAGTTGCCACAACTATGGCCATGGTAACCTTAGGCCTTGAACATTGTTGCGATAGTGGTGATCCCTGCAACCATTGTCCAAACCTAACGAGTTAGTCATGGCCACATCGATGGTCATTATCACAGAAATGGCCAAGCCCATAGGGTTCGGTCATGGATATGACAACAGTAAGGGGTCAATCATGAAAACAACTGCCACAATGACCCAAATGTGCTCATCTCTGGCCATGGAAACCAACAAACAAGATGTGTTCAAAGTCGACCAATGCTTGATAGTAGTTAATTTTAGATTAACCATAACGAACTAAAATCAAAAGAAAAGAATAATACTCTTAAGTGATCTAAATTGAGTAAATCTTCATTTTGAGAAACAATAACCCAATTATGCCTCCCTTACTATTGTTTAGAAGTGGGAGATATTAATTTTATAATTTGCTTCCATAATATTTATAATACTCTATCTCCACTTTCTTAAAAAATATTTTTAGAGAATAACCCTTTCCCTCATTTTATACATTTTTAGATATGAAATCGTAATTGGTACCTTAAAAAAAATGATACACTATAATTTTTTATATCATGAACCATAAAAGTGAAATGTATTTAATTAATTTTCATTTTTTATTAACTTTTATCAATTTACCAAAATTTGAAAAAAAAAAATCAAATTACGCATAATTTTTTTAAAATAAGTTTTTCTCCATACTTGAAAAACATACAAAAAAAAACTCTCTAATTATTATTATTTATAATTGGTAATTAAAAGAATACCAAGGCATTTTCTTTATTTTGACAAGCTTGTAAAATTAAGTACTCTATTGATATCTTATTAATTGGTGATGAAAACAGCTCTATTTTTTAATTACCGATATCTTAGTAATTGGTGATGAAAACAACTCTACTTTTTAATCATTTTCGTAGTTGAATGATAAAAAAACTTTTATCTTACTATTATTTACTTTAAAATGTTTTTCCCTCAGTTATTTTTCATTAAATATTATTAAATGATTTATTTGGTAAGCTATCCATTTCCTTTTTGACTTTTCTCATTTTCTTCAAAATATTTCATCCAAAACTTATTTATCCTAAAATTTTACATTATTTTTAAAAATTTCTAACTTTTATGGTAAGATATATATATAATTTATCATATTCATATGTGATAGGATTTAATATTATATTTTTAAATATTTGATTTCAAATCTAGATAGGTTGTCAACATCATTTTAAATTGGAAAATGATTGATTATATTAAATCTAGATAGGTTGTCAACATCATTTTAAATTGGAAAGTTATTGATTATATTATTATATTATATTCAGATACCATGTTAAATATTTACTAAAAGGTACAACTTGGATAATTATTGTCACTTTTCATTTTATTACATGTTTTATTCAATATTAATATAATTAGTAATATGAAACAAATATTCTTGTTCATATGAGAAATATCCAGAATAGATATGATAGATAACAATAATCTATGTAGGGTAGTAAAATTTAATTAAAAAATGAATAACGAGATGATTACAATGACCTATATATATATATATCTATATATACATTGATGGGCAATAAGGTTGATGGGTAATGTCTTTTTGTTATCTCATGTGTCTTAGTTGGTATGTGTCACTTCATTTACCGTTTTATCATTTATTATTATTGTTGTTGTTGTTGTTTTATTAATATTATTATTTGTATCCATTACATTGCCTATCCCTACAAAAAGTTTTGTCCTCGAAGCATAAAAGTTATGTCTTAGTTATGGCTTGTAATGATTGCTCATACTTCTTAATTTTTGAGCTGGTCATAGTTGAGGACACAAGGCAATATGCTTTTTCGTCAAAGCATAATTCAATAGAAGGCATATCCCTATTCTTTCTCGTAATATCTTCTCATGATTTTATATACTTGTAGTTGCAACACTTGATGAAACATGGTGACATTAGCTTCTAAGCGTCAAGCAGAGTTTCCAGATTGTGAAAGGATCAAACCACCCTAGTTCAATTTTCTGCAACACTATGTTGGCAGGCGGGTTTGGATGAGTCAGTTGCGCAACATCGCAGATGCTACGCAAGGTCAAAGATGCCGCGCAAGGAGGAAAACCGCGCACAAGTCGGAAATAGTATTACTTTATGTATTTTTGGACCGCATTGTGCGGGTTAAGGGACATTTTGTTGTAAGAATGGGTTAAGAAGCAGTTAGGCGGTTAGTTAAGTGGAAAATGAATGTAAAGGCGCAAGCCTATAAATAGATATTGATTGTAAGTGTTAGAAGCATCTTGATAGAGATAGAGAGAGCACCAAGGAGAAGAATTGCGCATGTTTTGGTCTTGTGAACTTGGGTATGCAACAGAGGAACTACATTGATGTATCTGTGTTTTGTTGCGAAGGTTAATATGATATGAAGGAGTTTGTGCAGAATCACTGTGTCTTTTTCTGTTTTCTATTATGAATGTGATGAGTATCTGCGATATGAATCTGTGAATGATGCGATGTTTCCTTGCTGCAAATGATGTGATAATGTTAGATCTATTTGTGTATTAATAGTTTTAATAATGAGATCTGGTGAATGATGATGCGATTATGTTTGATGCATATGCCGAGTAATTAGATCTGCTAACTAATGTTGCACTAAGTTGACAAGTAAACACACATGGTCCTCCTTCATTCGGCGGAAACGTGGTTCCGTCATCTCTCCCTTGATCGCCTCAGGTGAGACTTCATTTGCTCCGTAGGTGTTGTTGGACAGGGTAAAACCTATCTGGGTTGGTTTTCAGGGAGATCGCGGGGGTTTGGTGTCATGTCCCCAATTTTGGCTCATCCAGTAGCATGATTGAAAGGGGACAAGATCAACCCCTAAGGGAATTAAATGGTATTAATTCTATTTGCTTAACAGTTCAACATGAATTCTATAAAAGAATGATTCCAACTCCATTTCACATCTTTTTCTAGTGTGAGGAATTTTATGAATGCATTTGTGCATCCAAGACTTGGGAGGTGTGCCCCTAGTCAAGCATGGGAGATGTGCCCCAGCTTTCAATGAGAGGATGGTGGCATCCAACCATTATCACTGAGTTTATTTGTACGTACTGAAGCTTACCAGGTCGAATCAGAAGTTCAGATCTATCTTCATCAAAGTAAGAGATCGAATCCTTCCTCCTTCTTCTATTCTACAACTAGTTTCTTATGTGCAAGAGGAGAGATTCTTCCTTCATATTCTGAGAGGCATATTGGCCTATTTCTGATGTAATAATAGAGTATGTAATGTTCTGATATCAGTCACTTCAATACAAATTACAGAACTCTGAATTATTCTCCAATTTATGCACCCCTGCTAGATTTAGCTAGATTTTGACTATCTTTCAATGAATGGTTCATAAGTCAATGAATAAAGGTCCAAATGAAGTCATTCCAGTTCCTGTAGTTATCTAATACATCACATGTCATGATCCAACCACTTTTTCAGAATTTAGAGTTCCTTTGAGCATTGTTTGGGAGTCTACAAGTCGAGCTAGTTGAGCTGTCCTAAATTGCTATTTTACTAGTTTTGTTATCATACTTGACCAGATCTGCATATAACTTTCTGAAATGTTATTTAATGATACAATGACTGTAAATGAATGATTATTAGCCTCTCTCATGTCCGAAACAACCTTTTCCAACCCTCAGTCAATTTCCCTACCCATACTAGCCTGCATATGCTGAGAACCCCAGGAGCATTGGAGTAGAGTTCAGCCGGGATGTTCTTGGAAGATAAATGGTATCAGTACGTTGTGCAGAGGTATAAAATCATATCATAACCTATCGTCCATCCATAGCCTTTGTACTTTCCCATCTCCAACAATTCTAGCTTCCTTAGCCATTGTTTTAATCAAATTTGAGAAGCCTAGAGTCTTTGTATCACTTGTATAAGTTGGTACATTAGAGTGGTACCTACATGAACACAAATATCATTTTATTAATTCTTCCCAACTCCCTGATCTAGTTTGTATATGCGGATGTACCCAGGAAGCCTTGGTGTAGACTTCGGCGATGCCGATGTTCTAAGCATAAATGGTCTCCGTGCTTTGTACAAAGGATCCTAAACTTTTTCCTTATGTATAACTTGTTTCTGCACACTATCCCATGTAAATTCCAGAACCTAAAGTCACCCCTACCATACTTGATCAGTGCCCCTGTACACCTCACTTACATCCTGCTCACCGTAAAGAAATTGTCTAAAAATTACTAGTGAAAATCCTGATAAATTCGACAGTTGGAGTTAGTATTCTAGCCAATTCTTGGCTGGGATATTACAGTGGTATCAGAGCACTTTCCTTGGCTCAGCCTATGGAAAGTAAATCTCAGTGGAAAGTAGCTTAGCACTATTTTCAAGTTGTAGTTGTGGAATTAGTTCCATGTCATGGAAGATTCAGACTTTGAGTTGTATGAGGAGGAAGATTATTTTTATGAAGAGTATGATAATTATGATGAGAAGTATGAAGAATACTACAGACAGTATGAGGAAGAGAATTCCCAATAAGTACCTTCCACAAGCATCTCCCATGAGATCCTAATTGGAAGAAGAGACTATGGTTATTCTGATAGCCATATTCAAGAAAAAGTTGCATGTTCCACAGTCAAAGGTCAACCTTCTATGGAAGAGTTGATAAAAGATATGAAAGATTTTTGGGATTTATGTGACTTCACAAGAATTTTTGGATCCTCTTCAAGAAGAGCCTCCAAGAATCTTCATCCTAAGAGAACCAGTGAGAAGCAAGACCCAAAAACCAATCATGAGATTGTTGACACAATGGAAGAAGATTCTACTGCAACATTCTATGCTGAGGATCTCAAGATCACCTCAAAAGAGATTGGTAAGCTTAATGATGGTGAGACATATTTTGGATCATATCCAAAAGAAGAACCTAAATCAGATTCAAAGTCACCACTTGAGCTTCATAGTGAAGCAAAAGTTGACCACACATCAGTTAGATGTGAACTAGTAGAATTGGTGGCAGAACAAGGCACCATAACCCCACCCATTGAAGAGAGAAGCATGATGCCAATGTATGGACCACATTCAGATTTTTGTACTACCTTTTATAATGATGATTTTACAGCCACATCAAAGGATAATTATCTTTTGTAATGTAATATAACATTGGGTTACGTTAAGTGACAACATCTCCCCCCATACTGGGTTATAAAGCACCTCGCTACTAACGATGCAATTAGTATAAGATATATTTTGAGCGTAAAGCTTTGTGAAGAAAACATATTTGTCAAAGAGAATTATGAAAGAGTGTCTTGGAAATACAATTAGTTCTAGCAAGTAAATCTATGTATATATTATGGATTGTATACTTATATTTTTATGAATAAGGTCTATCTTTGCAAATACTGTCTACATCTTTTGTGATGCCATTCTTTTTTTCTTCCATTTAGTTGCCACAACTATGGCCATGGTAACCTTAGGCCTTGAACATTGTTGCGATAGTGGTGATCCCTGCAACCATTGTCCAAACCTAACGAGTTAGTCATTGCCACATCGATTGTCATTATCACAGAAATGGCCAAGCCCAAAGGGTTCGGTCATGGATGTGACAACAGTAAGGGGTCAATCATGACAAAAACTGCCACAATGACCCAAATGTGCTCATCTCTGGCCATGGAAACCAACAAACAAGATGTGTTCAAAGTCGACCAATGCTTGATAGTAGTTAATTTTAGATTAACCATAACGAACTAAAATCAAAAGAAAAGAATAATACTCTTAAGTGATCTAAATTGAGTAAATCTTCATTTTGAGAAACAATAACCCAATTATGCCTCCCTTACTATTGTTTAGAAGTGGGAGATATTAATTTTATAATTTGCTTCCATAATATTTATAATACTCTATCTCCACTTTCTTAAAAAATATTTTTAGAGAATAACCCTTTCCCTCATTTTATACATTTTTAGATATGAAATCGTAATTGGTACCTTAAAAAAAATGATACATATAATTTTTTATATCATGAACCATAAAAGTGAAATGTATTTAATTAATTTTCATTTTTTATTAACTTGTATCAATTTACCAAAATTTGAAAAAAAAAATTCAAATTACGCATAATTTTTTTAAAATAAGTTTTTCTCCATACTTGAAAAACATAGAAAAAAAAACTCTCTAATTATTATTTATAATTGGTAATTAAAAGAATACCAAGGCATTTTCTTTATTTTGACAAGCTTGTAAAATTAAGTACTCTATTGATATCTTATTAATTGGTGATGAAAACAACTCTATTTTTTAATTACCGATATCTTAGTAATTGGTGATGAAAACAACTCTACTTTTTAATCATTTTCGTAGTTGAATGGTAAAAAAACTTTTATCTTACTATTATTTACTTTAAAATGTTTTTCCCTCAGTTATTTTTCATTAAATATTATTAAATGATTTATTTGGTAAGCTATCCATTTCCTTTTTGACTTTTCTCATTTTCTTCAAAATATTTCATCCAAAACTTATTTATCCTAAAATTTTACATTATTTTTAAAAATTTCTAACTTTTATGGTAAGATATATATATAATTTATCATATTCATATGTGATAGGATTTAATATTATATTTTTAAATATTTAGTTTCAAATCTAGATAGGTTGTCAACATCATTTTAAATTGGAAAGTTATTGATTATATTATTATATTATATTCAGATACCATGTTAAATATTTACTAAAAGGTACAACTTGGATAATTATTGTCACTTTTCATTTTATTACATGTGATACCATGTTAAATATTTACTAAAAGGTACAACTTGGATAATTATGGTCACTTTTCATTTTATTACATGTTTTATTCAATATTAATATAATTAGTAATATGAAACAAATATTCTTGTTCATATGAGAAATATCCAGAATAGATATGATAGATAACAATAATCTACGTAGGGTAGTAAAATTTAATTAAAAAATGAATAATGAGATGATTACAATGACCTATATATATATATATCTATATATACATTGATGGGCAATAAGGTTGATGGGTAATGTCTTTTTGTTATCTCATGTGTCTTAGTTGGTATGTGTCACTTCATTTACCGTTTTATCATTTATTATTATTGTTGTTGTTGTTGTTTTATTAATATTATTATTTGGATCCATTACATTGCCTATCCCTACAAAAAGTTTTGTCCTCGAAGCATAAAAGTTATGTCTTAGTTATGGCTTGTAATGATTGCTCATACTTCTTAATTTTTGAGCTGGTCATAGTTGAGGACACAAGGCAATATGCTTTTTCGTCAAAGCATAATTCAGAAGGCATATCCCTTGTTCTTTCTCGTAATATCTTCTCATGATTTTATATACTTGTAGTTGCAACACTTGATGAAACATGGTGACATTAGCTTCTAAGCGTCAAGCAGAGTTTCCAGATTGTGAAAGGATCAAACCACCCTAGTTCAATTTTCTGCAACACTATGTTGGCAGGCGGGTTTGGATGAGTCAGTTGCGCAACATCGCAGATGCTACGCAAGGTCAAAGATGCCGCGCAAGGAGGAAAACCGCGCACAAGTCGGAAATAGTATTACTTTATGTATTTTTGGACCGCATTGTGCGGGTTAAGGGACATTTTGTTGTAAGAATGGGTTAAGAAGCAGTTAGGCGGTTAGTTAAGTGGAAAATGAATGTAAAGGCGCAAGCCTATAAATAGATATTGATTGTAAGTGTTAGAAGCATCTTGATAGAGATAGAGAGAGCACCAAGGAGAAGAATTGCGCATGTTTTGGTCTTGTGAACTTGGGTATGCAACAGAGGAACTACATTGATGTATCTGTGTTTTGTTGCGAAGGTTAATATGATATGAAGGAGTTTGAGCAGAATCACTGTGTCTTTTTCTGTTTTCTATTATGAATGTGATGAGTATCTGCGATATGAATCTGTGAATGATGCGATGTTTCCTTGCTGCAAATGATGTGATAATGTTAGATCTATTTGTGTATTAATAGTTTTAATAATGAGATCTGGTGAATGATGATGCGATTCTGTTTGATGCATATGCCGAGTAATTAGATCTGCTAACTAATGTTGCACTAAGTTGACAAGTAAACACACATGGTCCTCCTTCATTCGGCGGAAACGTGGTTTCGTCATCTCTCCCTTGATCGCCTCGGGTGAGACTTCATCTGCTCCGCAGGTGTTGCTGGACAGGGTAAAACCTATCTGGGTTGGTGTTCAGGGAGATCGCGGGGGTTTGGTGTCATGTCCCCAATTTTGGCTCATCCAGTAGCATGATTGAAAGGGGACAAGATCAACCCCTAAGGGAATTAAATGGTATTAATTCTATTTGCTTAACAGTTCAACATGAATTCAATAAAAGAATGATTCCAACTCCATTTCACATCTTTTTCTAGTGTGAGGAATTTTATGAATGCATTTGTGCATCCAAGACTTGGGAGGTGTGCCTCTAGTCAAGCATGGGAGATGTGCCCCAGCTTTCTATGAGAGGATGGTGGCATCCAACTATTATCACTGAATTTATTTGTAGGTACTGAAGCTTACCAGGTCGAATCAGAAGTTCAGAGCTATCTTCATCAAAGTCAGAGATCGAATCCTTCCTCCTTCTTCTATTCTACAACTAGTTTCTTATGTGCAAGAGGAGAGATTCTTCCTTCATCTTCTGAGAGGCATATTGGCCTATTTCTGATGTAATAACAGAGTATGTAATGTTCTGATATCAGTCACTTCAATACAAATTACAGAACTCTGAATTATTCTCCAATTTATGCACCTCTGCTAGATTTAGCTAGATTTTGACTAGCTTTCAATGAATGGTTCATAAGTCAATGAATAAAGGTCCAAATGAAGTCATTCCAGTTCCTGTAGTTATCTAATACATCACATGTCATGATACAACCACTGTTTCAGAATTTAGAGTTCCTTTGAGCATTGTTTGGGAGTCTACAAGTCGAGCTAGTTGAGCTGTCCTAAATTGCTATTTTACTAGTTTTGTTATCATACTTGCCCAGATCTGCATATAACTTTCTGAAATGTTATTTAATGATACAATGACTGTAAATGAATGATTATTAGCCTCTCTCATGTCTGAAACAACCTTTTCCAACCCTCAGTCAATTTCCCTACCCATACTAGCCTGCATATGCTGAGAACCCCAGGAGCATTGGAGTAGAGTTCAGCCGGGATGTTCTTGAAACATAAATGGTATCAGTACGTTGTTCAGAGGTATAAAATCATATCATAACCTATCGTCCATCCATAGCCTTTGTACTTTCCCATCTCCAACAATTCTAGCTTCCTTAGCCATTGTTTTAATCAAATTTGAGAAGCCTAGAGTCTTTGTATCACTTGTATAAGTTGGTACATTAGAGTGGTACCTACATGAACAGAAATATCATTTTATTAATCCTTCCCAACTCCCTAATCTAGTTTGTATATGCGGATGTACCCAGGAAGCCTTGGTGTAGACTTCGGCGATGCCGATGTTCTAAGCATAAATGGTCTCCGTGCTTTGTACAAAGGATCCTAAACTTTTTCCTTATGTATAACTTGTTTCTACACACTATCCCATGTAAATTCCAGAACCTAAAGTCACCCCTACCATACTTGATCAGTGCCCCTGTACACCTCACTTACATCCTGCTCACCGTAAAGAAATTGTCTAAAAATTACTAGTGAAAATCCTGATAAATTCGACAGTTGGAGTTAGTATTCTAGCCAATTCTTGGCTGGGATATTACAGTGGTATCAGAGCACTTTCCCTGGCTCAGCCTATGGAAAGTAAATCTCAGTGGAAAGTAGCTTAGCACTATTTTCAAGTTGTAGTTGTGGAATTAGTTCCATGTCATGGAAGATTCAGACTTTGAGTTTTATGAGGATGAAGATTGTTTTTATGAAGAGTATGATAATTATGATGAGAAGTATGAAGAATACTGCAGACAGTATGAGGAAGAGAATTCCCAAGAAGTACCTTCCACAAGCATCTCCCATGAGATCCTAATTGGAAGAAGAGACTATGGTTATTCTGATAGCCATATTCAAGAAAAAGTTGCATGTTCCAGAGTCAAAGGTCAACCTTCTATGGAAGAGTTGATAAAAGATATGAAAGCTTTTTTGGATTTATGTGACTTCACAAGAATTTTTGGATCCTCTTCAAGAAGAGCCTCTAAGAATCTTCATCCTAAGAGAACCAGTGAGAAGCAAGACCCAAAAACCAATCATGAGATTGTTGACACAATGGAAGAAGATTCTACTGCAAGATTCTATGCTGAGGATCTCAAGATCACCTCAGAAGAGATTGGTAAGCTTAATGATGGTGAGACATATTTTGGATCAGATCCAAAAGAAGAACCTAAATCAGATTCAAAGTCACCACTTGAGCTTCGTAGTGAAGCAAAAGTTGACCACACATCAGTTAGATGTGAACTAGTAGAATTAGTGGCAGAACAAGGCACCATAACCCCACCCATTGAAGAGAGAAGCATGATGCCAATGTATGGACCACATTCAGATTTTTGTACTACCTTTTATAATGATGATTTTACAGCCACATCAAAGGATAATTATTGTATAAGGGATGCTGAGTCTCGGATCCTTGGTGATAAGGGTGAATGTAGTGATAGGACTGAATCACTAGAAAGGTGTTTATAGGATGCCCACATGGTTGGAAGAGAACCTACTGAGGAATTATTTAAATGTGAGGAAGCATCTAAAGATGTGTACTCTCACATATATGTGGGAGACATGGAGATCCCCATTGATGAAGGTGTTGTGGGTGCAATATTCATGGAGAAAGAAGGAGGTCTTGCAATAACAGAAACTGAAAATGAGAAATTGGTGGAAGGCCAAAACACCAACATACCATCATAAGGAGAAGAAAATAAAACACATGGGAGTTTTGTAAATTCTGATATCTATGTGCCTATGTGTCATTCTTATGGGGCAGCCACTTTTGAAGAGAAGATGGCCTTGGTTGAACCCCTAGGGGTTGAGACTCCTGAATTGGGGAGAGCTGAAAATTGGAGAGTAAGCCTTACTGGTGCACTAGAGATGAATGAGCACCCCAGTTGTAGCCAAAGGTATGATATTCATATCTAAAATATGAATATATTGCAGCCCCAAAATATGGATTAGCTTTCATAACTTCAACAGAATCAGTTGAAGTTGACCCTAGGAAGCTAGAAGAAGCGAAGTTTCATCTGCCAGAACCTCATTCCTTGAAGGGACATTGAATATGAATGAATGCAAGATCCAAGAAGTCCTTCAAGCCCTCAATTACACACATGAACTAATGAATAACCTTTGTTGGAATTTGGGGGAGAAGTCCTCCCTTCCCAAGATTGCTTGTCCTCAAGCAATGTTAGGACTCCACCAAGCTTCTGCTACACCACTCTGATTATAAATGTCCCCATCCCCTGAAAAGTCTGAAAATTAAACTTGAGCCTTCAAGCATGGGAGATGTGCCCCAACTTTCTATGAGAGGATGATGGCATCTAGCCATTATCATTGAGTTTATTTGTAGGTACTGAATCTTACCAAGTCGAATCAAAAGTTCCGAGCTATCTTCACCAAAGTCAGAGATTGAATCCTTCCTCCTTCTTCTATTCTACAACTAGTTTCTTATGTGCAAGAGGAGAGATTATTCCTTCATCTTCTGAGAGGCATATTGGCCTATTTCTGATGTAATAATAGAGTATGTAATGTTATGATATCATTCACTTCAATACAAATTACAAAACTCTGAATTATTCTCCAATTTATGCACCCCTGCTAGATTTAGCTATATTTTGACTAGCTTTCAATGAATGGTTCATAAGTCAATGGATAAAGGTCCAAATGAAGTCATTCTAGTTCCTGTAGTTATCTAATACATCACATTTCATGATCCAACCACTGTTTCAAAATTTAGAGTTCCTTTGAGCATTGTTTGGGAGTCCACAAGTTGAGCTAGTTGAGCTATCCTAAATTGCTATTTTACTAGTTTTGTTATCATAATTTCCCAGATATGCATAATAATTTCTGGAATGTTATTATATGAATCAATGACTGTAAATGAATGATTATTATCCTCTCTTATTCCCACACCAACCTTTTCCAATCATCAGTAAATGTACCTCACCCATACTAGTCTGCATATGCTAAGAACCCCATAAGCATTGGAGTGGAGTTCAGTCGGGTTGTTCTTGAAACATAAATGGTCTCAGTACGTTGTGCAGAGGTATATAATCATATCAGAACCTTCCATCCATCCATATCCTTGTACTTGCCCATCTCCAGCAATTCTAGCTTCCTTAGCCATTGTTTTGATCAAATTTGAGAAGCCTAGAGTCTTTGTATCACTTGTATAAGTTGGTACATTAAAGTGCTACCTCCATGAACACAAACATCAGTTTATTAATCCTTCCCATCTCCATGCTCTAGTTTGTATATGCGGATGTACCCAGGAAGCCTTGTTGTAGACTTCGGCGATGTCGATGTTCGAAGCATAAATGGTATCCGTTCTTTGTACAAAGGATCCTAAAATTTTTCTTTCTATCTAATTTGTTGCTGCACACTCTCCCATATAAATTCCACAAACTAAATTCACCCCTACCATACTTGATCAGTGCCCCTGTACACCTCACTTACATCTTGCTCACCGTAAAGAAATTGTTTAAAAATTACTAGTGAAAATCCTGATAAATTCGACAATTCGAGTTAGTATTCTGGCCAATTCTTGGCTGGGATATGAAATTTGGATGTCTATAGAGTGAGGAACCCCTTTCGACTGGTTTTGTGTCAACAAATGGTTATGTTGATGGGACGCTAGCGCGAAGTGACAAGAGGACATGTTGTGGCATCCGACGAAACTGGAAATTCAAGATTGGTTTGACCAAAAGTTGCGAGAGTTTGCTGAAAAAGAGAATCAGAACCCTGGATTGACGGCGGATTGGTGGCTGGAAAGGTACATACACGATGGTCCACAGGAATATTTTTTCTGTGAATTCCAGATCATCTTGTATGAGTGGTTAGCGCAATTGAATTTTCGCAAGGTAAATTTCCAAGGCGGTGAACCAACGTCCTGGACCCCAACATTGATTCAGTAGTTGAAAGAAGTAGACAACAAGGCATCGCGGGCTATGAAACTATGGAATTCCAATATATTGGAGGGCTATATCACCGATTTTGTGGTTGATACGACGAAATCCTATAGCGAAGCTGAAAGAGAATTTTTCAAAGGACCAAGAGGCAGGTTCCTGTTGTCGCTGCAGTTGTCCATTAAGATGCTTATTTGTGGAAAGGGCATACTGAAGATGAACCTCGAGTAAACGAACCCTAGTGGGAGGAGGATGTGGTTACTGCGAAGGCAGGGGGAAGGCGAATGGAATGATATGGGGTAGATGGGTGCAAGTTACGATGAGACTATGAAGGAAGCTGAGGAAGAGAGTGGTCTTAAGAGGGGAGGAGAAAGGTTTTGACAAGAGAAGAGGCAGAGGACAGGGGAAGGTCTGGCTGCAATCGAAATGAAAAATTGTGAAGGAAGACCACACGGGATGAAGCAACCTCACAGTGCTGACAAGGACGACCAGGCTATGCTCGAGGTAGAGGCAAGACCAACCCCCAACAGTACCGTACCCACACCTTCGCTCACTATATCACAACCAGGGAGAAATACGACTTTGACACCGCTGTGTTCAGCGTGTCAATAGCAATAAAAAAGTAGCGGATCAACGACTGGAGGAAGAATGCCTAGGATGTCGGGCGATGATGCGAAGTTACCTCTGTTCCATGGAAATGGAACTTAGATCCGAGAGCAATATTGGTTCTTATGTGAAGCTGTGTGGACCGTTAAACAAATTACGGATGATGAGGCCAAGAAAGGTCAATTGGCAAAAAATCTTCGGGGTCACACACTGGATTGGTTCATGAAATTTGTACAAGTTCCTGCGGGAAGTCCAGAGAAGACATTGGATGAAGTTAGAAAAGGGTTAATTGAAGAGTTCAAAAAACTGAAGTCTCAAGTGCAATACATTACAGAAATAAAGGAAATCAAGCAGTATCCGAATGAAACTATTTGGTATTTTGATCAAAGGTTTAAGACGCTAATGGCAAGAGTCAGTTTTGAGATGAGAGACATTCAGCATAAGGAATGGTTCATCATGGCATTACTAACTCATATCAGACTTCTGCTGATGCAGCAGAAAATTGCGACACCGAGCGAGGATTTGGAGATTGCAAGAGGTTAGAAGCTTCACCTGTTGGTGAGAATGCAGCCGGAATGACTTAGATCTAGACACAGTTGGAGAACCTGACAATTCAGTTGCAAGATCTCAAGAAGGGTAAGAAGCACCACGGAGAGGTTTGGTGTACTCGATGTCGTGCAGAAGGGCATACCAAGGATAACTGTCCAGATTTCCGAAACTACCTACTATCAAGAGCACCGAACTCATTGAGTGGCGGAGGTATGCCATGGTGCCACATCTGTCAATTTTATGGGCATCGAAATGAGGAGTGTCAATATATGCAGAAGATGGTCACAAAGCCGATGAATTTGTACTCCACATTCTGCAAGTCTGTCAGGCATGAAGATAAGGATTTCCACGCATACGACCTGCTCCAGGAAAGAACATATGACGTATACTATGTAAAGGGAGACGACCATCGCAGAGTACAGCAGTTGCAGCCACAGGTGGCCCAGCCGCCACCTCAACCGCATATGTATTTTGTACCACAGCCGCAACCACAACAACTGTTTGCGCCACAACCGTAGTATAATCAGATGCAGATGGCTCCACAGCAGCCACAGTATGTTCATCCCGTGCCGTACATTTAGCCAACGCCATATGTTCAGCCAGGGAAGTGTGTTTAGCTGCAACCGAATCCCCTGCACATTCAGCCAACACCGTATGTTCAGCTAGGGTAGTGTGTTCAGCTGCAACAAAAAATTAATCAACCGCAATATCAACAACAAGGAGGATTTCGCGGAGGATTCCGAGGAGGACGAGGTGGAGGCTTTGGTCGAGGAGGAGGACGAGGTCGCGGACATGTGCAATGTTATAATTGTAGAGTATTGGGGCACTACCAGAGATATTTCCCATAGTTGCAAGGAAGTGTACATATTGTTTTGTTGTTGATCACGCAGTTGAGAATTTCCCACAACTGATCGCGAGATGGCAGGAAGGAAATATTCCGCAGTTGCAGAACCAGAACTAGTTTCAGAATCCGAATCAGTTGCAGAATCAACAACCATTGCAGAATAAGAATCAAATGCAGAACCGAAATCAATGGCAGAATCAAAGCGCAAATCAGAATGTGAATCAACCTGCGAATCCATCCCCGAACCAGAATCAGGGACCGACTGTCGCGACAATTTCAGAAGAACCAAGAACGCAAGATGTCGTTGTTGCTGTTATCACTCGCGTAGGTGCGACGACAAGAGAAGATGGTTCACATCCACTAATCCCGATGGTTGGGAAGAAGAAGGTGCAGTTTGATATTGATGCTGAGCGAGACACATTCTTTGAAGCACATAATGCGATGGGAATAAATCTTGGTAAGGAATTTATTTATAACATGCCCCCTGCTTTTGACTCAACTTCGGAAGCAGGACCATCGCGATAGTATGGTACTTTGCAGAACTTCTTTGAAAGTTGCTTATCGCTGGCACGTGATCCCGATGCTCTTGTCGAGATCGAGAGTTTGTTGCATCGACCGACCAAGGGACGAAAAGGGTCTGTAGTAAACTCCTTACAGAGGAAGAAGACAGGAAAAGAGATGCGCATGAATATCCAGATTGGGGACTATGACGTAGATTCAGTCATTTTGGATCTAGGCTCAAATGTCAATATTCTAACAAAGCAGGCATGGAAAAATATGGGGATCCCAATGCTGAGCTGGTCTCCTGTACAACTGCGACTCGCTAATCAGGCCAAGGTAACACCAATTGGGAGAGTTCTGCGCCTTGTTGTGGACATTGAGGGGATGAAAACATGTGCTGATTTTAATGTTATTGAAGTTGTCGAGGGTGGAAGCTCCTATCCTGCGTTGTTGGGGATCATTGGATGGGCCAATGACAGTATGGCAGTAATTAATTTCAAGAAGCGGGTAATGACCTTTGAAAACCAAGATGTCAGAGTTATAGCTCCGTTGGATCCGGCTGAAGGGAGAAGGTATGTTGAGCCAGTAAAAGATGAAGTTATAAGAGGATGGGATCATGCATATAATATTTCAGAGGACTACATCCATCCGACTGTCGAGGGTGAACTTGGTTGGCGCAGCTCTAGCTCTGCGTCTTCCAACTCTGATGATGCTTTAGAGAACTGGCAGAATCAAATGCATGAGGTGTCGTTCAGAAAGTGTGGTTTGATCACATAGTCGCTGTGTCGTGTCGCGACTGAGACTGTTGAATTACCAATATATGAAGGACTTCTCGGGTTGTCTGAATTCCTAGTGGGATTTGAAGATAGGGTGTCAGAACCACAACAGTTGTTGGCACTGTAGGAGGCACTGAAGGCTGCCCCAGCACGTTGGTGGGTGACCTATAAGAAGTCGATTACTTAATGGTCGTAGTGTCGAAGATTGATGATAGTTCGCTTTGGCACCGAAGAAGTCTACCACACAGGAAAGTATGATGGGCAGAATGACCCTGGCAGTCATCTGGTTGAAGGTCAGACTTTGTGGGTCCACGCCTTTGTCCACACTTTGGATGAAGTGCCACGATCTTGGTATGCCTCAGCTGAGTTGCGTAGGGATACTACCACTTGGTTATAGTTGATGGTTTGCTTCACCAATACCTTCAGTTTCGCGGATGCTAATCCAGATGTTCATAATGTCCTGCAGCTCATCCGCGATGTTGTTCTGAAGGTGGTTCCAATTGCGTACCCCATGGATCCACATACGCATTGTCAGATGCAGTCGATGATGGAATGTTATAATATTACTGGAGGGCCGGAGGATGGTGATGACCCGCGGAATGTCAATATTCCGGAAACAAAAGGGAGTCAGGATGTCGCAGCACTCGACGTATCAACAGATTCAATAAATCAGTCGTTGAATCTTAGGAAGGTCAACATTGGTTCGTAGGAGAAACCAAAGTTTGCAAATGTTGGGGACTACTGGGATGAAGAAATGATGGCAAAGGTCACACACCTATTGCATGAATTCCAGGATTTATTTCCTACAAAGTTTTCCAAGATGAAGGGAATATTGGGAGATTTAGGAGAGATGAAGATTCTGTTGAAACCTTATGCAAAACCAGTAAGCCAGCGACCGTATCGACTGAATCTGCGACACAAGGAAAGGGTCAAAGCTGAAATTGACAGAATGTTGGATGTTGGAATAATTGAACTGGTCGAGGAATCAGAATGGATCAGTCCTATGGTAGTTCAATATAAGAAGACAGGTGAGGTTCGGATTTGTGTCTACCTGAGGAAGTTGAATGATACCTGTATGCATGATCCATTTTCGACGCCATTCACCGATGAGGTATAAGAAGGGGTGGGCGGTTAAGAAATGTATTCCTTCACGGATGGCTTTTCCGGGTATCACCAAATCAAGATCGCAAAAGACGATCGCCACAAGACAACGTTTGTGACTGAATGGGTTTGTTTCCAGTACACCGTGATGTCGTTTGGGCTAAAGAATGCACCTATGATATTCTCTCGGGTTGTTGTTGCTGCATTCAGATATTTTATTCAGAAGTTTATGCAAGTCTATATGGATGACTGGACAGTTTATGGATTAATCAATGACCATCTGGAAAATATGCGACTGATGCTGGAGCGATGTAGGCAACATTAGATTGCGTTGAACCTGAAGAAATGTATTTTTTGTGCACCATTTGGGATGTTGTTGGTTCACATTGTTTGCAAGAAGGGATTGTTGGTTGACCCAGCAAAGATTGCACTGATTTTGAACTTCCCACCGCCGAAAACTATAAAGAAGTTGCGAGCGACGCTTGGGCACACTGGGTACTACCACAAGTTTATCCATGGTTATGCTGCGATCACGGCTCCTATGGAGAGGTTGCTGAAGAAGGATGCGATATTCTTATGGAGTCCAGAATGTCAAGTAAGTTTTGAGATGCTAAAGGCTAAGATGGCTTCTGCACTGATACTGGTATTTCTTGACTGGAGCAAGGAGTTCCATTTCCATGTGGATGCATCATCGATTTCCCTGGGAGTAGTGCTCGCGCAACCAGGAGAAGGAGATCTAGATCACCCGATTGATTTCGCGAGTCGGAAGCTATCATCTGCAGAGAAAAATTATACCACTACAGAGAGGAAAGGCTTGGCGATGGTATATGTGCTGCAGAAGTTAGGCATTACTTGTTGGGAGGTCACTTCAAGATGTTCACGGACCATTCCACTTTGAAATACCTGGTTAATAAGCCTGTGTAGAGGGGGAAGATATGTCGCTGGCTACTTCTCTTTTAGGAGTTTGATTTTGAGGTAATTGTGAAGCCAGGTCGCTTGAATGCGGGGCCAGATCATTTATCGGGGATTGAGACAGGAAAGGAACCAACAAACATTGAAGATGGGTTACCAGATGGACAACTATTCAGGTTCGAGGTGGCTGATGGTTACTACGAAGAAATAATTCAGTTTCTCACGACGGGAACCGCACCAGAGGAGTTTACCACAAGCCAGAAGAAACAGTTGGTGGTTAAGGCCGCAGATTTCTAGTTGATCGTAGGACAGCTTTATAAACTAGGACTAGATGAGATCTTTAGGCGATGTGTCCTACCTCATGAAGAAGGGAATATATTGGCAGAGGCACATGCAGGAGTGGCTGGTGGACACTATGGTGGTCGCGCCACGGCAAGGAAGGTGCTTCGCGTAGGGATTTGGTGGCCCACTCTTTACAATGATGCGACGGATTATGCATAGACTTGCGATGTCTGTCAACGAACCAGAAAGTCGTCAAGGAGGGATGAGCTTCCGTTGGTACCTCAAGTGACATTGGAGCCATTTGATAAATGGGATGTGGATTTCATGGGACCAATCAACCCACCTGGAAAGAGAAATGGTGCACGGTACATAATTGCAGCGACGGATTATTTAACTAGGTGGGTGGAGGCGGCACCTGTTGTGGATTGCACCGCTGCGACAACAACATGTTTTTTGTTCGACAACATTGTTACTCAGTTTGGATGCCCAAATGTATTGATGAGTGACCAGGGGAGTCACTTCATCAATCGTACAGTTAAAGCATTGACAAAGGAGCTCCAGATACAGCATAAGAAGAGCACCCCATACCATCCACAAGCAAATGGAACGGTGGAGGCATTTAATAAGGTGTTGGAGCATGTGCTTACAAAGGTGTGTAACGCAAACCGCGATGACTGGGATTTGAAGATTCTTGCAGTATTGTGGGCATATTGCACCACTTGTAAAAGATTGATAGGGAAAACACCGTTAACCTCGTGTATGGACAAGAGGCAGTTATGCCTCTTGAGTACATTGTTATGAGTCTGCATATATCAGAAACTACATGCATGAATGATGAAGCAACCTTAGTAAAACAACTGGAGCAGCTGGTACAGCTTGAGGAAGACCGCTTTATCGTAGGTTTTCACCAGCGTGTGGAGAAGGATCGGCAAAAAACTTTGCATGATCACCATATAAAAAACAAACAGGTTTAGCAAGGAGATTTGGTGCTGTTGTATGACAACAAGTTCAAGAAGCATCTCGAAAAATTACAGATGCGTTGGCTAGGTCCACATTGTATTAGTTTCATTACTTCAGGAGGCACAATACACCTGCAACAGTTATATGGAGCGATGCTACCAAAGATGGTGATTGGTAGCAGATTGAAGCCCTACAGGACGGGCTCAGTGCGAGTAAAAAAATAATAAAAAAAAGGATAGGTTGCTGGATGGTTAGTTGGCGCTCTTAGAAGAAGAGGATGCACAAGTAGGAGAGGTTGTATCGCATTAGGGAGTTCGTGCTGCGTTAGCTGCAAGGGCCCCGACACAGTCAAATCAACAATAAATGTAGACGGTTAAATGTAGTTAGTTGACAGCGCTTGTTGAAATGACGTGTATTTATGGTGGATCCGACCATTAGATTAACAGGATCGACGATGGATTTGGACATTTAATACATGATTTGGTCATAATTATGGGGTTGATTTGGTCATGATGATGAATGGAGTGGATTGGCGCTATAAAAAGGGGTGTAGGGTGGTCGGAAGTCACCATTATGTAAGGAGTAAGTTGAGCCAAGTTATAGTGCGTTGAATTGTGCCAAGCTTGCTAGCATTGCAGCGCTGATTTACAGAGAGTTAAGTGACTTGGTAAGGTCAAAGAGTTATTTGAGCATTTCGGGGCGCTGGTGCGGCATGCCAAGTGAACGGGTCATGGTGGAAATTTTGAGCGAAAGGGACTCACCAGTCATCCCAGTGTCGATCGAGAAGGAATTTGCTAGTGTGTCAGTCAGGTCATCATCCATAGTGAGAAAGAGGAGGGGAGGGAAGCAGTTTGGCTCCCTAGTGCAGAACAAGCGACAAACCAGGTCATCTGTACAGTTGTCGGAGGACATACACGTGCAGACAGGTCCATCGAGCTCAGGGGTGGTTGAATCAGCTCACGATGGGGTATCTAGTGAGGATATCCTCGGGTATGTACCTCCCCATCGGGCTGATGTTCCGGCCAGGAAGCCTACCAAGAACCAACGATATCAGGTAAGGATGCCGATGATACCGTAGGGAATGGTTTGCACAACAGACATTGCGCCTGTGTTGATGCAGATGAAGTATGATGACCATGATCTGCTCTCCTTACGGGACATTACGAGGGAACCATATGAAACAAGGGTCGCAGTTGAAGGAAAATTGATACCTCTTATTCCGAAGGATTGGGCGCGTGGATTGAATCAGGAAGGACTGTTGTGATTTATCAACATGCCTAATTTTGGGCGGTTAACTGAGGCAAATTCCTGCGTTAAGCAACTTTTGGCCTGTTTCCATGGTGGGATTTTATGGATGGACACACTGGTTGCAGTCACGGTTGACCTTATCTCAAAGATCACGGGGTTTCCTAAGGATGGGCTAGACCCCTCGCAATATTTACGAGGGAAAGAGAATGATAAGAAGCTTGCGGCGAGGTTGCGGGCATGCTATGCTTTACAACGTGACGGATGGGCATACCTGTTGATGTATATGTAACTTCGGAATGTATTTCATCTATGTATTTCATATATATTTATTGTACCCTTATTAGAGATGTGTTATTCCTCTATAAGGAAGTGTCGTCATGTGGATTGACAAGTGTCGCAAGTGTGTGTACTTGCGGATGGGTTATTAGAACACCATGTGGGGTCATCCCTGAATTATATATATTATAATGTGGATGTACCTAACTAGACAAGTCGGCCCCATAAGGTCACTGGGCAAAAAAAGGTTAGTATAAATAGAGATCGGAGATCTCTATTTTACTCACTCGGAAAAGTAACTCACTCTCACTCAGAAAGTGGCGCACTAGTGAGGAGGAGGATCATCTGCTACTAGGAGACTATCTCATTGTATTTTGGTTGTACTTTGGTTGAGCCATTGCTCTCTCTATCTCTGAGGAAGTTGTGGGTTTTTTCACCTTAGGGTTTTCCCCACGGAAACTCTGTGTCTTTTGTCTCTTATGCTTTTGATTCTTGTGATGCTTGTCATGCTTATTGTGATTGTCATGCATTGATATATTGTATATGTTATTCTCTCAGCAAAGATCCTAGAGTATTGTGAATTAATGCTCAAAATTTAACATGGTATCAGAGCTAACCTGAGAAGAAGACATTTTGCAGTGACGAAAACTTGAGTTTCTTGTTTATTGGGTTTCTCTCCACAGATTTTTGAAAATTAGTATAGTAGATTGACTCTACTCATCAAGGCGCATCTATCTATCCAATCAGAATTCAATTCTGAACATTTTCAAATTTGGCCCTAAAAATTAGGGTTTCCACAAAAATAGGAATTTCTGGAATCTGAAGGCACAGCTGGAAGCTCCTTGCAAAAATCGAAGTTTAGAGCTTTGGATCGAGATTTTTGGCTGGGTAGATATCTGGGAAACTCAAACCCTAATTCAGGGCTCTCCCCAGTGAACCCGAGAGGACAAAAAGGCTAATCTAAAGGGTAAAGCTTTGCTGATCTCATATTCTGAATACACCAGGCTGATCAGCTCATCAAAGCGCATCTTTCTATCCTTTCAGAAATTTGAAATTCACATTTTGAATTTTTAGGGTTTTTCCGACAAACCCTAATCCGGGACCAGATCCAGTTTTCAGCATTTCAAGTGGTAAGATCTAAATCTTTTCTATTTCCATTTGAAGTACTCTTTAAGATGTCTCACCACACCAAGCTTGACGATAAGCTTGAAGGAGCTGATAACTTCTGGGCTTGGAAGTATAGGATTGGGTTAATCCTGGAAGAGAATGAGTTGGACTCATATGTGAAAGAAGACATCCCTATCCCAGAGGATGAAGAGGCCAAGGTATTGCATAAGAAGAACTTGGTCAAGGAAAAAAGAATCATTGATGATTCTATCAAAGACCATCTCATACCCCATGTGTCTTCTCTTAAGACACCCAAGGAGATGTTTGAATCTTTGACCAAGATATTTGAAGGAAAGAACATAAATCGGAAGATGACCCTGCGGAACCAATTGAAAGGAGTAAAGTTTCAGAATGGAGAAACCATTCAATCTTATTTTTCAAGGGTCTCCCATATCAAGGAACAACTAGAAGCAGTGGATGAAATGGTGGAGAATGGTGAAGTGGTGATGACCACTCTAAATGGCCTACCCAGGTCATGGGATTCCTTTATTCAAGGAATTTGTGCAAGGAAGAAGTTGATCTCCTTCAACAGATTGCGGGAAGAATGCTCTCAAGAAGAAGCTAGACTTATAGCTCGTGAGGAAAAGATGGGAGGTGAAGATCAAGATCTTGCAGCTCACACCAAAAGAAGCAAGCCCAAGAAGGAGCACTCTCGCCACAAGAGATCCTATCAAAACAAGGATCTAAGATGCTTCACATGCAATGAGAAGGGTCACTTTGCTTCAGATTGTCCCAAGAACAAAAGGGATAATAACAACAACTCCAACAAGAAGAAGAAAGGCAACAAAAGAAAGTTTCATGCTCATGCTACCGAGGATGATAGACCTCCAAAGAAGAAGGCTAGGGCAGAAAGTGATGATAGTGATGTCGACTCATCAAGTGAAGAAGAGTATGTTCTAATCTCTGCTCTCAGAGGTACTATCTCCCATGGTTGTAATGATTGGTTGATTGACAGTGGGGCTTCCAAACACATGACTGGGTTTAATGAATATTTTGTGAATCTATCTGAACATGAATCACCCCATAAGGTGAAACTTGGAGATGATTATCAATACCCAATCAAAGGATGTGGTGAAGCCTCCTACAACCTAGATTCTGGAAAATCTTTGAAGATGAAAGAAGTCCTTTATGTACCTGGGCTCAAGAAGAACTTACTCTCCATCTCTGCATTGGATGCAAAAGGTATGAGGGTTTCATTTGTGGATGGCCAAGTCCTAATGTGGCCAAAGGGTAAAACAATCGATGATGCAGTAGTGATTGGAGAGCAAGAGGGAGGTTTGTACAAATTGAAGGGACAACCTGAACATGCCATGGTGCATCAATCCATGGAGCCAAGTGAACTTTGGCATAGAAGACTTGCTCATATGCACTATAGGGCACTTCCAATTGCAAGCAAGGCTGTAGAGGGTCTTCCTGAAATCAAGACCAAACATGAAGGTGTTTGCAAAGGATGTGCAAAAGGTAAGAACATTAAGAAGGCTTTCCCAAGCAGTGAAAGAAAGGCAAAAGATATACTGGAAATCATCCACTCAGATGTATGTGGTCCTATGTCATCCAGTTCTCTTAGTGGGTATGTTTACTATGACTCATTTATTGATGACTTCTCCAGGAAGACTTGGGTATACTTCTTGAAGAACAAAGATGAGGTGTTTGATAAGTTCAAGGAATTCAAAACCTTGATGGAGAATCAAACTGACAAGAAGATCAAAACAGTCAGATCCGACAATGGTGGAGAATTCACCTCAGGTGACTTCAAGAATCTTTGCAGTGATTCAGGGATTAAGAGGGAGTTGACTGCTCCTTATAATCCTCAACAGAATGGAGTTGCAGAAAGGAAGAACAGAACTATCATGGAAGTAGCAAGGGAAATGTTGCATGACCAGGATCTACCTATGCATCTATCGGCAGAAGCAGCTAGAACAGCTGTATATGTGCAGAACAGAACACCCCACAAGATATTGGACAATAAGACACCAGAAGAGGTCTTTTCTGGTAAGAAACCTGAAGTCAGCCATATCAGAATATTTGGTTGTCCAGTATACACTCATGTCCCAAAGGAAAAGAGGACTAAACTAGATCCTTCAGGAAAGAAGGGTATATTTGTGGGTTACAGTGAAAGCTCGAAGGCCTACAGAATATACTTTCCAGGGTTCAAGAAGATTGATGTCAGTAGGGATGTAACATTTGATGAAAACTCAACATTCATCAAATCAAGGAAGGCACCTATCGAAGTTTATGAAGAACCTAAGGAAACTAGATTTCAAGACACTACCATGACTGAAGCAGTTCCAGAAGTTGTTCGTGAGTTTGAAGATCCGCAAGAACCTGTAGATCCACCCCGTGAGGATAACTCTCACAAGAGGAAACCTGCATGGGCTAGAGAGCTCATTCAAGATGCAGAAAGATTTGGCATTCCAGAAGAAGAACACAGAGCAAAGAAGAGAACCAGATCACATACCAGCTATGTTGCTTTACTCTGTGACATTATGAACAAAGAGCCTTCCAGTTATGAAGAAGAAGCGGAAAAGAAAGAATGGAAGGATGCCATGGTTGAGGAATACCAATCAATAATGAAGAATGATGTTTGGGATGTTGTCCCAAGACCTAAAGAGAAGTCTGTTGTGACTTCTAAATGGATCTTCAAAATCAAGCATGCTGCAGATGGCAGTGTATAGAAATACAAGGCAAGATTCGTAGCTCATGGCTTCTCTCAGAAAGAGGGAATAGATTATGAAGAAACTTTTGCACCTGTAGCCAGGTATACTTCCATCAGAACAGTACTTGCGCTGGCTGCAGCAATGAAATGGAAAATACACCAGATGGATGTCAAGACTGCTTTCTTGAATGGTGTAGTTGAAGAGGAAGTATATGTGGAGCAGCCACTCGGTTTTGAAATACATGACAGGGAGTCATATGTATACAGATTGAAGAAAGCCTTGCATGGCTTGAAACAAGCTCCCAGAACTTGGTATGGTAGGATGGACAGTTTCCTATCTAGTTTTGGCTTTACCAAGAGTAAAGTGGATTCCAACCTTTACTACAAGGTTGAGGAAGGGAATCCTGTGATTCTACTCCTGTATGTAGATGACTTATTTGTAACAGGAGATGACAGACTGATTGCAGATACTAAGAGGAAGCTTGCTGCTGAATTCGATATGAAAGATTTGGGAATGATGCACTATTTCCTAGGTATGGAGGTGTGGCAGAGTGCAGGTGGGATCTTCCTTGGTCAAGGGAAGTACACAGTAGATATCCTGAAGAGATTCGGGATTATGGATTGCAAGGCCATGGCCACACCTATGGCATCGAATATGAAGCTTCTATGTGATGCTTCATCTGAGCCGATTGATGTCTCTATGTATCGTCAGATGATTGGGTCCTTGATGTACCTGACGAACATGAGACCAGACATTTTCTTTGCTGTGAATACATTGAGTCAGTTCCTGACAAATCGGAGGAGTGTTCACCTGGTTGCTGTAAAGCATGTTCTGAGGTACCTGAAGGGTACAGTGGATTATGGGCTCAAGTATGAGGCGAATCAAAAGTTTAACCTATAGGGTTATGTTGATTCAAATTGGGCTGGCAGTGCTGCAGATAGGAAGAGCACATCTGGGTGCTGCTTCAGTATGGGATCAGGTGTGATCTCTTGGTTTAGCAGGAAGCAGTCCTGCGTAGCACTGAGTACAGCTAAGGCAGAGTATGTTGCAGCCTGTTCATCTAGTTGTGAGGCAGCATGGCTATGGAAGCTACTGTCTGAGTTATTTGATCTCCCATTGGAGGCTACTGGTATCTTCTGTGATAACCAGAGTTGTGTGAAGCTGTCCGAGAACCCAGTGTTTCATGACAGGTTGAAACACATAGAGATGAAATATCACTATATCAGGGATATGGTGCAGAGAGGAGCTGTGAAGCTCCTGTATGTTGTGACGGACGAGCAGATTGCAGATGTGCTGACGAAGCCACTAGCCAGGATGAAGTTCGAGTACTTAAGAGAGAGGCTTGGCTTTTTTTAGATCAAGGACACTTCGAGGAAGAAGTGATGGACACATTTGCTGAAGCCATTCCAAACATGTTGGAAGGAGGATCCTTCACATGGCTGTGGATGTAAGCGCTGGATGATGAACATCAGGATGATGTTCTGGTTTCTGCTTTGTATGATCAGCTGGATCATTTTTATATGTATGCATCATGTTGGATGCTGGATATGATCAGTTGGATCATTTATATGTATATGTATGTACGCATCATGTTGGATGCTGGATATGATCAGTAGGATCATTTGCATGTATTTTGTATGCATCATGTTGGATGCTTGGACCATGTATCTGTATATGTATCAGGTGGATCATGTATGGTGATATGTATCATGTATTTGTATTTGTATCAGGTGGATACATTGTATGATCAGTTGGATCATGTATGATGATATGTATCAGGTAGATACTTGGTATGCATCAAGTAGATGCATTATATGATCAGGATGATCATGGATGACGAGCTTCAGGATGTTTCTCCAGATGACATGCAGCAGGATGTTGCAGTGATGATGATCAGGATGATCATGTGTACATCAAGATGATGTATGGTGAGTATTAGGTTGATACTCTATGGTTGTGGATCAGGTTGTGCAGTTGAGCATATAATTTGGCCCTGGGAGATTTGCAGATAGTCTTTCGAGGTTTTGCCTATGGCATGTAATTCGTTTCCCTAAGATATCTGGCAGATGCTCTTTCGAGGTTTTGTCCTATGGCATATAATCTGTCCCTGGGAGATCCGATAGGTTGGGCTGTGTGCCCATAATCAGTCCTGGGATGCTCTTGCGAGGTTTTTCCATGACCACATGTAATTCGTGCCCTGGGAGATCCTATAGGTAGAGCTGTGTGCTCGTAACAACCTGGGATGCTCTTGCGAGGTTTTGTGGTGACCACATGTAATTCGTGCCCTGGGAGATCCTATAGGTAGAGCTGCGTGCTCGTAATAGCCTGGGATACTCTTGCGAGGTTTTGTGGTGAGGTCACATGTAATTCATGCCCTGGGAGATCCTATGGGTAGAGCCGTGTGCTCGTAACATCCTGGGATGCTCTTTCGAGGTTTTGTGATGCACGTAATAAGTCCTGAGGATTCCACAGTATGGCCAGTGATGACGAAGACGTGCAGGTGGTGGGTCTACATCCAGTATGAAAAAGGACTGGCTCTGTAGAACTTCCTATGACGAGTAGAGTCAGAGATTGGTTGAGATAGCAGCAGCAGTGACGATGACGATGCATCGATGATGATGATCCCGAGAAGAAGACTTGTCTAGCAGATCTGTGTCGAGAAATACCTTCCTAGTTAAGAGGGAGTGTTAATGTATATGTAACTTCGGAATGTATTTCATCTATGTATTTCATATATATTTATTGTACCCTTATTAGAGATGTGTTATTCCTCTATAAGGAAGTGTCGTCATGTGGATTGACAAGTGTCGCAAGTGTGTGTACTTGCCGATGGGTTATTAGACCACCATGTGGGGTCGACCCTGAATTATATATATTATAATGTGGATGTACCTAACTAGACAAGTCGGCCCCATAAGGTCACTGGGCAAAAAAGGTTAGTATAAATAGAGATCAGAGATCTCTATTTTACTCACTCTCACTCAGAAAGTGGCGCACTAGTGAGGAGGAGGATCATCTGCTACTAGGAGACTATCTCAGTGTATTTTGGTTGTACTTTGGTTGAGCCATTGCTCTCTCTATCTCTGAGGAAGTTGTGGGGTTTTTAACCTTAGGGTTTTCCCCACGGAAACTCTGTGTCTCTTGTATCTTATGCTTTTGATTCTTGTGATGCTTGTCATGCTTATTGTGATTGTCATGCATTGATATACTGTATATGCTATTCTCTCAGCAAAGATCCTAGAGTATTGTGAATTAATGCTCAAAATTTAACAATACCGCATTGACAGCATCAACGATCAGGTGGTGCGCATCGGGGCCAGGATTTTGCCTACTAAACTAGTCAGGAATAACCGACCCAACCAAGGGAATTTAGGGGTCATCGCATGCGCTGAAATGTGTGTGCAAGGGGTCCAAATGAACTGGTCGCTCTTCTTACTGAACCAATTAACAGAAGATGCAGTGGAAGTCGAGGCGAGGAAGCAGTTGTTTGCATATAGTTGGTTGTTGATTTTGATCGCGTTGGTAGCTTGGATGGAGCCAGACAGTTATTAAGGTATGGACGTACTGGTAGTAGTGGTTTGTAAAGGCGTGCACTACCAGAACCTCTGGTGGGTAAAAGAACCTGAGCGACTTAAAGATTGCATAACACAGTTCTGGATCTTGTAGGAGGAGCTGCAGGAGGCAGCTGTGAAAGTTCCGCGGTTATCTCAGGTAGCCGTCACAAAATATGAGAAGATTGCCCAGTTTGTGATTGGCCCACACACCATTCATGTCCAAGCACGCCGAGACCGAGAGAAACAATGGTTTCCGACAACATACAAGTTGTCTGATGAAGAGCCGGATGCCATTGTTGATGATTGCCCCCCCGAATGGAGAGAACCAGTCAGTATGGTGGAAGTAGAGCAGGGTCCCCCAGTAGATGCACCAGTTGATCCATTACAAGCGATGGAACTGCTTTCAGACCAAGAGGCGTCGCGAACACCCACAAATGAGGAAGCATAGCGCCAGTTTGAGGAGGCCAGAATGAAGCGACGCTATGAGAAGGGTATGCCAAGTGGCACAGCCCCAGGGATGGAAGCGTAGCTAAATCAACTTATTGAGGCCATCGCAAATGCCACGGTTGCGAAAACTGACGAAATGAAGAAGCAGGCAGCAGAAGTTTTTTACCGAGGTAAACACTCGAATCGAGTCCCTCATTGATGTTGTTTCAAAGAGAGCATCGGAGTGTCGACTGTGCAGGACTTTGTCTCAATGAACACTGGGATGCGGGTTTGGAATGTACAAATTCCACCGACTGCGATTGAGACCAATAATGCGACTCTTAATACTTCCCTACAACAGTCGCAAAGTGTGTCGATCGACATCAATGGGCTGTCCATGCAGACATTGGTGAACTTGTTGAGTGTCTCCAATCAGGAGTTGGAAGATAGGGAGCTAAGTATCAGCGGTCAGTTCTTGTGATCGCAGGCGACAGCGACCCAGAAAGAGGTAGAAGAATTAAAGGGGAAAGTGGTAGCAGTATGGGAAGTGGTAGAAGAATTGGAGAATAATCTCGAGTAGCTGATTGCGGAGAAGGCTAGCACAGTTGAGGAGCTAAAAAAGGAGCAAGACCGCTTGAGGGTGGAGAATGCCACCCTCTGGGACAGCAGAGTGCGGTTGGAAGAGGCCATTTATGACGCCTGTCAGTATGTATTGGAGCCCACTGCGGCATTGGGCCCGATCGAATAAGCACAACGACTTGGGGCTGTCATTTCCCAGTTGTAGCGCGACAATGCTGATTTAACAGCTCTGATACAACCAGGCACACCACATGAACAAGTAGCAGAAAGGAAATGCACCATGGAGGAGTTGGAGACCCAGCTAGGAGAATTGGAGCAAGCAGCAACAAAAATCACTGCAGAGACTGCACAATTTTGGGGCAGCGTAGTCCAGGATGAGCAATTAGAGCACCTGACCAAGCTACGGAAGGAGGCAGAAGCATAGTTGGAAACACCGAAGACATCGATGAGAGCGCTGCCACCGGTTGTTCAGGTCACCAAATCTGTGGAGCTGAAGGAGCTAGAGCAGCGTGTTGCAAAGGCACAAGAGTGTCATCAAAATTGAAGTACGTAGTCAGATGAGTTCCAAGAGATTGGAGCATAATTTTCTCTCAAAGCAGTTTCTGCGCTGCAGGCTGTGCAGGAAGGTAAGCAGAAAGTTGCGGATAAGCTAGTTGAGCTTTCATTAGCACAGGATTTGACAAAGAGTTAGGAGATCGCTACAACTGTCCAGGACCAAGTCAGGGAGATCAGTCAGTAGTATGAAGACTTTAGGTTGGAGATCAGTGAATACACCGTGTCCAACTGACTTGGCTCGAGGGCGAGCCATAAGATCGTGTTGGGGGCTTGTTGGAAGGTGGGTTTGGATGATTTAGCTGCACAACATCACGAATGCTCCGCAAGGTCAAAGATGCCGCGCAAGGAGGAAAATCGAGCACAAGTCGGAAATAGTATTACTTTATGTATTTTTGGTCATTTTGGACCGCATTGTGTGGGTTAAGGGTCATTTTGTTGTAATAATGGGTTAAGAAGTAGTTAGGTGGTTAGTTAAGTGGGCAATGAATGTAAAGGCACAAGCCTATAAATAGATATTGATTGTAAGTGTTAGAAGCATCTTGATAGAGATAGAGAGAGCACCAAGGAGAAGAAATGCGCATGTTTTGGTCTTGTGAACTTGGGTATGAAACAGAGGAATGACATTGATGTATCTATGTTTTGTTGTGAAGGCTAATATGATATGAAGGAGTTTGAGTAGAATCACTGTGTCTTTTTCTGTTTTCTGTTATGAATGTGATGAGTATTTGTGATATGAATCTGTGAATGACGCGATATTTCCTTGCTGCAAATGATGTGATAATGTTAGATCTATTTGTGCATTGATAGTTTTAATAGTGAGATCTGGTGAATGATGATGCGATTCTGTTTAATGCATATGCTGAGTATTTAGATATGCTAACTAATGTTGCGCTAAGTTGAAAAGTAAACACACATGGTCCTCCTTCATTCGGCGGAAACGTGGTTCCGTCAGCTCTCCCTTGATCACCTCGGGTGAGACTTCATCTGCTCCATAGGTGTTGCTGGACAGGGTAAAACCTGTTTGGGCCGGTGCTCAGGGAGATCGCGGTGGTTTGGATGTTGACAGAGTGAGGAACCCCTGTCGACTGGGTTTGTGTCAACACACTGTGTGGTGACGATTTTTGTGGTCTGGGAAGTGATGAGATTCCTCACCCAATATTTTCCTTGATGTACTAGGAACTTCACTTTTCTTTTCATATTGATTTCGTCTATGATTAGTTTGTTGAATACATTGTGTGTTTTAATTAGGATGATGATAAGGCTTCTTTATATCTTGTGTTTTATTTGTGGAAACTTTGACTTTTGATGTTTTTGAGTGATTTATTGGTTGATAACAATTTGATTGGATATCTATTTGTTCCTCTTTCCACAGCTTGGATTTTACTTCTGAAGATTTATCTAGTTTATCATCCTTAAACTTTTTTATTTATTCAACCAATTTTTTATTTAGATTACTTAAGTAAGAATTTTATTCATCCTTTTTTATAGGTTTTTGTTTAATTCTTCCTTGAGATTTTATGTCTTTTTGTTGATTTTATCCTGTGTTTTTTGTTGCGGTCCTTTTTTATTTTTTTATTTCTTGATCTATGTGATCAAATATTTACTATGATTCTTTAGACTAGTAATTCCATTGTCCTTATCTATGACAACTTTTTCGAATTCCTTTTCGCATCTCATGTATTGACTTATGATCATCTTGAAATATTACCCTCACAAAATTTTTAAATTCTTTTGACAAAGGAGATTTTGAATCCAACTTCCTTGCAATGTCTTGGAATGTAATTTTCTTCTTTTTATGGGAAAATGTCAAAAACATTTTTTCCATATTTAAGATGAAGGTGCTTAGTGTTTCTATCCAAGTTCAACCAAGAATTATATGAATTTAGTTTTTACATATAGTTGTAACATTTAAATTCTATGTGTATTTGCAATCATCAACTCTTACTCATAAGTCCTCAATACCATATTGCTTCCTTTCAAAAATATTTTTCTTTACTATCCTACATAGATTATTGTTCTCTATCCTATCAATCCCATATATTTCTTATATGAACACGAACTATTTGTTTGTTTGGTATCAAAGCTTCATTTTCTAATCCAATCCTTGGCCACAATATTTTTTTAGAGTTTGAGTCTAATTCAACTTTTGGCCATCCTATTCTTTTCATAGTTTCTCTAGAACCCCCCATCTTTGACCATAAATAGGCCTTCCTTATTTTAAGTTCATAAGTTATTCCACTAAAAATTTAATTATTCAAAAGTTCATAAGTTTAGAAATTATTCCATAATGAATTAAAGAAAACCCTAAACATAATTGTGAGAAGGAAATAAAAATATCACCCTCCTTGTGGTTGCATATTTGATCTAAGAGCCACCAACACAACTTTCATTTATCTACTCAGGATTGTGTTGATGGGTTGAAATGACTCGGGTTCAACAGTAGGGGTTCTCCCCAGTAAGAAGTCCCAATTGGACCTCAAACCATTTGGATTAGGGAAACCGTATGGATTATGGCCCTACAACCATTCCTTATTGGGTTTCATTGGTTTCCTAGCCCACCACTTAGGGGTTTGAAATAAAGGATGAAATGCAAGTTAATCTAACCTAAAATGCAATTACTAACTAACCTAACCTATCCCAGCCGAAAGCAAGAGTAAAAGGGTGAAACAATGACTGAACATCTACATCCCAAATATAGGTAGATGTTCTAAAAGAGAGATAGAAAATCAACGAGATGAAAGAATAACTGTTAGAATATTCCTAATATTTATGTCATCTTGATTTCATTATTCATAACTAGAAAAAGAACAAGAATAACCAACAAAATAAGAATAAAAAAACTGTAGGAATAGTCCATTCAGAAAACTAAGACAATCCAACTCCAAATCAGCATGTGAAAGAACATGAAGCAATTCAATACATTCATACACATAATAATAGTATCATGTGCCAAAGCTAATCTAGGATTCTCCTCATTCATAATTTTAGCAATAACACACCAAATATTTGCAAAGACAAAATCCCCTTCTCCTTAGATGAGACTACAATAAATAGCTCACGACTAGAGGACCATTGGCCTTCCATATTCCTATGAGACTTTTTGGAATTCTTTTAACAATTTAATTACAAAATTGATTTAATTCACCCTTGGGTGACCTTTAGCATTTCATCAATTTGTCCTTTAGTGACTTTTTGTCACCTGAATGAATTTGTCCTCATGTGACATGGTGACGTTGGTATTCTTACTATATAGAGATATTCTCTGTTAGCTTTTCAGTAACTTGATGTATTGACATTAATTAATAGAACATGGCCTCCACTTTTATATGGTTATGGTGATTTCTCTTAATTAAGGATCTTAGTGAGTCCACCTTTATCCTCATTGTTAGCATCGTAGTGTGTCATCACTGAGTCTTGAGTTTCCTAGCCGCAATGACAATGAGTTTCTAGTTTCTTGCTGAAATGTCGATGGCCTTTTGTCTTATCCCTGCAACAATGATCACTTTCCATGTTTTCACTACAACGTCGACGTTTTTCCCCCCATGTTTTCCACAATATCGGTGGGTTTCTCCAATTTCTCCACAACTGCAGCGGCTCTGCTGAAACTGTGGTGAGTGCTCATTTTTGTGCCGCAACATCATTGAGTTTTATGTTTGGCGCCACAACATCGGTGAGTTTTATCGTCGTGAAATATTTGCACAGTTTCCTCAAACTTGTATTTTCCTGCAAAAAAAAAAATAAAAAATCTATGATTTATTTATTCTTAAAACTTTACTAAAACATAATTAACTACAATAAAGAAGAATTAAATTAAAATAAAACGAAAAATATAATATAATAACAAAACAACATAATGTAAAACTAATCATACTTATCCCCTAATCTAACCTGCATTCAAACTATATCTTACAAACTTTATGTTTTATTATGTTATTTAACTACTAAATTATTAATTAATAAAACAAAACCAATGTTTGTTTTTAAAATTGATTAATTAATAAAATGAACTAAAATAAAGTGTAATTACAATATTCATCCTAAAACTATTCTAATTTACCCCTAGACTAAAGCTATGCCCTTAACTCCATTAAGCTACCCCTCCAAGAACGTGAAAGGGATACACCCTCTTAGAAACCACCCCGTTCTCTCCTTTGATGAAAATACCCTCACTTTATACAAGTCCATGCATGAAGTTCATCTTTCAAAATTTAAATGTAACTATTGTGATTTTTTTAAAAGGTGCGGGGACATGAGTGCCTCTTTATCTACGTAGCGACTTTCCTTTAACTTCAATGTACATTTATTTAAGAGCACTTGAGTGGGCCTAATGGTTAAGAACATGTGTTATCTCCGTGGAGGTCACATGTTCAAAACCAATGGAGGGCAGGGTTTCTCATTGGCCCGTTGTGACAAGGCTTGAAGGGTAGGCGACCCCTAGGATAGAGGTTCTCCCCTAGGATAAAAGGTCTCGAGACGTCTCGGCCCTTGCTGAGTCACAAGTTTATGGTATATCTGGCTTGCGGGTTGTTGGATATACCCTTGGGAGGTTGTTGTTCCCATGGTTAAAAAAAAAAACTTCAATGTAAATTACTCCCTTTTAATAATTCACATGAATTTCAACGTGGTCATTCTTTTATTAGTATTGGTGTTCCACTCATCTAAAAACTATGAACCATGTTAATCCAACATCACCACAATTATGAAAATAGCGCCTTCCTGAAACTATGTTAAGATGTAACATCTTGGACAGGGTTCGTAACATCAACGACAAATCGATAAGGGGTAAAAGGGAGAGATAAAGCCCCGTTGATAGCTTAAATTAGCAGGCCGGCATTCAATATGCCCAATCAACTCGACAAGATGAATCGTTCTTTAATTTTGGTTTACTGTTTGTTAGAGGGTTAGTCCACCGGGAGAAATGCCAACACCTACTATTCTAGGTAGAGAATCAAGGTACGACCATAAATGCAATCTTTACAATAGGGACTCAACAAGAGCATCATGTCACTTACAAAAATTGAACCTAGGTGGGGATGTCGACAATCAACTATGTGTAACACTCATGAAGAAGAGATCGATCCACTGTTTAATCGTTGAAATATCAAAGATGCGGTTTGTAGAGACTCATACGCCAATTTCTATTTACGGACAATCTACATGAGTAGGCTCAAACAGATCTCCCTATTCCAAGTGGATCTAGAACAAAAGAAATACACAATACTAGTCACTTTCCTAGATCAATAGAAATACGAGATGGGTCGAGATGAGGCTTACCTTACATCTGTACTTTCTTTCTCCTTGTTGCTCCAAGCTCTAAATTAGTCTTCAGATCTTCAACTGCAAAATCATATCAAGCAAGTGGAAACATACAAGCAGTAAAGCATAAACATGAATCGATCTAGATTAATATTTAAGGAGGAAAATCCTAAGTATCATCAACACAACAATACTTATGGAAAGGACTTGTATTAATGTAATGAATAGAAGTACATAGAGAAGAAATGTCACAACCAAAGCCTTAATGTCGCAACGCCAACATATGTGATCTTGCCTCAAGGGATGCAAAGCTTCCAAACCTCCTACAAATGAAGAATAATGTTCTGACTGAATTCCATGAGCATGAGGGTGCATAATCCTTCCTCCTTTCTCAATTGAGAGAGAGTTCGTATTTATAGGGTTGGATGGATAGAGTAGGTTGAATATTTAGGGGAGAGATCTAAGGAATCATCCCAATAGGTTAGGGAACCGAAAGACACCTCACCACATGTTTAGGGATGAGCCTCCACATCACCAAGCTTCGAGAAGTTGCTCGAAGCTCCCATTTATCCATTTAAACCAACTCCGACGCATCTTGCTCACAAACAACCCGCACCAGAGATAGATCGGAAAATGTTGTACAAGGACAAGGATAGAGTGCACCACCTTGGGTCTGACGTATCTTGTTGGAAAGCAGAATGCGTCAAGGTTACTAGAAAAGGTCAAATGGTAGGGAAATCAACCTCTCTTCTGACATCCAAGTCAAGTTACTTCAGGAAATTAAAGCATGGGGAAGACACCTGACTCATGGTATCGATATTTTGGTGTAACAGAATGCCCCCCAAAGCATGAAGTTGGAAAAATAGGACAGGTGAAATGCTTTGCGAGATAAGGGATTGAGGCAAGAATCACCAGTTGGAAAGGACTACTGCAGTACAACTAACTCTGAGATATATGTATCACATGACTCATAACATGGCTTCCAACCAATACAATGCATATCCATGATAGTAAAGACCGATTGAACACAATCATGGCTACTAGAAACAAGTGTATATCCATGAAGAGATGATAATACAACCATGACCAATACAAAGTGGATCCGTGTAATATGACTCAAAATAATCTCCATCGCAACCTGGGAGAGATTTATGATTTAACCTAGGGTCTTCAAGCCGAACCCGCAATGACACGAATCTAACCATGTGATTACAATGTCTTGGAGTCGAACATGGTAGAAACCACTTGATTACCGATTATTGATGTATGCCGTTAACAAGCACGAGGGAGATCACCATTGATGTCAATGATTCCCAAGGTATCATAGTACATACCATCGAATGTGAATCAGATGAGTTGAGTTCGAACACTCAATGGAATCTTTCAATCAAGAGCCAATGATGTGAACTCATGTTGAAAGTGAGGTAACCTGCCATTGAGGCATGCAAGCCCAAGGTACTTGATTGGTTTCTAGATTTAATCTTTGGATGATGTGTTGAAGTTGACAACGATAAATATGTCAAAGGAGGGCCATGATGAATCCCCCATCATCGACACGAAACATGATCAAAGATTTTTTGGATCAAATCGGATAGTAGAGCAATGTTTGAGACTGACTCAGGGAAAACCAACATGGTTGAAGGTAGTATAATTGTGGGTAATGATTCGATGGACAAAGATCACTTGAACATATGCATGGCATGACTTGGAAGTATTGACACAACGAGAATGATACCAACCCCTAAATGCAACGGATGAGGGAAGCATTTGATGAATGACCCAAAGGAGGGGAAATACTCATGGGATCAGTGACTCGAGGACAAACGGATTACCCAAGCATGTGAATGCAAATGCATACAAGTGCCATGTTCAAGAGAAACTAAGTACTGCCATAATTACAATGAAATACAGACCCTTTCCTTATCCCCATCATGATTGATGAGTACCTCTTATTTTTTTTAACGAGCTTGAGGAGGGTAGTAGATGCTCGGTATATCTCATCCTTTGGACGAGTCCAATCCCAAATGTTTTACGAACCTGGGTAGGAGGGGTTCATCCCAAAACGAGCCCTTCGATGTTAGATTTTAATGAGTCCAAAGAAGGTAAACTCGGCATCATGTCATGTTTAGAGAGTCTGAAAAGAACTAAAGCAGACTCCAGAGGTTCTTTTTCGTAAAAGTTAGTCTCTTCACCCGAAAAAGGATAAAACAATGTGAGAGAAACTCTTCCAGTCATGATTGGATTGAGTACTTATTTTTCGTAAATAGTTCCTTTTGGTTCGAAAAAGGGGTAAACTATCACCAGAAAGATTATCATTCAACTACTTTTACAAGCGTGAAAGCATCAAGTTCGCTTGGCAATCTTTTCATACATAGAGTTGTTCAAGCCATGCTACTACTATGAGCCATAAGAAGAAGTACGGGAAGGTACGGAAAAAAGCGAACAATAGGTGATTACACTTTCGTTACCTGTTCTCGATTAAGCCCGGAAAGTTGTTAAGGAGTTTTTATACGTGAGGGATTAAAGAAGGACTCCTGTGGGGTCTCTTTTTCATGGGAGTTTTACAAACCCAAAAAAGTGATAAAAGACAACTCGATAACGCATTCTAATCGTTTTACGAGCACAAGAAAGGACAAGAGTGAGCTCGGTGTCATTAATGTTCAATTTTAACGAGCGAAATAATAACACAAAAACGCTTGAAGAGTTGTTCACACCTGATAACAGGTGTTAAATGACCACGATCTCAACCGAATGTTTTAATATGACACTTTACTTCACTTGTAGGCTCCAATATCCCCAACTATATTAAAAATGACCCAAAAAAGAATAAATTTAAAAGAGAATATTCCATTTTCCAATATAAAAAGGGCAAAAAGTAAAAATTATTTACTATTTATTTTTACCAAATTGAGAGGGTGAAAAAATACCATTTGGAGTCGATTTTCAAGTGCCAACTGTGGGAGTTCTGATCAGCCATTTTCACTGTCGTCAATGTCAGGTAGGCCTAAACCCTGTCCTCTTCAATTGTAGTGGAGTAAAGTTTCCTTTTATTTCCCTTTTTGAGTTTTTTGGCTTGTGTAATGAGGGGATTGTGCGCCCTCAAGATGGAGCACTTTCCCCTTATGGGAAGTGCGTCTAGGACTCTCTGGCGCTCTTCCCATAAGGGTAAAGTGCATCGACGCTGCCCTGTCTGTACTGACAGGGTGCGCCTCTGCAACTTGGCCTCATGAAATTAATGATATACCAAAATTAGTTAGATTGGAAGGTGGAGAAAGATTCTAATGGGTGTTTAAATGCTATTTGGACAGGTTTGGGTAGAGAAAATGGTCCAGTGAAGGGAAAGGGAGCATGAAATGGAGGATTCCCAAGCATCCAATGATCCTCAATGTATGAATGTGCTTCAGAACTATGGGTTGCTCAAATACTTTCACGTCCAGGGCATGAGGGCCCAAGTACCACTGAGAGAGTATCTAATCAGATGTTGGGATCCAGAGCAACAATACTTTTAGGTCGAAGTTCACATACTGACGATATTACATGTGGAAGACATCTATTTTTTGATGGGATTATCTCAACGGGGGGCTCCAATATCTTTGTTGGGTCCACGGGGGAGTGACCGATCTATTGAGGACTTAGTGGCTCAGTTTTGCACTCCCTATACTTAGATGATTGGTGGGAAAATATCCATCAAGGATGTGAGGGATTTTACACTACGGATGGTCCTTTTTACCATTGAGAGGGTGGTTGGGAGCAGGGCTCCTCACCAGGACACAAAGGCCCACATGTTGTACGCCATGGAATGTATGGCTCCTACTGTATTCAACTAGTGTGAGGGACTCCTCGTAAACCTTCGAGAGAATCTCACTAAATGCCAGAGTGGTGATTGAAGCAGTTTGGTTACGGGTCGATAGTGATCTCATTCTTCTTAGAGCAAGTTCCTCATCTATGACCGTAGGTAGAGATCGATGAATTGGATCCGAGGGATCCGCACATGGTTTGTTGGTCTGAGGTCATGGCCTGTAAGAGAGGTGGGGTCCTATCATCAGTTATGGTATTCCTTTTTTCAAGTGGCTGAGGGGACAACTCATCATGGTAGAGGATTACCCCTATGCGGGTATTGATTTCAGAGGAGACGTAGACTTGGTTCTTCCCGAGGGTATGCAGTGGGGATATCTAGGTAAGAATGACAACTTTGTCATGTTTTTCATTTTTTGATTTTTTTGGAGTAGTATTGATAGTTGATACATGTTTGGTGTAGACGTTGGTCCATCTCGTCTAGTTGGTGCTTCTCTAATTGAGCGGAGAGGGGTGGTGTGAGATATGGTTGCTGCGGATCGGGAGGCGAAAGAGGAGCTAGATGAGCTGGAGGAGAACCTCCAGAGGTTGACCCTGGATATCCCGGAGCCATCTGTACATGAGCTACCTCGCCGCTATCAGCGACATACTGTGGGGGTATCTGCACGCTTTGGTTCACTGCTTCGAAAAGTAGCTAGGTCCATCGTTTGTTATCATGAGCATCCTAGGGACTAGGATCATGTATACATGTATGTACTGAAAGCCACGGGCTTCAAAATTTTGTTGAGGAGACTTTTACTGAAATCTCTTATGCTTCAGATTTTGTACCAATACCATAATTTTGTACTATACCGACATGATATATATACAAAACTCTATTTGCGGCTCTATATAATGTGTTTCATTGATGATTAGGGGATCTTGTAGATGTTTTGCTTATACATTATGGATAATTTACTTGTTGTGTCATTTTTACATCTTTTTAATAAAATGTTTTATGAATGTGCAATGTGCCAATCTAATATGAAATTGGCCAATGAATCAGCAACAATGTTCATCTCTCTAGGGATATGCAGGTATTGAATAGACTCAAAAGACCTCTCCAAGAGACGTACTTGTCAAAACAGACGGAGCAACGTAGGATCAAGTATAGCATAGACACGGTTAATATGGGAGACCACTAGTTGTGAGTCAAGGTGGAAAATAACGTGCTCCATAACCAGGGAAAGAACGTCGGTCAGCAATCCAATCACTGCATGATACTCAGCAGCATTGTTGGTTGTGTATCCTAGGAAAATTCCTCTTGAACTGATAAGGTCTCCGACAGGGGAATATAGTACCCAAGCTGCCGAGGTGAGATTACAGGTATGTCAGATGGCGCCATCCGCAAATCCAACACATGTTTCCATCTGCACGTTCATCCAAAAACATGGTATAAGCGTAGAGACAAGATCCTAACACACTCAAACAAAGCGTCACACCACACAAAACACACATCATGTACAATATATACAGAGCACTAATGCATAAAAAATTAAACATAGTATCGTTTCAGGTAGAGCCCATTGTGAGCTCCCCCAAAGATATCCTATCATAGTCTTCAAGCTCATATGCTCCTTTCTCCAACACACGTTTGACCACATATGGACCGTGCCACATGGAATCAAGATTGCCTGCCCCCAGTTTATCATGTTTTTGGTCATAAGTGAGGACCACATATCCCTCATTAAAGACACAATGTTTGACAGATTTTTCATATTGGGCCTTGATGCATTTATTATGAGCTTCATTAGCCAGAGCAGCATCACGGTGGGTTTCGTCAAGTTTCTCTAGGTAGAGAAAACGTTCTTCCTCAGCGGTGGTATTAGGTAGTAGTTCAACATCGAGTTTTAACGATGGAATCTTGCACTCTATCGATAGTACTGCCTCTAGTCCATAGACCAATTGAAAATGAGTGAGGCCAGTAGCAGTTTTGATGGAAGTCCAGTATGCCCAAAGGGCTGAAAAAATCATATGGTGCTAGTTGGACTTGTGTGTCCCTACCATCCGTTGGATCATGGTTTTCAAGACCTTGTTGATGGCCTCTACTTTTCCATTTGATTGAGGGTAGTAGGGAGTTGAGTTCTCATGTCGAAAACCCAATCTAGTGTTTAGTTCGTCCACCATCTTGTTCTGAAAATGAGATCCATGATTAGTGACGATGGCTTGTGGGACTTTGAATCATGTAATGATGTGGTTAAACATGAAGAGTGCGACAATTTTTTCGTCTTCCTTGTATGTAGGCATGGCCTCGACCCACTTGGTAAAATAGTCAATGGCAACGATGATGTAACCATGCCCCCCGGCCAAGGTAGGATTACAATGCATGAAATCTATGCCCCATTTTGCAAAGGAGCCGACAACAATAATGGGATGTAGTGGGGCTGGATGAGAGTGTTTTTTATGATGAAAAAATGATGCGAAGGACACTTCTTGACGACTTCAATACAGTCTTTAAATATGGAAGGCCAATAGTATCCAATGCGTAATAGTATCCTTGAAAGATGACCACCACATGCCCTTGAGTGACAATCATTCAGAACGTGTTCATCCTCCTCGTGGGTTAGACATCGTCGGAGGATAGAATCAACACCACGACGGTATAAGCTATCACCAATGATTAGGTAGTACTTGGCGTGGTGATGCACACGACGACGGTCATCGCGAGATAACTGAGGACTGAAACGTTGGGTTTGGAGATACAAAGTGATATCTCCAAACCATGGCTCAAAATTACTAATAAGAACAAGAAATCGTTGGGGAGAGATTCCATGGGATCAATTTCCATATCAGTACAGGGAAGATCGCATATAAGCTCCGCAAAAACCAAATGCTCTTTAGACTTGGCCTTCTCAAACTGGAGGTCGAATTATTGAAGAATTACGATCCAACGCGAATACTTTCCCCCTAGCACCTGACGTGTGAGGATGTGGTACATAGGGTTAGAGTCGGAAATGATGGTGTTAGTGTAGAGGAGGATATAGTGGCAGAACGTTTGGACACCAATGACTACTGCGAGAGCTAGTTTCTCAACATGTGAATACCGCGTTTCAGAGTCAATGAGACCCTTACTAAGCTAGTAAATCACATGTTCCTGGGCATTTCTATCCTCCTCAACCAAAACCATAGCAATAGTGGTAGTGGAAGCAAAAAGATAGAGGATGTAGTCATTGGTGTAATCAAGCGGTTGAAGCACATGTGCATGGGTGATAACATGTTTTAGGTTTTCGAAGGACTGCAAAGTAGAGTCATCCCATATGAATGGGACGCCCTTGTTTAACAATATCATGTATCCCTACGTTTTCTCGTCGGAATTATACATAAAGCACCTTAAGTAGTTTTCCTTCCCCTGCAAACTCTGTAGTTCTGGTATATCTGTCGGGGGTGGAAGAGTGATGATGGCTTCCACCTTCAGGGGATCAATGCGAATCCCATCTTTGGAAATGATGAAGCCTAGGAGGCATCCAAACTCGACACAGAATATGCACTTGTGAGGGTTTAGACGGATGTTATATCGCCTACATCTGAGGAATATGACCATCAGATGGTCAATGTGGAACTCACGATGATTCGAATGAGCGGGGAGATCATCAAGATACAGTTCTACAAAGTCCTTCATGTCGTGGAAAGCATATGGCATAGCCCGCTGGAATGTGGCCCCAACATTTTTAACGCCAAAAGGTAGTTTGCGATATGCAAACGTATCCCACGGGCATATGAAAGCAGTTTATGTTGATCGGTCGGGTGGCTATCAATCTGATTGTAGCCAGAAAATTCATCCATGAATGAGAAGATGATGCTTCTGGCACATTTGTCGATGATTTGGTTGATAATGGGGGTAGGTATTGGTTGTGGAGAAAGATATTGCAGTCTCATAGATGATATTGTCTCAGCTGTGCATCCCAGAGGACTGTACACTCATGCCCCAACCTTGGGGCTGTTTTCGCCAACAGTTTTCGGGCCCATGGTTTTGGGTAACCCGTGGTATTTTCCCATTGTATTTCCCTTATAAAAGAAAGACATTGTAATTCGGCTAGGGTTGATGTATTAGGTATTATGCATTGTAAAGATCTCTGAGATCAAGAAGAGAGACTGTGAGACAGTGAAGAGGAAGTGCAACAGTTGTGCTGCAGGTTGTATCCCTTCACTTTGTTGGACGGAATAATAATAAGGACTGGCAACTTCAGTGTGGACGAAGCCCAAGTTGGGGTGAACCACGATATATCTATGTCTCTCTTGTAATGTGTATGTGTGATTATATTTGCATTTCTGTTTATTATTATTGCTCTGCGATCCTGTTTTTCTAACAATTGGTATCAGAGCCAAAAGTATATTTGGAAGATAAACCCGCAGGAAGCTAGGGTTTCTGGTTCGAGTGGACGCAATGGCAGAAGAAGGAAAGTTTAAGGTTGAGAAGTTTAACGGCCAAAACTTTCAGTTATGGAAGATGTAAATGGAGGACTATCTATACCAGAAGGATCTATTCCTACTGTTGGGAGGAAGAGAAAAACAGTCGGCGGCTATAAAGGACGAAGAATGGGAGGTTCTTGACAGAAAGGCTCTGGGATCAATACGGCTAAGCCTAGCTTCGTCGGTGGCTTTCAATATCTCAAAAGAAACGACAACGAAGGGTTTGATGAGCGCATTGGGTAAGCTGTATGAAAAACCCTCGGACTCCAACAAGGTATTTCTAATGAAGCATTTATTTAATATGAAGATGTCTGAAGGTGGATCTATTATTGATTATTTAAATGAGTTTAATACGGTTACAAATCAACGAAGTTCTGTAAGTGTGAACTTTGATGATGAGGTTAGGGCTCTTCTAATCTTGTGTTCATTGCCAGAAAGTTGGAATAGCTTGGTCATGGCTGTAAGTAACTCTGTCTCTGGTTCAAACACCTTGAAATTTGATGATGTTCATTAGAAGAAATTTGGGTAAAAAATGGGCTTCCTAAGAAAAATAATAAAATAATAGTAGAAAGAGAGAGTAAAAAACTATTTTTTTGGATCGTATTTTCAACTTATCTCTTTGTAGGTTTACTCAAATTTCAAACGAGAGGACTCCTTGGATGCATAATTAAATTATTCATCCAACGAGTACCCATGTTTCATACTTTTAACAACATCTACACCATGAAAAATTGAAAATACATTAAAAAACGTGTTTCTAGTGAGAGAAAACACGTTTTTTAATGTATTTTCGATTTTTCATGGTGTGGATGTTTTTAAAAGTATGCAACATGGGTATTTGTTTGATGTATAATTTAATTATGCATCCAACAAGTCCTCCCTCTTGAAATTTGAGTAAACCTACAAGGAGATAAGTTTAAAATACGATCCCAAAAAATAGTTTTTGTTTTTTCCCTCCAATTTTTTTAGGTGCTCCCTTGATGAATTTTAAAACATTTTGATTGGCTAATACATGATGACAGGGGATTTTTATTATTTTTGGAAGGCCCATTTTAAATTTAAATTTCCTCTAATGATTGGTGTTATTCTTAGTGAGGAAATGCAAAGAAAAAGCACAGGTGAGACATCAGGTAATGCATTGAACATGGAGAGCAGTGGAAGACAAAAGGAGAGAGGAAAGAGCCAAGGTAATCATGGGAAGTCTAAAACGGACAGATCCAAGTCCAGAATGGGAAAAATAGAGTGCTGGAACTGTGGAAAGAAAGGACATCTGAAGAAAGACTGTAGATCTCTAAAGAAGAAAGGAGATGGACAGAAGGAAACTACCCAGGAAGCAAATGTAGCAGGTGATGTGTTACAAGATACTTTGATTCTTGCATTAGATAATACTAGTGATTATTGGGTAGTAGATTCAGGGGCTTCATGTCATGCTACACCCCATAGGAAATATTTTCATGATTATGTTCTAGGCGATTTTGGACATGTTTTATTGGGTGATGATGAGCCATGTAAAATTGTTGAAATGGGTAGGTATGGATAAAAGTTAAGAATGGAACTGATTGGCTATTAAAAGATGTTAGGCATATTCCTGCTATGAAAAGAAATTTGATCTCAACAGGGAAGTGGGGAGATGGCGGCTATCTATCTACATTTGGAGAAAAGTGGTGGAAGATCACTAAAGGATCAATGGTGATAGTAAAAGGAGACAAGGTAGGTACGTTGTAATTATGTCCTCATAATACTAACCATTCTATCTCTTTAGCTTCCACAAGAACATATACAACATTGTGGCATCATAGGCTTGGCCACATGAGTGAGAAGGGGATGTAGATTCTCCACTCAAGGAAGTTGCTGCCAGATTTGAAGTAGGTAAGTTTGGAATTCTGTGAAAACTGTGTTTATGGAAAAAAGAAGAGAGTCAGATTTCTCAGGGTTGGGAAACAGAAGAAGAATGAAAATTTAGAGCTAGTGCATACAGATGTATGGGGACTGGCTCAGGTACAATCTCTTGGTGGCTCTCATTATTATGTTACATTTATTGATGATGCAACTAGGAAAACTTGGGTTTATTGCATTAGACATAAATTTGATGCGTTTGCTACTTTTAAGAAGTGGAAAATTTTGGTTGAGAATGAGATAGAAAAAAGGTTGAAGTGTCTCAGATCTGATAATGGAGGTGAGTACTCCGGCAAGGATTTTGATAGTTACTGTTCATACCATGGGATTCGTAGAGAGAAGACAGTCCCAAGAACACCACAAGAAAATGGTGTGTCAGAAAGGATGAACAGAACGATCATGGAGCATGCAAGGTGTATGAGACTGCATGCAAGGTTGCCCTTACAGTTTTGGGTGGATGCTATAAATACTGCTATTTATTTAATAAACAGAGGACTTTCAAATGCTTTGGATGGTGGTATTTCAGAGGAGGCATGGAAAGATAAAAAAGTAAACTACTCATTTATGAGAATGTTTAGTTGTGAAGCATTTGTCCATATTGATAAAGAAAATAGAACAAAGCTTGAAGCTAAATCCAAGAAATGTACCTTTATTGGATATGGGGTTGATGATTTTGGTTATCGTTTATGGGATTATGAAAATCACAAAATCATTAGAAGTAGAGATGTCATATTCAGTGAAAAGGTCATGTATAAAGATCAGTTGCAGGGAAAGAAACGGGAAAAAGAAAACACAGAGTACACAGTACTTGATAAAATTACAGAAAATGAAGTTCCAAAGGTGCCAGAAAATCAAGAACATTAGCAAGTGCCTAAAACTCTTGCAACTGCAAGAAGATATACCAGGTTAAGTAGACTCCCTGAATGATACTCTCCTTCAATGTATTATTTGTTAATGACTGATGCTGGTGAACCAGAATGTTATCAAGAAGCAATGAAGGTGGAAACTAGAAAGAAGTGGGAGCAATGAATGAATGAGGAGATGGACTTATTGGTAGGAAACCAGACTTAGGATTTGGTTCAGTTACCTGTTGGTAAAAGAGCATTGCAGAACAAATGGATTTACAGATTGAAGGAAGAAGAAGGAGGCAAGAAGCGGTACAAGGCCATACTTGTTGTAAAGGGGTTCGCACAAAAGAAAGGTATAGATTTTGATGCAATATTTTCTCCTGTTGTTAAGATGACTTCAATTAGGACTATCTTAAGTCTAGTGGTGGTAGAAGATTTGCATTTTGAACAGTTAGATATAAAAACAACCTTTGTCCATGGGGATTTGGAGGAAGAGATATATATGCATCAACCATAAGGGTATGAGGTCAAATGTAAGGAGCACTTGGTATTGTTAGAAAAACAAGATCGCAGAAAAATAACAATAAAAAGAAATGCAAATATAATCACACACACATTACAAGAGAGACACAGATATATCGTGGTTCACCCCAACTTGGGATACGTCCACACTAAAGTTGCCAGTACTTATTATTATTCTGTCTAGCAAAGTGAAGGGATACAACCTGCAGCACAACTGCTGCACTTCCTCTTCACTATCTCACAGTATCTCTTCACAGATCTCAGAGATATTTACAATGCATAAAACCTAATACATCATTCACCCTAGTCATGTTATAATGTCTTTCTTTTATAAGGGAAATACAATGGTAAAATACCATGGGTTACCCAAAACCATGGGCTCGAAAACTGGTGGCAAAAACAACCCCTAAATTTTTTCTCGGGGTCCACTCGCCCCTGTGCCCCCCGAACCCCCTGAGTGTCGAGCTGGGATCATAACCAAACCTGGGGTACGGAAACAACTGAATCATCATCTATGGGATTGGAAGATCTGGCTCCACAACCAACAATCTCCCACTTGGAGACTGATCACAACAACTCCACCGCTGCTGTATTTGCTGGACCTTGGACTTGACAACTTTCTCATCTTCACCTTCATGCTAAAAGGCCAACTTAAACCAAGCAAAAAATTAGTTTCTCTCTGGTCACTACCTTTGTGAACATGTCTGTAGGATTCTGGATAGTATGTATCTTTTCCAACTTCAACAGTTCATTTTCCAGAACAAAGAGTATGAAATGGTACTTGAGTTGTATATGTTTAGTCCTGGAATGGAATGATGAGTTCTTTGCAAGATGAATGGCACTCTGGCTGTCACTATACAACCTGCTATCCTTTTTCTTCTTACCCACTTCCTCCATAAATCTCTGCAAGCAAATCATCTCTTTACTAGCCTCTGTAACAGCAACATACTCTGGTTCTATTGTTGAAAGTGCAACAACCTTCTGCAGTCTCAAAATCCAACTTACTGTTGTTCCACCTACAGTAAACACATACCCTATGATGCTCCTCCTGCTATCCTTATCACCTACCATATCTGCATCAACATATCCCTGTAGAATAGTGTCTGAACCTCCAAAACATAATACCTGAGTGGTGGTACCTCTCAAATACCTGAGAATCCACTGTACTGTCTTCCAATGTTCTTTACCTAGATTGTTCATATATCTGCTCACAACTCCCACTGCTTGTGCAATATCTGGTCTTGTGCACACCATGGCATACATCAAGTTGCCAACTGCTGATTGATAGAGAATCTTGGACATGTAATCTGTCTCTTCCTGTGTCTTGGGACACATTTCCTTACTTAGACTGAAATGGCTGGCCAAAGGTGTACTAACTAGTTTTACATTCTGCATTCTGAACCTCTCCAACACCTTTTGTATGTACTCACCCTGAGACAATGTCAATTTGCAATTTTTCCTGTATTTTGTTATTCTCATACCAATGATTTGCTTTGCAGCACCCAAATCCTTCATCGCAAATGAATTAGCTAGCTTCCTTTTGAGTACATTTATATCCTGCATGTTAGACCCTGCAACAAGCATGTCATCCACATACAATAGCAAGATAATGTATCTTTCATTGTCTAGCTTCTTGAAATAAACACAGTGGTCAGAATGACATCTACTATAACCTTGTTCTGTCATAAACCTGTCAAATTTTAAATACCACTGCCTTGAAGCTTGCTTCAAACCATACAAGCTCTTTTTCAACCTGCACACCAAATTCTCCTTACCTTTGACCTCATACCCTTGTGGCTACTGCATATATATTTCTTCCTCCAAATCCCCATGGAGAAAGGTTGTTTTTACATCTAACTATTCAAGATGCAAATCTTCTACTGCCACTAGACTTAAGATAGTCCTAATTGAAGTCATCTTAACAACAGGAGAAAATATTTCATCAAAGTCTATACCTTTCTTTTGTGAAAACCCCTTTACAACAAGTCTATCCTTGTACCGCTTCTTGCCTCCTTCTTCTTCCTTCAACCTGTAAATCCATTTGTTCTGCAATGCTCTTTTACCAGCAGGAAACTAAACCAGATCCCAAGTCTGGTTTCCTACCAATGAGTCCATCTCCTCATTCATGCCTTACTCCCACTTCTTTCTAATTTCCACTTGCATTGCTTCTTCATAACATTTTGGTTCACCAGCATCAGTCATAAAAAAAAATAATACATTGAAGGAGAGTATCGTTCAGGGATTCTACTTAACCTGGTAGATCTTCTTGTAGTTACAGGAGTTTCAGGTACTTGTTGTTGTTTTTTATTTTCTGGCACCTTTGGAACTTCATTTTCTTGAATTTCATCAAGTACTGTGTACTCTGTGGTTTCCTTTTCCTGTTTCTTTCCCTGCAACTGATCTTTATACACGACCTTTTCATTGAATATCACATCTCTACTCCTGATGATTTTGTTATTTTCATAATTCCATAAGCGATAACCAAATTCATCAACCCCATATCCAATAAAGGTACATTTCTTGGATTTAGCTTCAAGCTTTGTTCTATTTTCTTTATCAATATGGACAAATGCTTCACAACCAAACGTTCTAAAAAATGAGTAGTTTACCTTTTTATCTGTCCACGCCTCCTCTGGAATACCACCATCCAAAGCACTTGAAGGTCCTCTGTTTATTAAATAAACAATAGTATTTACAGCATCTGCCCAAAACTGTAAGGGCAACCCTGCATGTAGTCTCATACACCTTGCACGCTCCATGATCATTCTATTCATCCTTTCTGACACACCATTTTCTTGTGGTGTTCCTGGGACTGTCTTTTCTCTACCAATCCCATGGTATGAACAGTAACTATCAAACTCCTTCCCACAGTATTCACCTCCATTATCAGATCTAAGACACTTCAACCTTTTCCCTGTCTCATTCTCAACCAAAGCTTTCCACTTCTTAAAAGTAGCAAACACATCAGATTTCTGTCTAATGCAATAAACCCAAGTTTTCCTAGTTGCATCATCAATAAATGTAACATAATAATGAGAGCCACCAAGAGATTGTACCTAAGCCGATCCCCATACATCTTTATGCACTAGCTCTAACTTTTCATTCTTCTTCTGTTTCCCAACCCTAAGAAATCTGACTTGCTTCTGTTTTCTATGAACACAGTTCTCACAGAATTCCAAACTTAGCTGCTTCAAATCTGGCAGCAACTTCCTTGAGTGGAGAATCTGCATCCCCTTCTCACTCATGTGGCCAAGCCTATGATGCCACAATGCTGTATCGGTTTTTGTGGAAGCTAAAGAGATAGAATGGTCAGTATTATGAGGACATAAATACAACATACCTATCCTGTCTCCTTTTGCTATCACCATTGATCCTTTAGTGATCTTCCACCACTTTTCTCCAAATGTAGATAGACAACCGCCATCTCCCAACTGCCCTATTGAGATCATATTTCTTTTCATAGCAGGAATATACCTAACATCTTTCAACAGCCAATCAATTCCATTCTTAACTTTTATGCATACCTTACCCATTCCAGCAATTTTACATGGCTCATCATCACCCAATAAAACATGTCCAAAATCACCTGGAACATAATCATGAAAATATTTCCTATGGGGTGTAGCATGACATGAAGCCCCTGAATCTACTACCTAATAATCACTAGTATTATCTAATGCAAGAATCAACGCATCTTGTAACACATCACCTACTACATTTGCTTCTTGGGCAGTTTCCTTCTGTGCATCTCCTTTCTTCTTTAGAGATCTGCAGTCTTTCTTTAGATGTTCTTTCTTTTCACAGTTCCAGCACTCTATTTTTCCCAGTCTGGACTTGGATCTGCCCACTATAGACTTGCCACGATTACCTTGGCTCTTTCCTCTCTCCTTTTGTATTCCCCTGCTCTCCATGGTCAATGCATTACCTGATGTGTCATTTGTGCTTTTTATTCGCATTTCCTCGCTAAGAATAACACCAATAACATCATCAAATTTCAAGGTGTTTGAACCAGAGACAGTGTTACTTACAGCCATGACAAAGCTATTCTAGCTTTATGGCAATGAACACAAGATTAGAAGAGCCCTAACCTCATCGTCAAAGTTCACACTTACAGAACTTAGTTGATTTGTAACCGTATTAAACTCATTTAAATGATCAGTAACAGATCCACCTTCAGACATCTTCATATTAAATAAATGCTTCATTAGAAATACGTTGTTGGAGGTCGAGGGTTTTTCATATAGCTTACCCAATGCACTCATCAAACCCTATGTTGTCGTTTCTTTTGAGATATTGAAAGCCATCGACGAAGCCAGGCTCAGCCATATTGTTCCTAGAGCCTTTCTGTCAAGAACCTCCCATTCTTTGTCCTTCATGGCTGCCAGCTGCTTTGCTCTTCCTCCCAACAGTAGGAATAGATCCTTCTGTTATAGATAGTCCTCCATTTGCATCTTCCATAACTGAAAGTTTTGGCCGTTAAACTTCTCGACCTTAAAATTTCCTTCTTCTACCATTGCTCCCACTCGAACCAGAAACCCTAGCTTCCTGTAGGTTTATCTGCCAAATAGACCTTCGGCTCTGATACCAATTGTTAGAAAAATAGGATCGCAGAGCAATAACAATAAACAGAAATGCAAATATAATCAGACACAAATTACGAGAGAGACACAGATATATCGTGGTTCACCCCAACTTGGGCTACGTCCACACTGAAGTTTCCAGTCCTTATTATTATTCCGTCCAACAACTTGAAGGGATACAACCTGCAGCACAACCGCTGCACTTCCTCTTCATTGTTTCATAGTCTCTCTTCACAGATCTCAGATATCTTTACAATGCATAAAACCTAATACATCATTCACCCTAGCCGTGTTACAATGTATTTATTTTATAAGGGAAATACAATGGGAAAATACCACGGGTTACCCAAAACCATGGGCCCGAAAACTGATGGCGAAAACAACCCCAAAATTTTTCCTCGGGGGCATTGCCCCCAAACCCCCTTTTTCGGGGGTGCTGGCCCCCACACCCCCGGGACCCCCTGAGCGTCGGGTTGGGATCATAACCAAACCTGGGGTACGGACATGGCTAAATCATCATCTATGAGACTGGAAGATCTAGCTCCACAACCAACAGGCATGTAGGTTGAAAAAGAGTTTGTATGGCTTGAAGCAAGCTCCAAGGTAGTGGTATTTAAAATTTGATAGGTTTATGACAGAACAAGGTTATAGTAGATGCCATTCTGACCACTGTGTTTATTTCAAGAAGCTAGACAATGAAAGATATATTATCTTGTTATTGTATGTGGATGACATGCTTGTTGCAGGGTCTAACATGTAGTATATAAATGTGCTCAAAAGGAAGCTAGCTAATTGATTTGCGATGAAGGATCTAGGTGCTGCAAAGAAAATCCTTGATATGAGAATAGCAAGAGACTGAAAAAATCGCAAATTGACATTGTTTCAGAGTGAGTACATACAAAAGGTGTTGGAGAGGTTCAGAATGCAGAATGAAAAACCAGTAAGTACACCTTTGGCCAGCTATTTCAATCTAAGTAAGGAAATGTGTCCCAAGACACAGGAAGAGACAGATTACTTCTCCAAGTTTCCCTATCAATCAGCAGTTGGCAGCTTGATGTATGCCATGGTGTGCACAAGGCCAGATATTGCAAAAGCACTGGGAGTTGTGAGCAGATATATGAACAATCCAAGTAAAGAACATTGGAAAGTAGTACAGTGGATTATCAGGTATATGAGAGGTACCACCACTCAAGCATTATGTTTTGGAGGTTCAGACACTGTTCTATAGGGATATGTTGATGCAGATATGGAAGGTGATAAGGATAGCAGGAGGAGCACCATAGGGTATGTGTTTGCTGTAGGTGGAACGGCAGTAAGTTGGATTTTGAGACTGCAGAAGGTTGTTGCACTTTCAACAAAAGAAGTAGACTATGTTGCTGTTACAGAGGTTAGTAAAGAGATGATTTGGTTGCAGAGTTTTATGGAGGAAGTGGATAAGAAGCAGAAGGATAGCAGGTTGTATAGTGATAGCCAGAGTGCCATTCATCTTGCAAAGAAATCAGCATTCCATTCCAGGACTAAACATATATAGCTCAAGTACCATTTCATACGCTTTGTTCTGGAAAATGAACTGTTGAAGCTAGAAAAGATACATACTAGCCAGAATCCTGCAGACATGTTCACAAAGGTAGTGACTAGAGAGAAACTGAGTTCCTGCTCGATTTCAGTTGGCCTTCTAGCATGAAGGTGAAGATTAGAAAGTTGCCAAGTACAAGGTCTAGCAAGTACATCAGTGGTGGAGTTGTTGTGATCAGTATCCAAGTGGGAGATTGTTGGTTGTGGAGCCAGATCTTGTAGTCTCATAGATGATATTGTCTCAGCTGTGCACCCTAGAGGACTGTACACTCATGCCCCAACCTTGGGGTTCGAGGGCAGTGCCCTTGAGAAACAATTTTGGGGCTGTTTTCGCCAACAGTTTTCGGGCCCATGGTTTTGGGTAGCCCGTGGTATTTTCCCATTGTATTTCCGTTATAAAAGAAAGACATTGTAATATAGCTAGGGTTGATGTATTCAGTATTATGCATTGTAAATATCTCTGAGATCAAGAAGAGATACTGTGAGACAGTGAAGAGGAAGTGCAGCGGTTGTGCTGCAGGTTGTATCCCTTCACTTTGCTAGATAGAATAATAATAAGGATTGGCAAGTTCAGTGCGGACGCAACCCCAGTTGAGGTGAACCATGATATATCTGTGTCTCTCTTGTAATGTGTATGTGTGATTATATTTGCATTTTTGTTTATTGTTATTGCTCTACGATCCTGTTTTTTTACAGTAGGGTAGTTGTCTTTGGGACAAACCTTATTGAAGTCACTATAATCGACACAAACCCTAATGGTGCCCTATTTTTTTGCAACATCGATGACATTAGAGACCCGGTATTTCAAGGGAACAAGGTAAATGAAACCAATTTTCTGCAACAACTTTTCAATTTCAACCTTTACAGTTCCAGTTTTCCTAGGGTGCACTGGACGTAATTTTTTTCAGACAGGTTTAGCATCAGGATATGTTTGGATCTCATTTACAACAATGGTAGGATCAATCTCGGGAATTTCCTCATAGCTTCATGAAAATACATCGCGGAACTATTTGAATAAGGATGTGTACGAGGTAAGCTCTTCAGGAAATAAGTTGTGGCCTATACGAATATGTTCCACAATTCCTGGTGTCGCCGAGATGTCGATAGGTATGGTAGGTGTAATGTTTTCAAAGTTACCCTTGGTTACAGTATCACAAAGGAGGATAGAAGATTGGGGGTAGGGAACGACATCTGGAAAAATGAGTGTTTCAATGTGGTTCTCCACGGAATCTAGAGGTGGGAGGAAAGACGATTGATGTTGGAGGTATTCCCATGGGGGTTCATCCACGATCATGATCTCCATAATGGACTCGTCTAAATGGAAAGTATGGTGGAGAGGATTAAGTTGGGATGAAGTTCACTATAAGGGTGGATAATGGGATGTAGATGCCATTAAGAAGTGGTCATCAGATGCCGATTGGATATCCTCATATGTATCTTCTGCTAGTGTGAGAGGCATGACATATCCAATCGAGTCCAACTTGTCAAGCTCGAGCACGAGCCATTGGTCATTGGAGCTAGCTAGTGATGGGATCATAAAATAAATCATGTTCACCGTGGAAACATGGGAAGGGGGATTAGGTGATGGAAAGACTCCCATGAGGGATGAGTCTTTGAGGAGTCCTACCCCCACACTCTCATATATCTGGGACCAATGACCTAAGAGGGGTACATTGTCCACAGGGTGAGTAGTGGTGTCCAGTGTACATAAATCCAGTTGGTCGATAGTGACAATTTTCTCTTGGTGGGGAAATTGAACGATGCATAATACAGAAGATGCGACCACTGTCATGGCATAAAACCAATTACGACCAAGGAGTAGATTATAATACAACGGGGCAGAGACTACTTACACATTGATGGAAACGGTATTCCCCCCCAGCTCTATAGCCAAAGCTTGTAGCAGCTCGTGTGGTTGGAATCCACGACCGTCAAATGCTTTCAAAGTGGTAGGGGAACGGTTCAACTTAGGAGAGTCGATGGCTCGCCAACCGGATAAGGACATTACCAAGGTGGATGCTCCTTCATCTAATATAGTATGATGGATACTTTTCCCAGCGACATTGGTAACAATTTGGAATGCAAGTTTGTGGGAAAGTATCGGTTTGAAGTACTCGAGTAGGAACATAATGGTGTTCGAGGAATCAGGGTCTACAACGCCAATAGCAATGAAGAGAGTCTTACACTGATTAGGACAATTTTTCAATATTTCCAACATCAACATAGCACAAGGAGCTTGTGCTAAGTCCTCTACAATGTTATAGTTTTGAGCAGCATGAGCATTGGGATTGAAAAAACTTTTCTAATCGTGCTCTTGGGTGGACGTAGCACTAAATCAAAGGAAGGTCTCTCAATAGTGAGAGAGCCTTGCAGAGGGGGAATTTTTGATGTAGAGGCAAAATATTTTCCAGTATTACTTCTGTTAGATTCCTTAATTGGGACCGATTCATAAAAACGTGATCAAGTGTTCAAGTTGATAGATTCACTACGCATCATGAGAACATGAGAAGTAGAGGATGATTTTCCTTGAGGAGGAGAGGGTTGTTGCGTCATTTGTTGTTGTTGGGTGGGGAAGGGATCAGTTAAAATTGCGGGTGTCGGGTTCCCGTTTAGGAACTTTTGGACCTCGTCCTGATGTGGGAACTCTTTGGTAAAGTGGTCGGCGCACAGTAAACAAGGATACTTAACCTTCTTCTTGGGTTTGGTGTCATTAGGATTGCTCTGTTTGGGTTCCTGTTGATTAGAAGAATTTTTGTTTTTCCCCTTGTTCTTCTTTTTACCACTGGATTTCTGATGTGAAGTAGATTGGAATGAATTCACTTCTTTGGTGGCAGCAGTTTTGGGTGATCGGTTGGTGCTGTTCCCAGGCTGTGTTAGGGATGGAGTGGAGCCATGATGGCTATGTGGTCCATTGGATTGGGAAGCAGGATGGTTTTGAACAGAACCGATGATGTCGTCGGCATGAGGTCACGTGTGTGGTTTTGTTGGGTCGTAGGTAGGGCGGGGTGCATCGAGGACAATATCATATAGAGTGTGATATTGAGCATAGACTAAGTCTAAGTACTGGGCACATGTTATAGCTTGTTCTTCGGTGACAGCCCCACCCATGGAAACATATTTGGACACGATGGGTAGGAGTGACTTAGTAAACCAATATATGAGGAGTTGGTCCAGAGTGGGAGCTTTAATCAGAAGTCATCTCTGCCTCCACTCGTGAATATGATCGAAAATATGAGTGGCGGTATTTTTCCGGAGAGAGTTCAAAATATCATTACCGGTCTTGTAATGGATTGGTAACTGAAAATGTGTCAAAAATGACATGGCCAAGGATCGAAAATCGGGAAAAGAGTGTGGTGGTAATTCAATGTACCACTTAGCAGCAATGTCGGTGAGGGTTCCCTGGAATAACCTCAAACGGATGGAATCATCCATTAGGAATTTAGGAGAACACCACAAATGATAGGTCATTACATGGTTTTTGGGATCCTCACCCGGTTTTCCTTCAAACTTCAGGATGTCAAATAGTAACTTCATTGGAATGGCTGGCCAATTAGTGCCATGGTATATGGGATCATTAGTCAACCGTGATAAATCTGGAAAATCGAGTGTATCCAGAAAGGGTAATTGTTGGTTGGACTGTTGATACTGGTAGTATTGATAGGCCATCAGTGTACCAGTAGGACCATGGACTGATTGGTCATAGGGTCCTCCCGTAGGAAATTGGCCATATGGGGGTGGGTTGCCGTGGTTGGGAGGGGGACCAGAAGGAGGTCTGCCTCTGCCACAATGAGGTGGCTCTATACTGAAAGGTGGGGGCCCTCCTCCTACAAGGTAAGGTGTTCCTCCACCGAAAGTGGGGGTCCTCTTCTTCTAGAATGGGGTGGTCCTCCACTGGAAGGTGGGGTTCCTCCCGCTCCGGAATGGGGTGGTCCTCTACCGTAAGGAGGGGGTCCACCTCCTCTAGAATCGGGTGGTCCTCCGCAGTAAGGTGGGATTCCTCCTCCCCAGGAATGGGGTGGTGGTGGTAGTGGTGGACCGGATGGTGGTGGAGGTGGCAGGACAGCTAATGGAGGTAGTGGGGGTGGTCTGGCGGCTGGAGGTCCGGACAGTGGGACATTATGTAGCCCCCATGGGGTGTTCGGGTTTCCAGGGTAGGGTAATTCAGGAAAACAATTTCCTGGATAGTTTTGTCCAATATTGGGGTTATGATGTCCTATAAATAGGTGCCCCCATGGGGGTTGGATCCAAATGGATGGCCCCCCTGTATTATGTGTCAATGTGGGATGTCCCATGGTTGGAAGAGTACTTCCAACCATAATATAACTTGGATGTGAAGTGTATCCTCCACTCATGGTATGCCTGTCGACTGGATTATTTCCCCCTGTCAGGTTAGGTCCACCAGCTAGGGGTTGCCCCCCATCCAAAAGTTTCCCACTTACCGAAACGTGCCCGATGACCAAATGTTGACCACTAATGCTGGGTTGAACCGTGACCAAGGGTTGAATGCTAATGAAAGGATTACTTCCGCCTAACAATAGACTAACATGAATATTATATCCTCCCCTCGAGTTTTGAGGCGGGGGAGGTGGAGGTAGGGTACCATAGTTAACAGATGTTGAAGGTTGGCCCTTAGAGGTTGGGGTTGGAGAAGGTGTAGAACGGGTCACCTAAATTTGAGGTGTACTCATAGGGAACAAGGGTTGACCTGGTTCATAAGTTGTCACGTTAGATATGTTAGGATATTCATATACTCCATCCTATTCCTACCAACATTTTCATTATTTTTCATTTCAGTCATGCATGCATCCCAGTCATCAGGTTGGTGTCTCCCAGCACATAGAGCTTAGTTTACTAGCCCCGAGAGCTTGTTTCTGCTAAGTTCCATCCCTCCTAGTCAGCAATGCGCCCTCCTTTCACCTACCACATGAGAAAGGCTCCCTCCCTCACGTACCACCAGTTACACTTTAGTTATTTGAGTGATTTGTGGACCTGTTCCTGGATTTAAGGACATATTGACTAGTTTACTGACTGAGACACTCCGATGGACCTCCAATGAGCCTAGATTACCAGGTCTGACTCCATTCATCTCATCTTGCACCCTCCTTTGAGCCTCCTTCACTACATTAGTGCACCATGCATGTGTTACACCTAATACATTCAGTTAGACTAAGTTTGCCCCCTGGTTGACAGTCACTTGTGTATTGATGACACTCCATTGATGATGATTAGGACTCCTAGTGGTGTATTGTTGACACTCCACTAATGATGATGATGATGACTCCTAGTGAAAATAAGCCATGCCCAGGCAGGCTAATTCGAATTGCCACCTTGGCATTCGAATCCTCTCCATTGTATTATTTATTGTTGATATTATGATTAACGAATTAGTGTGTGATGTTATTCTGCTTCTATCCGAGTTCTACTGTATCATAATTATGTTGCTCCTTTACATTGCATTAACCTCTCTTCTTCTATTTTCCTGCCTAATCTTAATCCTCCTTGTGAGGTATACATCAGCTCTTAGATCTGCTGTGAGGTTTTTCACAAGATATAGATGTTTCCGGTGAAGCAAATGATAAAGAGTGTACAAGGGAATGTTGAAAGATGGGTACTCCTATGATACTTTCTCGATGCGAGAGACTTTGAAATCTAATGTGTTCTCCAGTCATGCATAAATGGTTCATGTGCTCATAAAGTGGTGCAAGAAACTCATCATTCGAAACCCAGCGATGAGGTATGGTTTCTCCCATGGGAAGTGTCCCAAAATCGTCGACATGTCAAAATAGAGACGTGTCCCAAAAAGATGTGGATGGACCAAATGTTGTTGATACAAGGTCATCTTGGGGATGAATGAAAACCCAATCTGTAGCTCCAGGATGTCCCTCCATCGAATGATGGAAGGATGTGTCATATGAGGTAGGTTATTCCACTATCAAAGGTCTCGTGGGATCAAAGATAGGTGGATTAGTGGGAGACGAATAGTTCGTTCCCGACTCTAAGGTAGAGGTATCTTCCTCATGTGACCTAGATGTAGTAGGTTGATCCATTCTTTCTCCTGAGTTCTCCTCCTGGTCAAGGGGATATTCAGGCGTCAAGTTCAAAATCCTTTGGGATCTTCTCAAAGGTTGATCGACCAGTGTGACCAAACCAAAATGTATCCTAAGTGTATCCTACAAATAAAAATGAAAAATGCAATCCAAAATATACACAAGCTAAAGCCACAAGCAAACTTATGTGATAGGTGTGGATTCGATGGTCTGGAACCTCGTAGGATTGTCAAGGAAGTGCAAATCGCGATACACCGCAAGGTCCAATATTTATACTCGGCCCAATCTTTCAGAGCACTAACCAGGGAGGATTAGGACCCTGACCATATAACTCGACTACCTGAAGCACATTCATATTAGCTCCCTGAGTGTTGTTCTCGGGGTATTTCCATGCCAAGACAATTAATAGGTTAGCTTGGATGGTTACAGGAATCCTAGGAGGGTATCCCGATATAATCAAGGTACGTGGGATCTCAAATATGTAGTAGTGTTGTCTAATGCACAAATGTACGATAGGAACCTTCCTATATACTACTGAGTATGTGAAGTACCTTTCGATATACCCAAGGGTACGTGAAAGGCCGTTCGATATACCCATTGGTACGTGGAAGAACTACAATTCCCCGGGATGTAGTGCAGGAAAAGATCGACAGCTGCCATGCTTAAATACGTCAGAGCATGTCTCTAACCTAACACACAAGTTTCTATATAGTTTTAACGTAACACTACTGGTAAATTTTATCTTTCACGGTTAGGTGAATGCATGAGGTGTAGACAGAATTTAAAAAGAATGCATACCTAAGTTATATGCAAAATGGAAATATTTTCGTTTTCTTTTCGATGAAATCTCTCTAAGGTAAGGAGAAATTCCTTTTTTCCGATGGTAAAAGCAGACAAGTATCCCTATACTTCAAAATCAATCAAAAGACAAACGAAGCACTCTCTTCACTATGCGAAAAAAATCATAAAATAACAAACACCAAATTGTAAATTCTTTTCTTTTTTCTCTTTTCAAGTTAAACGAATTGACGAAGCATGGAAAGAATAATTTTGTTTTCAAATGGAATGATATCTAATTTTTGAAACAGTGATCTAAAAAATGAAGGAAAATAAAAAAGTAAGAATTTCCAGTCTTCATAAAAGCTTTGTAAAAACTCAATCGGGCTTATAAATTTCCAAGAAATGACGAACAATTTCTCATAACCAAGAAACTACAAGATAACTTTTTAATCTTTCCAAATATTTTTCAACGATTACCCCAAAGCATGAAAACTCATTTCCAACAATTTCAAGAATCAAACTCGAAATGAAGATAATAAAAAGTTTATTTTCCTACTCAAGTACTCACAATGGATCTGAGAATTACAACGTTCTTTAGATCTACTATTCGGAAAATCAAAGACTATTTCACGACCAGCTAAAGTAAGTTGGAAATTCCCAAAGAAAAATGATCACCCAAATCTCAAAAAGCACTCAAACACACGCAAAATCAACACATTAAATTGCAATAAACAACATAAAAGGGCTCGGAAGTCAGATCGGGTAGATCCGATGTGAGGATCAGGAGCTACAAGACTGAGCAGATCGACGTGGGATTGAAATTTCCCACAACAACCAAAATACTCGATTGACTGGAAAAGGATCCAATTAACACTCAAACTTTGAAATCAAACCAAGAAAGGGAAAATGCAGTATCCATGGTGTCTGTGACTACAAGGGACAGACCATAGAATTTGGAAAATTAGGTCAAAAGTCAACTTGAAGAATTCCTTAAACCAAGTGCAAGGAAACACATGTCGGCGTGCTCTGTAGGTATGTATCAGGGTGTCATGCAGTCCAGAGACTCACTCTGCAAACAAAAAGCGAGATTCAGAGACGCAAAATACAGGAAGACATATGGCGTCAGTGGCGTAGGTTGCGAACCAGGGAAATGCGTCAAAAGTAGGCATTACAGAGCCCAGTTGCATCAGGAGAGATCCAAAGTACACAAAAAAAATGCTTCAATAATAAAGGAAAATTGAACTGATCTTTACCCTAGGTAGAGTTTGATTAAACCTACAGACTCACTGGTGGATGGATCTGACAAAAGGAATGGAAATAAGAGGCCAAATCAATCAAAATGTGACACACTGAAAGACATAAGTAAAAAATAGAGAAACAATAAAAAGAATAATCTATTCTACCCTATTATGGTCTCCACTTTTGTTTATGGACAATATACATGAGTGGACTCAAATAGATCTCCCCAGTCCAAGTGGATCTAGAACAAAAGAAATACACAATACTAGTCACTTTCCTAGATCAATAGAAATACGAGATGGGTCAAGATGCAACTTACCTTACATCTGTAGTTCCTTTCTCCTCGTTGCTCCAAGCTCTAAAGTATTCATATCTTCAACTGCAAAATCATATCAAGCAAGTGGAAACATACAAGCAATAAAGCATAAACATGAATCAATCTAGATTAACAGTTAAGGAGGAAAATCCTAAGTATCATCAACACAACAATACTTATTGAAAGGACTTGTATTAATGTAATGAACAGAAGTACATAGAGAATAAATGCCACAACCAAAGCCTTAATGTCACAACTCCAACATATGTGATCTTGCATCAAGGGACGCAAAGCTTCCAAACCTCCTACAAATGAAGAAGAATGTTCTAACTAAATTCCACCCGCATGATGACGCATAATCCTTCCTCCTTTATCAATGGAGAGAGAGGTCGTATTTATAGGGTTGGATGGATAGAGTAGGTTGAATATTTAGGGGAGAGATCTCAGGGATCATCCCAATAGGTTAGGGAACCGAAGGACACCTTACCACATGTGTAGGGATGAGCCTCCACATCAACAAGTTTCGAGAAGTCGGGCGAAGCTCCCATTTATCCATTTAAACCAACTCCAGTGCATATTTCTCATAGAAAACCTGTGCCAGAGATAGATCAGTGCATGTTGTACAAGCACAAACTGTGCCATTGGTTCTCTCTGCTAAGTTGCAGAGTGCGCCACCTTAGGTCTGACGCCTCTTGTTGGAAAGCAGAGTGATCCAAGATAAATATAAAATGTCAAATGGTAGGGAAATCAACCTCTCTTATGACATACAAGTCAAGGTACTTTAGGGATAAGGCATGGGGATGACACCTGACTCATGGTAGAGAGATTTTGGTGTAACAATTTGAGAAGAGCTCGAACCCATCATTGTTTTTTCTTTGTTGACGCCCTAGCGTATGCATGCTATCATTCTCATTTGGGGATATTTATGAGTCTACCAATGTAGTGTCGAATCATTTGGATTAATTTTGTCGATGGATGTCCGTGTAGGATAAAAGACAACTAAAACACCCCGCTTTTCTGGTGAAAGTTTCATCAAAACCAGTCAAATTTGTTCCTGTAAATTGTTATTTCCAAAATTATGCAATTTTATTAATCACAATTACATCTCCTAGACTAAATTCCCTATTTTAAAACTACCTAGATTGCCGAAATTACGATTTGAGTACTGCCAATTTCCATTTCAGCTATTCTTTCTCTGTCGGATTCCAGCGAGTCGGGGGCGTTTTAGTTAGCCCTTATACTTGTCCATGTGTGTTGGTGGAATTAAGTAAGTTCTGTCGATGCTGAAATATGCTTAGGATGGGTTTGTGTTTCGTTTAAACTATTAAATTATTATTATTATATATATATATATATATATATATATATATATAATATGGATAGTATTTAATACATATATAATATATATGTGTTTATGTTTTTTTTTTATTTTTTATATATTATTTTATTTTTTTCTTCTTCTTTGGAAATGGATTCAAGAGCGGTCAAGAATCACGCAAAACCCATGCTAATATATGTTACTTGCTTTACTTTCCTTTTCTTCAACCAAGACTAATTCATCGACAAAATTGGTTGAGTTTGGTTGCCCTTCACTGGCGAAATTGGTTGAGTTTGGCCGATGTGTCAAGAGAAAATGATGACTTTAGCCACTGTGTCAGCATAAATTGTCAATTTTTGTCGTTGTTTCGGTAAGTTTCATTGAGTTTGCCAAATAGTTTTAGGGTTTTTTCTTAAGTTTGTTGGGTATCATTGAAGGCGTTTTAGCACTTCCAAGGCTCAGAATTGAATTCCACAAGTTGCGTCGGATTCGTAACGGTGAGTACATAAAAAATGACTAGGTTCATCATCCAAATTTTCATTTTTATGAAACCCCAAATTACGTGCAAAAGGAATTGTAAATGAAAGCCAACAATAAACCCCATTTTGATTCAGTTGAAAACAAATAGATACCATAATAATAAAATTGTTAAATTTATTAAATAGATTAGATCAACTCTCAAAAGCTTGTTACATTCACGTAGCTCATGCACTAAGGTAAATAAATATTTCACTTTTATATAAAAAAAAATTTAAATCATAAAATAAAACCAAAACTATATAGATGAAAAAAAAACTTAATGGAAATAATTCTCCTACATCATATCGACATAAAGAGCTATGTGCATATTGCTCATCGATATTACACTACAACCATTGCATCACAAAGCACTTTGTGGTATACGTTTAAAACTATAAGATTCTGGTATTAATATGTTTGTATAAACTTATCGACAATGTTTTTTAGGTGGGCAGATCATTCTTCCATTCAACATATAGCCTTAGCCTAGGTTATAGACAGATCCTTCTATAAATTTCCTTAAAATCCACTCTAGGGCTAGAGTATGTTGGATTATTTAATTAAACCCAAATTGTTACTATTAACCACACATGGATTTATTCACCAAATAAAATTGCAACGAAATAAAATACTGAGAGAAATACCAATCAATCAAATCAATAGAAATGATACAATCTTTTTGGGTATAAACCCCTTGACAAAACCCAATATGGAAAAACCGGTGTAGCAGTATGAGAGGATATTTTATTAAGAAAATATGAATCCTTTTCCAATATTAGAAAATCGATTTATGCCCAAAATGACAAAATCGAATCACACAAATCAACTGAGAAAAACTTGTAGGGTAGCACGGTTCCCAATCCAGTTGTACGGCTTGCTGCTGTACAACCTATACAAAATCCCTATGGTCTATACGGACTGTCTGTTGTATGGTTTTGTAGTGGTTGTGCTTCTCCTCTTGTACTGAAGGAGCTCTAATAACTGCCTGTCTCAAATGCCTCAGTGCACCATGATGCAAGTAGTCCATCCTCCTATGCCATAACTCACCATCACTACTACTGCTGCTAACCATAGCCTTTGCAGGATTAAACTATAGTCTGTAAACCTTCCCACTCCAAAACCCAATCATCCTGTCCAATCTCTTATCTGACCCATGTGACATGATATATAATTTCCTATTTCGACAAGTCACTAGAAAACCCTTGTCTTCTAATGTGGAAACTGATATGAGATTCTTGGTCATCCCTGGGACATATAACACATTAGCAAAGTTGATAGGTTTTCTAGACTCCCTCTGAAACGAAACAATACCAACACCCTGCACCTGATACCATGCATCATCTCCTAGCTCAATATGGAGATTCACTCTGCCCTCCTGCAAGCTCTTGAAGAACGATTTGTGTCCTATCATGTGACAAGATGCACCGTTGTCCACATACTAGATGATGTTGTTGATGGAGCTTTCCATGAAAGCTATCAAGCAAAATTCCTCGTCAAAACTCTCGCTGAAGTCATCCACCTCTGTTGAACCTGCCATCTGTGTGTGGTTCTTCTTCTTTCTATCTAGGCATTGAGAAGAAAAGTGTCCACGCTTGTGGCATATGAAGCACTTGAATTTTCATTTTCATTTTTATAAAACCCCAAATTACGTGCAAAAGGATGTAAATGAAAGCCAAGGATAAACCCCATTTTGATAAATAAATATCATAATAAAAAAATTGTTAAATTTATTAAATAGATTAAATCAACTCTCAAAAGTTTGTTACGTTCACGTAGCTCATGCACTAAGCTAAATAAACATTTCACTTTTATATTAAAAAAATTTAAATCACAAAATAAAACCAAAACTATATAGATGAAAAAAAAACTTAATGGAAAGAATGCTCCTACATCATATCGACATAAAGAGTTATGTGCATATTGCTCATCGATATTACACTACAACCATTGCATCACAAAGCACTTTATGGTATCCGTTTAAAACTATAAGATTCTGGTATTAATATGTTTGTATAAATTTATCGACAATATTTTTTGGGTGGGAAGATCATTCTTTCATTCAACATATACTTTTAGCTTAGGTTAGAGACAGATCCTTTGATATGAGGGATTTCTAATTGTAAAAAAAAATTCTAGCATGGATTGTGGCTCTTTAGAGTTTTCTATTTAATGAAGCTACAGCAAGATTGAGTATTGATTCTTCTACGCAAAAGGTCTATTTATATATAACCAATTGCTCTTATTGTTTCTCCAAAGAAGTCAAATAGATTGGCATAGTTCGTTTGAATATGATGTTTATCAAGGATCTTTTTTCTCAATCAATAGTTGTTCTATATTAATCTCCTTTTTTTCTTAATTAACGGTTGATGAGAGAAGTTATTTATTTTGAAGGGAAAGAGAATTTGGAACAATTATTTGATATATTATTCATATAGAGTGGGTCATTAATATATAATTTATATTAGTTGTAACTGTCCAATCCACTTATCACACAATATTATAAACCCATTATTTGAGTGAACATATATACATACTCCACTTTTCAGGATTGTTCACAAAAATAAAGAGTAAAAAGCGTGTTTGTAGATCTCCTATTGCTTTTGCTTTTCTTCGAAAATGATTGCGATTTCAAGCATACTCTCTTATTAATAAGAAGATGAAATGCAGTTAGGGGAATAATCACTACATGCCCCTTTCATTTGTATTCAACAATTTACAGTTCTAATACAATAAGAAGATGAGATGCACTCAATTTTAGGGGAGTAATCACTACACGGCCCCTTTCTTTTTTATTCAACAATTTACAGCTCTACTACAATAAAGTAGCTGCCCATATTCAATTATTCAGATGTAGTCGCTCTCAAAACTTCAAATTTTCTTTGAAAGACACCTTATGTTATCAAATTTGATCGAATGGAAGCATCTCCACCCCTTCCTTGATGGAAACATGTGTACCCAAAATGTCACAATTCACAATCTAAAGTCTTGGTCTTCTACCAATACAAATGCTTACAAGTCATGCCTTGATGAATTTCAAGGGAGAGATTATTAGTTACTAGAACAATCACTTAACTTGTGGTTGGTGAATATCGATAGGCCATAATTTAAGTGTCATGAACAATTTATTTGTTACTTGTTCTCCACGTGTAGTTGTAATCACCCATTGTCTATGCCTCAACTATGTGTTATCATTCACCTTCTTCTACTTAAATGGGTTGTCTACCACTACCTGTCATCCATGCATCATCTACTAGTTATCCATGCATCAACTACCAATTATTTTTTATATTTGTTTATTTTGAATTTGGAATGATGCCCATAAAATCAATTTGGATAGTACACTTGTCTTATCATCATGCAATCTAGGAAATGCATACTTGCTATTCCACCTCAAATTCTAAAATATAAACACCTATCAGTGTCAAAATGCATATTTTTTTTGCTTTTGATAAGTACATTTAGGGAAAAAATAATTGAAAAAAATGCAAAGCAATGAGATAACTATTTTGGAAATAAAATGTTACAATTTGACAAAATTTTGGTATTATATATAAATTTATAAAATGAAACAACTCTATGTTACAATCTCAATGTTGGAACATATTCCCATCATTGGCATGCCATGGACCTTAGAATTGTTCCTAAGTAGTTTAGAACAAGGTTGAAACACCATTATTTGGTTCCCTAGTATCTAGTTCATGTGGTGTTGCTTGCTACTGCCTAGTTTAGTGTCTTGGACCAATAATTTGTCCACATTTGACCCTAGAACTATGGTAAAGCCTATCTAGCCCTATTTTTCCACAAGTTTATTCACCATCCTTCATTTTGGGAGTCAATGAGCCATCATTAAATGTTTTATGGATATAAGGTGCCCATCCCCTATTTTAAGGAACATTGGTGCAATACAAGCTTGATTTAGTCTCTTTGGGTAATTAATGACCACTAGTCATCACTCCACGACCACTCCACTACTTTGGTCCACACATAGGTTCATACTTATCCACTCAAGGCTCTCATAGTAATTATTGACCAATTCGTGAGGTCCAAGTATGAGTTGGATGGAATTAATGTCAGTTAGTGGGGGAATTAGTCTAGGAAAGCCCTCATTATGGTGAGCTACTCGAATTGCGACTAAGTCTCTCGATTTTTCCTCTTGAGAGCATCTATATATTGTACTCATGTTGATGAATAATATTAGAGTATAAAAATCCCCACTGGAGTGATTTTTCTCTAGTGTTTTGTCCAATATTTCTTCTGTATTCTTGTTATGTCTTTGTGCAAATAATTCTAAGTGAGATTGTTTTTGCTATCTAGATCTAGGTTGGATTGTCACATGTATCAGAGCATGGTGTTGTGATCGTTGTGCAATCTAAATTCTAATATGGTATCAGAGCTAGTTTGATTGAAAACAATTTCCATAGTTGCATTTTAGAGAATGTTGTTTGTAGCTACATGAAGAAATGCTAGAAGACTTGACAAATGATCCAGTTCAACTTTGTTTAGATGTGGCTTCCTCTGTTTCCATGAAGCTATTTTTCATGAAGATAACATACGAGTTGCTGCCATCAATATTGTTGAAGAGAAGTCCTTCAATCTCTCATCATTGTTCTTCCATGATTCTTCTGTTGATTATGCTAGTGTGTGAAAGAGTGATCCTTTGGACGTTATCGAAGAAGGATCAAAGCTTGGAGTTGTAGAATTCAACCTCCTTTGATCCACGCTTCTTATGTATGCTTATATGATTACTAGCAACGATTTTCAGAGTTGCACAAAAGATGGAGAAGCCTTGGCCATCACATTGGCACACTTGGGACTCTTGTTCCACCTTCTTGGAGTTGATTACAACTCTCTTGATTCGAATTTGATGCTTCGAGAACCTTATGATTCACTTGGGGTCACTTATTCTCAAGCATATCAAGTCTCTTTTGGACAGGGAACCTTGGTTGGTTCAAAGTTCAAGTCTGAAGAGCAACCTTCTCTATTCTATCAGTGTTACTCAGTTACTCTACATGGTTCCACATTCCATCATGCAGGTGTACATGTACATGATCTAGTTGAGCTCATTCCACTTATTCCCAAGAATTATTAGAGGAAATTTTGATGAAAAGTGGTCCTGCTTAGGAAATCCCAAAGAAAATAATAAAATAATAGAAGAGAGAGAGTAAACAAACTACTTTTTGGATCGTATTTTCAACTTATCTTCTTGTAGGTTTGCCCAAATTTTAAGCGGGAGCACTCATTGGATGCAGAATTAAATTTTGCATCCAACGAGTACCCAAATTGCATACTTTTGACAACATCCACATCATGAAAAATTTAAAATAAATAAATAAATAAAAATGTGTTTCTAGTGAGAGAAAAACGTGTTTTTAAGGTATTTTCAATTTTTTGTGATGTAGATGATGTTAAAAGTATGCAAGTTTGGTACTTGTTAGATGCTTAATTCAATTTTGCATCCAACGAGTGCTTCCGCTTGAAATTTGAGTAAATATTCAAAGAGATAAGTTGAAAATACGATCCAAGAAGTAGCTTTTGTTTTTTCCCTCCAATTTTTTTATATGCACCTCATTTGAATTTTTAAGCATTTTGATTGGCTAATACATGAAAACATAGAATTTGAATTAGTGTTGGGCACACCATTTTTCATCCAAATTTCCTCTATTGAAGATTCCTTTAGACATATTTACATCCTTGGAGTTATGGAGAGCATAAGTTTTGGTATCTCTTTCATGTCCATATTTTAGGGAGGATTTTCTCCATGTGGTTTTGCTTCTTTCCTCATTTTACATGGATTAATAATGTAAAGGGTGGCCATAGGAATTTGTTTCTTGGGCCCTCTTTGCTCACTACCATTTTGGATTAAGGGGGAGGTTTTGGAACATATTTCCATCATTGACATGCCATGGACCTTAGAATTGTTCCTAAGTAGTTTAGAACAAGGTCGAAACACCATTATTTGGTTCCCTAGTGTCTAGTTCATGTGGTGTTGCTTGCTAGTGACTAGTTTGGTGTCTTGGACCAATAATTTGTCCACATTTGACCCTAAAACTATGGTAAAGCCTATATAGACCTGTTTTTCCACAATTTTATTCACCATCCTTCATTTTGGGACTCAATGTGCCCTCATTAAATGCTTTATATAGATAAGGCACCCATCCCCTATTTTAAGGAACCAGCTTGGTGCAATACAAACTTGATTTGGTCTTTTTGGGTAATTAATGGCCACTAGTCATAACCCCACCACTACTCCACTACTTTGGTCCACACACAGGTTCATACTTATCCACTCAAGGCTTGCATAGCCGTTATTAACCAATTCGTGACGTCCAAGTATGAGTTTGATTGCATTAATGTCAGTTAATGGGGGAATTAGACTAGGTAAGCCCTCATTATGGTGAGCTACTCGAATTGCAACTAAGTCTGTCAATTTTGCCTCTGGAGAGAATCTATATATTGTACTCATGTTGATGAATAATATTAGAGTGGAAAACTTCCCACTGGAGTGATTTTCCTCTAGTGTTCTGTCCTATATTTCTTCTCTATTCTTGTTATATCTTTGTGCAAATAATTCTAAGTGAGATTGTTTTTTCTATCTAGATGTAGGTTGGATTGTCACATGTATCATAACCTAGTGTCGTGATTGTTGTGGAATATAAATTATATTACTCAATAATCTAAATTCAATAAATAAATTTTTAAACATATTCAATTATCCAATTTCAATAAATAAAATTTTAATAACATTATATTACAATCTCAATAATCCAAACTTGTAATTTAGAAAATCCATAAAAAATCATCATATGATCATATTGTAAGAAAAATGCTAAGTCATTAAAAATAAAAACCAAGGATAATATGGTCATTTTGATCTCAGTTGTAGATGTCTTCCATTCAACAAGCATGGACCAAACTCCACTATTAACCTTTCCCCATGCTCATTGGATGGGTGGAATCAACAATCAAGGTAAGCTCAGTGGGATTGTACCAAATGAATAGAGAGGGTTATTCACATAAGTAAGATAACACTATCTCCCTTCCCACTAGCCCACACCATTAATTTGATGTATAAGGATGGGACTTGCAAACCCTCTCTATGATATGTAGATCTTAATGTGAAGAATGTCGAGGCTGGCAATGCATCCCGTGTATGAGTAGGAAATGACATGAATCCCAACACAGGTGATGCTTTCCTTTCTTGTATTGTTAAATAATTGCATGAAGTGGTTAATCATGGAGTTTAGGTGCGTATGACATGGGGAACTCAAATTTCCCCATTTCCAGCAACAGTGAATTTTCCAATGAGGCATAGTTCCACCTCTTCTCTATATTTTTTTGAAAATATGATGTTTTGGGTTGTCTTAAAATGGTCCAAATCCTCAAATCCAAGTTCAAAGTTCCATGGGAAAGGTTCTTGGTGGCTCACTAGTACGGTGACTAATTCCAGGGTCAGCAAAACATGGTTCCTACTTTATTTTGTCAATCTAGGATCGTACAAACTTAAGAGGTGTTGTTTAGCGTGGCCCAAGAAGAGGAAGTTAATAAGGAAAGTACAATTAGGCGAGGCCTAACTTGACCATTTTTGGGAGAAAGGCGAATCCGCAAATATTGGGAAGAGGGCATGGAGCGAAGTGTAGTTGGGAGAAAATGACCTATTTCCTTAATAAAGGCAAAGTACTAAGGACAACCAGAAGTGGTTGGGGCAGTTGAGGACTGAGTGGCGACCTGATTACTGCAGGAACAAGAAGTTAAGAAGAGGAATGCTGTAAAGGAAACACCACTATAGAATTCGGGCGTGCGTTGTCAGAGAAAACGACGGAGTCAAAGGAAGCAGCGCCAAAGGGACAACAAAGTTAAAGCTTAGAATGGTATAGAGGAAAACCATGGGGTTTTAGGGTTTTGGGTAATATGGGGGTTGGCCCATAGTTATTGTAATATGTGACCTTCAGGAAAACCTATATATAGGGGTAATTTTGTATGAGGAAGGGTTGATGGAATTGAAAGGGTAGTTTGGGTTGCAATAGAAGAATAGTGAGCAGAGAAAGAACAGACTCTATAGCTGAGTGCGTAGAGATCTGATTATAGAAAATATTTTGCAACTAAGTGCGTAGACTAGATTTGTTACCCTTCCAATCTAATAGAAGAACAATTCCCGTGGACGTAGCTCCCTCCTGGGGTAAACCACCTAATTCCATGTGTTTATGTATATGAGTTTATGATATGTTTATGCATTTTCTTTTATATATATGTGAATGGTAATTGTATGTTGAGAAACTAGAATCCATGTGTATGAATGTTACAAAGGAACACTTGGAATGACGAATGCGTAGCTAACTATTGAATACAGTAGAGATTCAATGTAGTTCTGTATGTTGTTGATTAGCTACGAAGTGCGAAGTAATTTGTTCATTCTAGTTCTATTAGTTTATGTTAAGTAGGAGTTGAGAAGAGATCATTGACCACACATGCACATCGCCATGGTTACAAAAGGTTGATTATGTAACCCCCCATATTCGCTTTGGGTGAGACTTCATCCTATTTACAGGGTGATGCTGAAAGGGCCAGCAAGAGAGGTTTTTTTTTTGTTGCATTAACTTCGCCGAACCTGGGTCTACCCAGGGAAGCTAACAAATGGTTCCATTTTCTACTTTAGATTGACATTCTGGTGATGTGTCATGTTGATGTGGAATCTAGGAAAGAGTGAAATACAAAATTGGGTGAGTCAGAAAGAAAGCGAGTTTGAGAAGAAAGAAAACAGACATCCTCAGCTTACTACACAACAGTGGCTACCTAGATACATATTTATTGAGTTGCATAAGTTTTCTTCTCATCTTTTACTAACGAGTTACATGAGTGGATATCTAGAGTAGCATAAAGAAAGAACTGTTTTCAGGGTGGAGAACCTACAATTTGGAATCCAGAGTTGATTCAAAGGCTTAAAGGGATTAATAACCATATTTCCAGAGCAAAAGACTTTTGGCTGGATAGCTTGTTGGAAGGATATATTATAGAGTTTTCTATGGACACTTTAAAGTCCTACAACACAGTTGAAAGATACTTTTTCAAGGGATTTAGAGGTAAGTACTTGAAAAACCTGAGTTTATGCATTAAAATGCTATTAGCTGAAAATGGTGTGTTAAAAATGTAGTTAGATTCCTAGGGTTTGAGTCTATAATGTTAAAAAACACAGATAGTGACATAGACGAAGACACTAGCATTCTGCATAGTGGAAAGAGATACAAACTTAACACTAAAAAGAGGCCTCATGAAGGTGAGCCTCGCACATTCCTAGAAGCTGAGTTAGAGAGTGATAGAAACTCATCTCAAACTGAGTATGATAGTGAAACATAACCTAGACATACTGGCTATCAACCTATCACCCCGCATAAACCTATATATGTTGAAAGAAATAGTATTAGTTCGTACAACACTAGTAGTAGTAATATTGCAGGAAACAGTACAAAGAATCAACGGAGTGGTGGTGTACCTCCACCATTTCACTCCACAGGTATTATTGTAGTGTTTCAAAACCCTACATGTCCTAGAAGAAGGATGGTAGATGATATAAAGCTACCCATTTTTAAGGAACTGGTCTAGAAGATCCAAAGCAACATTGGTTTCTCTACGATGCTGTCTGGAACGTTAAACAAGTACAAGACGATGATATAAAGCGAGACCAACTAATCACTACATGTAGAGATAGATATTTAACATGGTTCATGAAATTAATTCTGTTGGAAAAAACATAACACTAGATGACATCATAGATGCATTGATTAGAGGATTTAAGAAGCCTAAATCAGAGTCTCAATGCATTACAGAGTTGAAAGAGATAAAACAAAAACCTAATGAGGCTGTGTGGGAATTTGATCAGAATTTCAAATCCTTGTTGGATCAAGTTAGCTTTGACATTGCACTGCAACAACACCAAGAGTGGTTTATAGCTGCATTGTTTCCCCACATTAGATTACCATTGATGCAACAGAAGGTTTCTTCGCAAACAAAAGCATTGGAAATTGTGATGAAGCTAGAAGCTTTGCCTATAGGAGAAACTAGCGTAGGTATGGTACAAATATAGTCACAACTAACGAACCTGACATTACAACTACAATATATACACAAAGGAAAATAAGTAAGAGAAGAGGTTTGCTGTACTAAATGTAAAGGAGAAGGAAATTCCAAGGAATATTGTCCTGTATTCAGAGATTACCTCACCAGTGGGGCACCAAACCCATTAAATCAACCTCAAGGACCATGGTGCAAGATTTTTTGATGTAAAGGACATCGACTAGAGGGTTGTTACATATTCTAGAAGTATCTACAGACACCAAAGAACTTGTACTTCACATTTTGTAAGTTGGTTGGCCATGATGACACCAACTATAAAGCATATGACCTCATGATAGAAAGAAAGCATGATGTCTACAAAGTCCAAGGAGAGATAAAAAACAACAATGAGAATGCACAATATGATCAGGGTGCATACAGAGGACGTGGTGGATTTAGAGGAAGAGGACGTAATACTGTCCCAGGATGAGGTAGAGGTAAGATTATCTGTTATAACTGTGGTGAACCTGGACATTTGGCAATGGATTGTCATAACTCTTCACTACTTTTAAGTATTGTAAATATTATGACCATATCATTGAAGTATGTCCCATTTTTCTATGCAAAATGCAAGAAAAGAGACCACAAGGACATAACTAGAATATTCAGATGATCACAACTAAGAAAAGGAACAAAGATCACAACATCCATTTTGTGAGGCGAAGTGGAGCTTCAATAGGATATGATAGGACAAACGAATAGTCAACTTCTGATAATCACATAAACATACCAAAGCCTATTGATGGGCCTTGGGTGAGGAAAATATTTGGAAAGATAGTTGTATTCGACCCTAACAGAGAAAAAGAAGTATTCATGGAAGCAAGAAAAGAATTTCAGGACTTGGGAGCTTCAACTAAAAGGATCCCTTTGAGAAGCGATCAGACACCTGTACTAGATATGCCATTCTTGTATGATGGGTCATGAGATTTGGTAGGACAAACAAGTCCTGTAACATAGTTTCTGTTGAGTTGTATAAAGATGCTAAGGCATGAACACGCCTTAGGGGAACTATAGAATGTGATGGTATATTACAAGCAGTGTAGTACTAAACGATGCACATAGAACATTCCATCACATTAAGAACCATAAAAGGACAGGAAGAGAAATGAGGTTAAGCGCACATATTGGAGATTTTGAAATGAACCAGGTCATCCTCGATATGGTTTTAGAGGTGAACGTGCTAACAAAATAAACATGGGAGCAAATGGGGAAACCAAATCTATCTTGGTCTCCTATGCAATTGGTATTATCTAACCAGTAGAAGGTTATACCTTTTGGGAGGCTATCAGGTGTTCTTTTTTACATTGATGAAGTGTAGAGTACAACAAACTTTGAGGTGATTGAGATCATAGATGATAGTAATCCTTAACCTGCACTATTAGGAATTTGATAACCTCACAATTATCAACTTGAAGAAAAAACAAATGATATTTGAAGGACGGGATATCAAGTTTATTGTACCCCTGGATCCTTCACAAGGAATGAGGTAAGTTGAGCCAATAAGAGAAGAATATAGAGCTCAAGAGCTAGATAACATCTATAAGATGACAATTAATCAAGAGGATTACATTAATCCTACAGAAGATGGAACATTGAGCTGGAGATGCGAAATTTACTACGTATCAGAGTCAGACACAAGACTAGAGAACTGGTAGAGTAGAATGCATGAAGTATCTGCTAGATGATGTGTGAGGATGACAAAGTCACTTCACTAGATTGGAATAGAGGTAAGTCCAATTCCTGCTTATGATGGTTTGAGTAGTATACATGTATTCTTTCAGGAATATCTAGCATCAATTTCAGATGAACATAGGTTATCATCTCTAGATATAACATTGCGAGCTACACCTGCTAGGTGGTGGGCTGCACACAAGGACAAGTTGAACACATGGGAAGAATTCCAGCACTTAATGGAAGTTATATTTGCTGAACAAACTGAGAATGTACAAGCAAAGTACAATGGAAAGACTGATCCTAGATATCATATAGAATCTTGCTTGAAATCATGGAGGAATATACCAAAGACAGAGTGGGTCCATATGTTTGTGCACACATTGGATCCAATAGAAAATAACTAGCATATAGAAACATAACTTCGAGATGGTACAATGGATTGGCACATGATGATAAAGAGATTTTAGCGAACTTTCAGTTTTGAGGATGACCGCCCAAGCATTAATGAGGCTCTGCAAATCATTAAAAAGAATATATTTGATGATGTCCCATTGCCTATGTATATTCAACTAGATTGAGAAATATAGTTGGACCATGCCCTTGAGTGTTCTAATTTTACAATGGATGAAGATGAAATGAAGACCCTTGCAATGTGAATATATGAGAATCTAAAGGAAAACACAATGTACAAGGACCTGACTTGGAGATTCCAGATATGAGTAACCCCATTAAGATGAAAAAGATCAATATTAGCACAGATGAAGAACCAAAGTTCTCCTCTATTGGAGACTACTGGGATGAAGAAGTAGTGGGACAGACCGAAAACCTACTGCATGAATATTAGGACTTGTTTTCTACTAAGTTTTCTGAAATGAAAGGAATTTTAGGTGACTTGGGAGTTATGAAAATACCTCTCAAGCATGATGTGTAGCCTATCAAACAATGACCTTACAGATTGAACCCCAGATATAAATAAAGAGTGAAGGAAGAAATTGATAAAATGTTGGAGGCATGAATCATTGAACCAGTAAAAGAGTCAGAATGGATAAGTCCCATGGTGGTTCAAGACAAGAAAGCTAAAGGAGAAATCAAAATTTGTGTGGATCTCAGAAAGTTGAATGATGCATCTATGCATGATCCATTTCCTACCCCATTCACAGATTAAGTACTAGATAATGTAGATGGACAAGAGGCATACTCTTTCACTAATGGATTTTTTGGCTACCATCAAATCATAATTGCTACGGAAGATATACACAAGACTACATTTGCTACTGAATGGGGATCATTTCAATACACTGTTATTCCTTTTGGGTTGAAGAACACACCTGCTATCTTTTCAAGGGTGGTTGTAGCTACATTTAAGGATTATATTCATAAATTCCTGGAGGTTTACTTTGATGACTGGACAATATTTGTCCTTTTGAAGGACCATCATGTGAACTTAAGGATGATGTTAGCAAAGTGTAGACAACATCAGAGTTCCTTGAACTTAAAGAATTGTGTCTTTTGTGTTCCTTATGGCATTTTGTTAGGACACATAGTATGCAAAAAATGATTGATGGTTGACCCAACGAAGATAGCTATCATAGTAAATATCCCACCACCTAATTCAGTTAAGCAACTACGCACTACATTGGAACACATAGGACATTGTAGAAAATTCATTGAGGGATATGCACAGATAACTGCGCCTATGGAGAAACTATTGAAAAAATAAGTGAAGTACGAGTGGCCTGAATATTTCCAAAGAGTTTTGGATACACTGAAAGAGAAGATGGTCACAACACCTATTCTAGTATCTCCTGAATGGAATAAGTCATTTCATGTACACGTAGATGCTTCATCTATAGCACTTGGCATTATACTAGCACAACCTGGTGATGGAGGCATCAACCATCCAATTTCATTTTCTAGTAGAAAGCTATGTTCAACAGAAAGGAATTACACCACAAAAGATATAGAAGGTTTAGCCATGGTGTACGCATTGCAAAAATTCAGGCACTATTTGCTAGGTTCGCACTTTTGCATGTTCACTAACCATTCAGCTTTAAATTACTTGGTCAATAAGCCAATTTTAGGGGGAAGAATATGCATATGGCTTCTATTTTTTCAGGAATATGATTTTGAGATCATAGTGAAGCCACGAAGATTGAATGTTGAACCTGAGTATCCGTCAAGGATTGAGTCAGGAGAGGAACCTAGTAATTTGGAGGATAATCTAACAGATGTGCAGTTGTTTTCTATTCACATAGCAGATGACTACTTCAGAGACATTGTAGAATTTTGAATCATAGGGATAGCACCTATAGAATTCACTATGCAGGAGAAGAAACAATTAGTGGTAAGATCAGTTGATTTTACCTTGATTGCAAGGAAATTATATAAATTGGGATGAGATGAAGTGTTGCATAGGTGTGTGCTAGAACATGAGAGACCTATCATACTTGATGAATCACATTCAGGAGTATCTAGAGGACACTACGTAGGGAAATACATTGCACATAATATTTTGAGAGCAGGACTGCGGTGGCCTACTATACATAAAGATTCAAAGGATCATTGCATGAGTTATGATGTATGATAGAGAACAGGGAAGTCATCTCGTAGAGATGAGATTCCATTGATGCCACAATTGAGTTTACAAGCATTTGATAAATGGGTTGTTGAATTTGTGAGACCTATTACCCCACCAGGGAAGAGAAATGGCTCGAGATACATCATTACAACTACATATTATCTAACTAGACGGGCATAAGAAAAACCAGTGAAGGACTGTAGTGCAGCTACATCAATGCAATTCATCTTTGAGAACATCTTGACAAGGTTTGGATGTCCAAATATTCTGATAAGTGATCAAGGAACTCACTTCCCGAATAGAACCATTGAATCCCTGACAGAAGAATTTCAAATATATCATTAGAAGAGTACATCATATCATCCACAATCTAATGGAACTGTGGAATCCTTTAATAAAGTATTGGAGAATGCATTGACCAAGGTATTCAATACAAACAGGGATGATTGGGATCTCAGAATACCAGCAGTATTATGGGCATATAGAACAACTTGTAAAAATTTGACATGTCATACACCTTTCAAGTAAGTATATGGATAGGAATTTGTCATGCCCATGGAATACATAGGCAACATTCACAGACATGGATGATGTTGAAACAATGAATGAAAGACTATTATAGTTGATTGGATTGGAGGAAGATCGCTTCATTGCAGGCTTTCACCAACAAGTGCAGAAAGCTAGAGAAAAGGTATGGCATGATAGACACATCAAGCACGATTAATTATGGGTAGGAGACCTTGTTCTCCTCTATGATAGCAATGTTTTGAAATTTCCTGGAAAGTTTAGAATGCATTGGTTAGGGCCATACACTATTAAACATGTTACTAACGGTGGCGCAGTGCAGTTAGCCACATTACTTGGAAAAAACTTAGAAGGACTTGTCAATGGGAGTAGGTTAAATCCTTAAAATAATGACCCTACTCCTACAACCATAAATTAAACAACGTAGTGGTGTTTAAGTGTCATGAGCAGTTGAAATTGGACACTAAACAGAGAGCAGAGTCTACACACAACATTTTTCCATAATGCGAAGTTCACAGATCTGAAGATGTGTTGCAAAGCACACATAGCAAGTCAAGTTGCAAATTAAAGAAGGGGGTAGTGTTGCGAAGTTCCATCAAGAGAAGGGAAATGCGAAGTGATCTTTGCCACTCACCTAATCCTCGACGAAGATAGAGAAAACTAGTGATTGCAATTTTTGTTTGGAAACTAGCCATCATACACTATTTTCGGGAAATCATATTTTTCCGCTTTAAGGGTTACTTGTCCGTTGAAGACACATTTAATGCAAGGAAAGAACATGATCTAAGATATATTTGGATAACGTAAATATCATTTAATGGTAACTTAGTCGTTTTTGGGCACATCTCAATTCGGGTTATGGCTATATAGAGAACAAAAGCACACAGTTACCTGTTTTACTATGATTGTTATTCTTACTGTGAGTAAATTATGAGCTTTTACCAGTGCAGAACATAACATTCCTATAGTACATATCTGAGCAAGAAGAACTACAAGAGGTATTAAAGAAATTCCAACATTCTGGTATAGAAGAAGTTATTAAAAAACCTGTGAAGAAAGCAACCCATGAGAAGGGTGCGTCCTCTAGGATCTCACCTCGACATGCAAAAGAGTCTAAACAAAAGGATAAGATTAAAGAAAAGGAACAACATGAGCCCCAACCTACAGAAACATCACAAGAGCACTAGAGAGAGTGACCTCGTGAGAGGCAGATTCTATTGATACCTGAGTACATTCAGCCACAAAAAGATGATGCACCGACAGTAGTGTTGAAGAAGAAGCAACAGTATGAAATTCATCTGTTGTCGATCTCAAGCCATGTTTGGGAACATGACAACTTGATGGGAAAGATCCTGGACATTAAGTTCACAGACTACAACCTGTTGAATGTTGCCAAGTATCTGCAGTTCTAGCCAGACCGATATATGTGCTGAAATTTCGACGAAGTCACTAAGTAGACGACCATAGAAGCACATGAATGGATTTCACCGATACACTCTTCAAGACTATTGAACCTCTTAAGAATTTCACCCTTCAAGCGAAGTCCACATATAAAAGTCATCGAGCATGTGTTGTTTTCATGCACACACCAGGGATACTTGTGGTTACACCGCAAGATAGACATAAACATTGATATGATCTACAAGATCACACATCTCAACAAATGAGGTACTGACCCTACAATAGAATTTGTGGGTAAGAACAAAGATAGAGAGTTCTCCAAACAGATGAAGAGAAAATTTGGATTAGTTAAAGGAACTCGAGGCTATTGGGTATAATGGATTGAAAATGACGCCATGAGATTCACAGTACAGTTGCTCACAGGAAGGATACTCAGAAAGTGCAGACTGACAGAATTCATGGCTGTCGTGATCTCCTTAGCTGCTAAGGCTATGTAGGGGATACCGTTCAAATGGGAAAGCTACCTGTTAAATGAATTTTTGGACAATGTAGCGGATGCATAGGACAATGGATATCAGTTTCATTACAGTTAGCTGATATTCCTCATTGCATTTGTGGGTTGGATAGAGCCACACCACCAATAGAATGTACCGGTGTTCCCTGGTGACTTCTGCAAACCTTGGTACACAAATATGTGGAGTAACACAAGGCCAGAAAGACAAAGTTTGAACAATGTGCAGCTATACACATTCTACTAGTAGTTATACGAGGTGATTACGCGCACTTCACGTATCCCAAAAGAGGTGACAACGGTGTAAATTGGAAAGATGAGATTCAGGTCCAATATCCATTCTATCTTTATAAAACCCAGAGAGCCAACAAAGATGCACCGGTATGAGGGTCAATATCAGCTGACAACATAGAATATTAACCTCATTATTGAGGATTGGCTGCCAGAAGGGAAATTTGATGCACTGCTTACGACGTCCGATGATAATGATAGTGACAGCGACAAGCATGATAAAGATGGTGGCGAAGGAGGCAATGATCAACATGAAGAAGAGAAAGTACAGGAACAATAGCAAACTGTTGATCCACTAGTAGGAGAAAAGAGAGAACCCTGTCACAGAGGTGCCAGAGGGGTCAAAAAGAAAGAAACAAAAAGCGACTAAGACTCCACTTGGTGCGAAGTTGGAAGATGATGACTATGACTGCATCGCAGCCAGATTCCATGCCCATATTGAAGAAAAACTAGCAGATAAAGACAAGAAGCAAGAGCATCTTCACACAAACATGGTAGAGAGGATCGCCAAGCTGAAGAATATGATGGAAAGAGTAGAGCATGTACAAAGGGATAAAATGAAAGGATCAGACTCTAAATATAGATAAGAGGAAACAAGCCAGAGAAAAAGGAAAGAGCTTGCACTAACGATGTGACCCTGGGTGGTGTGCATCGAGCTGACAAATATTATATTTCCATCAGACAAAGTCACTGAGGTGTGAAGCAGCTTGTGCACTTAGACATTAATTTGGGAATGTTACCTATAGAAGGACTGCATGATATACACTTCAAGGTTGTATAAGATATTAAGGACAGGGACCCGATTGCATACAACCAGCATCTGAAGCTGAAAGAGAACTACAATGAGTTGAATAATGAATGCCGACTGAAGACAGATGAGTTAGTAGATGCTTGCAAAAGGCAGAAGAAGTTGAAGAAAGTGATAGAGGAAGTCTGTGCTAAGATTCCAGACTTCAACAAAGAAGTTGAATTAGAAGCGACTATAGTCAAGATTGGTTCTGTAGTCGATAGTCTTAAAGCAAATATGGAGGACATGGAGATCAGATACAAAAATAAGATTGCACACTTGGAGGCTAGATAGCAACCCAACACTCCACCATAAGTAAAGGAAGAAAGAGTTGAAGAGTTAAGAACTTTGGCAGAGAGCATCTTTGCGGAAGTTGCGAGGTGCCAAGACTTGTTAGAAGAAGTGACCAATTCATGGGCCATAGTGCAGGAAGACCCAGACTTGCAAAAGATCCAGAGTGAAGTACAAAAGAAGCAGAAGGACCTTGCCTCAGTGAACACGACAATGAAGGATTTGCCACTGAGGCAAAGAATACAGAAGTTTGCAAAAACAGAGCTCCAGAAAGAGCTGCAGACATTAAGGACCAAGGAAGTAGAAACTACGACAAAGTTTCAACCAATGAAGGAAAAGGCATTGGAACTCTCTGTAAAGATTGAGGTGAAGTTGTAGGATATTCGTACAACATAAAAGAAAATTAAGGACCAGATGCAGGAACCGATATTTGCGATGCTACTCGACACAGTGAAATAAAATGAGAAGGAAACTAAGGAGGTTGTTGAGAAGTTGAGCATAACATATCAAGAGTTTGCAGCGAAGATGAAGATCCCAAGTGATGCAAAGTCAACAAAACCCAGTGGAAGTGGCTCGGGGGTGAGCCACAAGTAAGTGTTAAGGGCCTGTCGGGCATGGCCCAACAAGAGGAAGTTAAGAATGAAAGTACAGTTAGGCAAGACCTAACTTGACCATTTTTGGGAGAAAGGAGACTCCGCAAATCCTGGGAAGAGGGTATGGAGTGAAGTGCAGTTGGGAGAAAAGGACATCTTTCCTTAATAAAGACAAAGTACTAAGGACAGCCAGAGGTTGTTGGGGAAGTTAAGGGCTGAGTGGAGGCTTGACTGCTGCAAGAACATGAAGTTAAGAAGCAAAATGGTGTAAAGGACACACCAATACAGAAGTCAAAGGTGTGCTGTTAGAGAAAATGACGAAGTCAGAGGAAGAAATGCCAAAGGGACAACAAAGTTAGAGCTTAGTGTAGTCTATAGGAGAACCACAGGGTTTTAGGGTTTTTGGTACTATAGGGGTTGGCCCATAGTTATTTTAATATGTGACCTTCGGGCACACCTATATATAGGGGTAATTTTGTATGAGGAAGGGTTATTGGAACTCGAAGGGTAGTTTGGGTTTGTTTTAGGATGTATTGCAGTAGGATAATAGTGAGAAGAGAGAGAATCGACTCTGCAGTTGAGTGCGTAGATATCTGATTGTAGAGAAGAGTTTGTAGCTAAGTGTGTAAATTAGAAATGTTATCCTTCCAAGCTAATAGAAGAATAGTTTCCGTGGACGTATCTCCCTCCTGGGGTGAACCACGTAATTCCATGTGTTTATGTATTTTATTTTATATATATGTGAATGGTAATTGTATGCTGAGAAACTGGAATCCATGTGTATGAATGTTATAGAGGAACACATGGAATGACGAATGCGTAGCTAAATAGTAAATACAATAGAGATTCAATGTAGTTATGTATGCTTTTGATTAGCTGTGAAGTGCGAAGTAATCTGTTCATTCTAGTTCTATTAGTTTATGTTAAGTAGGACTTGAGAAGAGATCATTGACCACACCTGCACATCGCCATGATTACAGAAGTTTGATTATGTAACCCCCCATCTTCGCTTCGGGTGAGACTTTAGCCTGTTTACAGGATGATGTCGAAATGGCTAGTTAGAGGGGTGACTACCGTGGAGAATCCGGAAACCCACTCTTCTAACACTACACATCACGAAAATATAAAATCTTTAAGTAGTGGTTTGACAAAATGGTTAATTAAGAAAAAATAGAAGGGAACCGAGATATGAATGCATAAATGTGTACCTGGTTGTACAAGATGAGATATATGATCATAGTCATTCAAAATAGAATATTGTACTTCCTCTAACTGGATTGTTTTAACAAGTTCATGTGGGTTTACTACAAGTGATACATGATCCCATTCATCAACCCAATCCATTGATTCACACTCATCCCACTCACCACTGCTACAAGGCCCACAAAAGCAAGCAATTTTTCACGTCCATATTTGAAATAAGGGGTTGTTTGAGCTTCGAACCGAATGAAATCCATGAGTCCCTTGTACAGTCCTAAAACTATATAACAGGATCGATCTATATCAACCACATGCCATAAATTTCTGACAACATGTCCTCTACCTGTTGGTCTGTCTAGCTCTGTGGTTTGATCTGACATTTTTGTAGAGCACCATTGAACTATGGATTCTACATCCCGAAAATGAGGGTTCATCATGCACCTCATCTCCTCCCTTCATAGGCAATTTTTGAGACATGTTATATCCCCATCATGCTCTCCCTTTCCATGCCCAGTCTCAAAATAGTTCCATATATGCAACACATCATACGTCTTGTGCAAAATAATCAACCACTAGAATACATATTACACATGTGCATTTTTGAACTGGCCTACACAACAATTTGACCATATACAATGCTGATCCATTTGTATACCTCTCTTCTTTAGCTGATCATAGAAAATTCTGAAGTAATGCTGCACATAATGGAGGTCGTGTCACCTATCTTCATTGATGTAGAAATTGGTCTCTTTTAATATTATCCTCCTGTCATTGCTGCTATCTGGTGTGTGCCTATACGTGATATGGACCATTATGCTAACTTGGTCTGAATGGTAGTATTGATTTTGAATCTCATTTTGTGGCTACAGGGTGTAGTTTTCAGCAAAGTCCACAACCAACAATATTGTTCCATTGGGAAAGGTGTCCCTGCACTATGTGTACTATTCATCCTGCCATCGCGCTATAGGACATGTTGTACATACTGCTCGGTCTTTTTGTAGAATTCCTTTTTGAAATCACAAATTTGTACCTAGTGCCACAAAACCAAGGGCATTAATACAATGTGACATTTACAATCTAAATATATATGTATACATTCAACATATACAATATGAAAGTATGTAAACTTAGATTACTTGTGACTTCACCAATGCAATGTTTTTGCTTTCCTTCACACTATCTACTTGATATGTTACGTACTTGAAGTTCTACATTTCTACTGACATCCTCCCAAATTCGTACTCCTCGCTTTCATGGATGCAACGACTCAATAATGCAAATCCACTACACTTGGAGCATGTCCCATATAAACATGATTTTTTATAATATTTTTGTCCTTCGGGTTTTGGATATGTTATGATATGGATAAATTATATGGAAGCATTCGATGGTTGTAGTGATGGGAAGTCTTGCACAATGTTAGTATGAAAATCACAAAGTATATGTCTATATGTATCATAATATTACTCAAATTCTACATGGTATCTACACCAACATGTGTTGCGATCAATGCAAATTCTAATATTCCAGGGTTTGGATTTTTCAAAGGACCTTTGGCCGAAGTTCAATTGTCTGTGCTCATTATTGAACCTCTCATAGAGTTTCATTTGTGTCATGTCAAGGAAGTGCTTGACATGGGTTTCACGCCCCTTAACACCTTTTCTCAACTTTCACACATATCTTTGATTCGATGACGGTCTAGTGTTATCATGCCAAAAGTTTTGTACTAGTTCTTTAACAGGATCAATAAGCTTCATGGATGAACGAGGTAACCTACCAAAAAAGGCCCAACAATATTTTTGGCTTGGGGTCTAAATTTTTTCTCTAATAGCATAATACTTTTGAAGAGTCTTCCTATCTACTTTAAATATTTTACATGTGTGTAATAACAAGCGACATTGCCTTGTCGATTTGTCTACAATTGATTCTGACAGTACATGATGGGCCACATTAAGATCTTTTGTAAGAGAATTTTTTCCAATAAAATTAAATACAGATTGTATATTTCTAACAACATGATTATTGGCCTATGAACTTCTAACTACTTTTATGCCTAAAATTATCCCAACAAGAGCTATAAAATGCGATTTTAACAAATCCAGAAACAATTGACATTTTACTGCATCGGTTTTGGATTAAAAAAAATATTTGATGATCCTGCTACAATGGAAATCAATAGTGTGTTTAGGAAACTTACCTTGAATTCCTTAAAAAAGTAAATTTCATGCACATGAATACATCTGGGAGTTCTTCATCATCTGCTTGATAGTTGAGGCAAGGGATTCGGAAAGGAAGTACAAGTCTCATCATCGGTTTGTTGTGGCACTTTGTTCAAAATTTGGTCCTAGAAGGGAGCGTGTTCAACATGTGTGTGCTCTTCTTGGAGAGGTTTCCAATTAACAACTCGTTCAACATCCATCCCTACATACTCAGCATCAACCAAGATTTTATTGACTTCAGCTACTTCATCATTGCTTGTTGATGGATTATTTGCTGGATGATTTCTTGACGTTGGATTTTTAGAGGGATCCATTACCTGCATCCATTTCAATTCTCCTGATGAACCCAAGGTCATCGTGGCATGCATTTCACTAGGATATAAGGAGCTAACATTTTGATGTCTACATTTTTCCATGTACAACTGAGAATTTTCTCTTATCTCATGGGCCTTTTCAGGGGGTAGCTCCTTCCTTCTAGAATTTCGTGTATTATTACGTTTGTTGTCCATCTTCAATATGTTTTTTAACAAAACTATCACCCCTACAAAAAAAACAAATAAGATATTATTTTTTAAATATGAAATGAAGAAAACAAACTTTTACCATGATTAAGATAGAAGGGACACAAGATTTAGACAATATTTATACAGTGAGTGGTAATATGACTTGTATAATGTGCAAGATTATTAAAACTTGATGTAGCAATTGATTGGGTATTGTGCAGACCTATGCATGTTATATTTGTAAGCGTACAATGTAAACTATGGTCACAGAAGTATGTTTTGTTTTTTGGACATTGGACATATAGAGTAAACTAATATGGTGGCAAGAAAGAAGGTGGCATGAGGCCATTTCAACTATCATAAAAAATTATCAAAGTGGTGCAACAAAGATATTTTTTGCTCTCAACATCCCATTAGTGTGTACATGCATAGAGCTTGTGTTACTAGTATCGATCATACACTTATTCAATCAAATATTGATGTGGGATTTAATAATGTATCAGTAATACACAACCCAAAATAGGTTGCCATCAAGGTTCTCTTATCCATCTTAGTGGCATAGGCTTGTAGTGTGGTGAATTCCCTCATTTTGAGCGCAACTCACTTTTGTCTAAATGTGTGGTTGCGGTTTCCCATTTTGTGTCTAATACCATGGTAGGGTCCTCATTTCACATTTGTCCTTAATTGGTCATCATCTTGAAACAATGTACAACAACATCTAGTGAGAATTTTTTCTTATAATCTTAAAAGCTATCGAGAATGCCCTAGATATAACAACAACATCACCTCTAGGACCCCAATTCGAGATGTTTTCTTGTCATCTTGAAACAATGTATAATGAGCCTCAATTTGGTAGCTTGGCACTTGGAACATGGTTTTTTGACAATAGTTTGTGTGAGTAGATGGTATTGGATGGTGGTATGGGGTGTTAGTAGAAGCGCATTTCCTATAAAAGGAGAAGCTCCTACTCACTTCACTTTCATGTTTTGGATGAGGGAAAATCACCCCTAAAGATTAAGAATTTGATTCTTTTGGTGTTTGTGTGAGTTGTTGCAGTAAAATCACGAGGAATTCAACAAAGTTTTGTGTATTGGATGGAGTTATGTGATTATGAAAGGTTATTGATGGTAATGCAAGTAAGTTTTTTTATTATATTTATGAAAGTTGAAAGCATTGCTTGGTGCATGTTGTAGATTTTTTGTGGTAAGATGTTTTTTTTTCTATGTTGAATATTAAGAAGACTAAAATACATTTATCATACAATTCACGAGGAAAAACTAAAATACATACAATTCAAACAAAGTGATTGAAGACTAAAATACAATTCATAAGGAAAAATTGTCACCATACCTCAAGCATTTCTCTTTGCTTGAAATGTAAAATGGTATTTTGATGTATCCACTATATGTAAGAAGAGTTCAAGTGTGTCCAAGCATCATGAGAATTCAATCCAAGGAGCCAAATAGATTCCAACTATTGTGTATTCAATCCAAAGAGCCAAATAGAGTCCATCTGGTGTGCATTCAATCCAAAGAGCCAAATAGATTCCAACGGATGTGTATTCAATCCAAATTGTCAAATAAACTCCAAAAGGTGTGTGAATTCAATCCAAAATGCAAGTGAACTTCGAGTTGTGTGTGAGAAGAGCGAAAAATTTGTGATATGAGTGAAAAAAAATGCGGGAAAAGAGTGCGAGTCATTTTAAAAATTTCATGTTCATCAAAGGTGTGCACGTGGAAGGAATGCGCATGCGCACCTCTGCATAACATTTCTTTGTTTGATGGGTAACATTTAGTGCATTTATTTCCCAATAAATCTCTATTTTCCCATTTAATGCACTAAATCTCTAGAGTTACACCTGGTGAAGGATGTGCAGGAGAAAATATGCATTCATATATGGAGTTTGATTCCCATCAATAGAGTCAATGTGTCATGATATGGTGGATCCCGCCACTGTGAAGAATGTAGCTGGTGATGTGAAGCGGAGAGATCCATCTATTGTGCAATCACGATCTGAGTTGATTTGGTAGCCACACATGAATGGAGAAACCCTTGCAATCATTTTTCAAGGAAAAATGGATAAATTCATTGTGCTAAGGAAGATATTGGTATCGAGATTACGAGTGCGATCTATCCATAGAAAAGAGAATCAACACTTGGTCCAAGTCAAAATTGATGGCACACTTTATTTGGACACGTTGTGAAAGAGAGACCTGGTGGAGGCCTTAGATCAAAGCCATAATTGAAGCCTGAACTCTTTGGCATTTTCTATAATGCGTTCTTTGTTGGAGGCTACACACAAAGAAACAAAGTCATCGGTGCATTGGAAGGTAGCAACTTGAGGTGAAACTTATTTTCAAAACAATTGATTGTGTAATGAAATGGAGGTTATGCATCATTTAAAAGGGGTATGAATTATTATTATACTGGTATTTTATAAAAGGATGACCTCACCTCATATTATAAAATGAGAATGTGCATATAATTATGATACAAATGTTTTGATTGAAATGTTTCAAAAGTATGTTGATGAAAGTAACTTTTTAAAGGGGGAGTATTTAAATCAAATTTATTTTATGAGTATGGATGAATGTGGTTTATGGGTTTAACTATGGTTAAAAGTTGTTGGAAAAAGTATAGCAAAATTTGATCTCTTCAAAGGATCAACAAATGTAGTGGAAGTGGCGTGACAAAGCAAGCACTCATTGGTTGAAGCAATTTGTTAGAAGAGAATTGAAAGCTTTTGTACCTAGAATGTAAGTGAGCATGTGTTGGAGGGGGTACATGATCGATTGTACCCGACACCCCAAATTTTTTGGTTCCATGTTAGAGTTGATTCCCCATGTTTTTAGGCCTGCATGTATTGGAGTAGGTGTATCCCTCTTATGTGTAGAAGAGGATGTGACAAGAAGTTGTGGAATGAACCACTTGGGTAGGTATGAGGGTTGCGGGTGGTACTCGTAGCCTAGCTTGATGTGGAATCAGAGAGAATGAGTCTTTGATTAAAAGGGGGAATGTGAGATGGATTTATCTCAAATTGCTGGGACCAGGTTATGTTCAAGGAAGATTTTAATGTGTTGATGAACCACGTAGGAGAAAATTATTCCTAGAGAACTAGCGGTTACAGCAGCTGAGCACCCATGTAATCCTATAGATGGATTCTTATTTATATGGATGGGGTGATTCCACGAAGGTGGTTCACCATTTTTGGTGCACGAGAGAAAAAAAATGTTTTTCACACCCTCGATCGAGGTTCAAAACACATCGATCAAGGTTTTAAACGCTCGATCGAGGGTTTGAAAATACCTCGATTGAGGGCTTCAAAATACTTCGATCGAGGGTATTTAAATAGCTCGATCGTGGGCTATTTTAAACCCTCGATCGAGAGTTTGAGACCAAAAAAAAAAAAGGCTCGGCTTGTCGGCCAGCCCTGTTTGACAGTGATAGTGCAGACCGTGCCGACTACGACTGCTCCAAGCCCCTCGACCGAGAGCCTGTAGCCAACACAGCACGTCCACGTCCACCATAGTCCACCTCCATCCGCCATGACTTCAAATCCACAAGGTAGGTGGATTTCAACCACATTTTGTTTGTTTTTCAAAAAAACTTAAATTTGTTATTTGTTTTAAAAAAAATCCCAATTTTGTTTTGTTCTTTGTTTTGAAGAAAACCATAAATTTGATTTGTTTTGTATGTAAAAATGGGCGTTTAAAACGTAGATTTAATTTAGTTTTTATGAATTTGTGAATGTAACCATTGAAAACGAAAACCAACATCGAAACCAAAAACCATTGAAAGTAAAACCACCATCGAAAGCAAACCAAAAACCATTGAAACTAAAAAACACCATTGAAACCAAAACAAAAACCATTCCAAAACATTTTTTTGTTTTAAATTTATGTTCTATTTATTTTTTAAAATTATTAATATCTTTTTTTGTGTCAACCTGTAGCATTTCACCGCATAAATGCTACCGGTTTTATTTTAAAATGTGTTTTGACAAGCATGAATGCTTCCCGTTTTTTTTCAATCCTCTGAGAACGCCAAGAGGATTGAAAAAAATAATCATATTAGGTTGTCGGTTTAATAAAAGCCATTAACATTGAATATTTTAAATATTTATAATATAATATTTTAAATATTTATTAATATTTTTGAAATTGAATATTTATAATATCAAACTTTATTAATTTAAAAATTAAAAGATTAATATTTTTTTAATATTTAATTAATAATAATATTGATTCAAAAATATAAGCATAAACCATAATACAATATTAATCAATATAACTACAATAAATTAAGGAGATTAATAATATTAATGAAATTAACAATATTAAGAAAATTAATAATTTATTATAATTTTAATATTTATTAATTTTTTGAAATTGAATATTTTTAATATTTATAATATACAACTTTATTTATTTAAAAATTAAAAGAATAATATTTTTTTAATATTTAATTAATAATAATATTGATTCAAAAATATAAACATAAATCATAATAAAATATTAATCAATATAACTACAATAAATTAATGAGATTAATAATATTAATAAAATTAATAATTTATTATTAATAACATTATATAAACACATATTTTTATATTTATACATATAATATCATAAAAATACTTATATATACAAAATATTATTGTAGTGTTACTCTCACTTTTTAATAATATATGCACCTTTCATTTTAAAAAAACATGTTTAAATGTACAAAAATAAAATACAGACTAAGTTGCCTTCCATTTCACTACACTAAATAATATTCATAATATATAATTTTTTTTAATTTTTTAATGATATATATTATATGACATTTTAAAAATAAATTTAAATATTATGTAATTAAATTTAAATATGTTTATTAAATTCAATATTTATTAATATAATTATATTTTAATACAAACTAATAATTTTATAAAATATTTTGCAATAATATATATAATTAATAGTTATTGAAGTTTATCTTATAAAAACAACAATTTATAAATGAAAGAATGAATATAAATGATATATTAAATATGTACAATCACTAGCGTTGAAATGTAAATATTTTATTTTAAATTTGTTTCATTATGTGAAATGACATGTATAGTAGGCCTTACATAAGGCATTCACCTCTAGATTCAAAGGTCTTTGCATGCACTATTTATATTATACATACAAATGTAATAGCCTAAAATTCTTTATTAATTATCAATCCAAGTTCTTATGCGGTTTCCTCTATGCTATGTGTCATAATTTTGGAACTAAGAGTGATATTGTTTAATTGTTTTCATGTCATTATATAGTTTGAATTTGTAAAATGGGTAATAATCTTGTTGTGCAATTAAAACCACATGAATAGGTAGTCATTGCCAAACGATAAAAATATCTCAAGTTTGGTAGAATTTCTATTATAGTATAATGTTAAATTTATTTATCCTTAAAATTTGATTGTGTTTGTATATTTGTTTAGTCCTTGAGATGTTAGTATATTTGTTTAGTCCTGAATTTCTTCCTGAACCATGGTCCAAAACCCATCCCTAGTGCACAAAACTGAATGTTTCCATCCATATCCAACTTTAAATGTAAACCCATCACTAGTAATCAAAACCTTAAAATGACATTAATTCCTACACATAGAGACTATGAATATTTTCAACAAGACCTGTGTGTCGACCATATCTATTAGTCCTAGATTCCTAAAATCGTATTTTAGGGCCCAATGTAGAGGTCCATAGGTCCATGATTGCTCGACTAGTACTAACGTATGAGATTTATAGGTCCATGGTTGCTCATTCAAATTTATTATCAATTACGAGAAGCATTTCTAGATAATAAAACAATTCCTTTTGGTGGTAGATACATAATTCATTTGGGATACCTTGGTCAATTACCTCATGTGAGTGATAATCCTATATATGCATGGAACACAACTGAATTTTTTTATTACATAGTCCAACCCTCTCCCAATGATAAACACACAGGATTACGATGTTGTTACTAACCATTCCATGCATAGACACATTAACACTACACATTCACCAATCATGGCTTTACATAAGAAGAAGAACTTGGATCATTATCTATAATCAAGTAGGATCATCATTACAATATCAAGCAATGGGTTAGTATGCATCATACCTTTACATAGGTTAGTATGGTTCAATTTAAAAGGTAGATTATCGAGACTCAAACATGTAGCGAGTCCCAGTTGACTTAGGCTTGATTCCATTTCCCCTCCATCCCATACCTATATGTTGTCGCAAAAATTGTCGAACAACTAAATTTGATGCCTAGGCCCCTATGATGCTAGCATTGCTAATAAAAATGATATCGAAATTGAAATTGGAAATTGAATCTGGAATTGGAATGTAAATTTGAAATTGAAATTGAAAATGATATTGATATTGAAAATTGATATTTAAATTGAATTTGAATTTTGAAATGAAATTCAAATTGAATTTGAATTTTGAAATGAAATTCAAATTGAAAATTGAAAATTGAAATTGAAATGAGAAATGAAAATTGAGAATTGGAAATGTAATTAGAATTCAAATCGAAATTGAAACTTGGAATATGAAATTGAAACTTGGAATTTGAAATTGAAATTTGAATTTGAAATTGAAATTTGAATTTGAATTGTGAAATTTGAAATAGAGTTTGAAATTTGAATTGAATTTGAAATTTGAATTTGGATTTGAAATGCAAAATTTGAAATAGAATTTGAAATTTGAATTTGAATTTTAAATGTGAAATTTGAAAGAGAATTAGAATTAGAAATTGAAATGTGATGCAAAGAGTTCTGAAGCGAGATCTTCATTGCTTCGTGCTCCACGATGCATGAGAGGATCTGACATCGCCCAAGAGGGCGGCCATTGGCAACACTCCCGTTCGCCGAGTGCGGCCACGCCAAGGTCGGCTATCACTGGTGGAAGCAACAAGAGAGATAGTGTGTCCGTTCATCTCAACGACATACATGGTGATCCCCAGGTGGGGGATGGGCGGCCATAATTGAGTGCATCAAGGGCATCAGGTGTATATTTTGGGTTAGATACATTTTCAGTAAATTTTTAGTATATAATGGATTGAATTTCAGTTGCAAGTTATAATATATATTTTTAGTAACATTTGTGTTTTGGTTTGGATCGCAGGTGCCCCATCAGGGGGATCGTACGACGATGAGGTCACACAGATCACTCTCGCTGATATCACTGCCCAGTGAGAGTGGGTGAACTCGTGTGTGTGTACATTGAGGGAGGATTCTTCCACACAACGATCTTTATCCATGATGTTATCAGCAATTGATGAGATGTTGGCCCTTTACAAGAGGGTGGGACCTCTCAGTGAAATTTGGCATCATTCATGCTAGAGGAGGAGACAGGATGTCATTGGGATCCACAAATGGGAGGACGTCAGAGTTTCCATAAGAGGGCATGATGTCAAGGGTACTTTGTTTGACATCCTACCTGACCACCCTTCTAGTCAACCGCTTAGACTTAGGGAGTTTAAGTTGGAGGTCGCTGCACCACATCTATATGATAGATTTGTGGGAGCATGGGGCATGTTCCCCCACCATGACTAGGTCCCGTTGTACTTTGCAAAACATGTTTATGCAGAGTTTGTTTTGGACATGCACCCAGATTACACTAGCACAGGGTCCTCATTCTATGGGGCGGGTAGGCGACGCTCCTACCAACGTCCCGGAGCTTGGAGAGACCTTGCCTTCATGCCACCCGCTCCAAGGTTGGTACCACTTCCAGACAGGGCAGTTATCAGGTCAGGGGATGTGACACAATCATCCCAGCTTGCTGCAGAGGCTAGAGCTAACCTTGCAGACTCATTGTTCACTGCCATGGGAAGTGTTGTTGTTGTTGCGCATGGAGAGGCATCTAGACCACCCCCTCCACTTGCAGAGCCAGAGATAGAGTATGTCCCTAGTGACATGCTCAGGATTCTCGATGGCGAGGCCCCACTGAGGTATGTTGAGTTAGCCCGAGATGCATATTTTCGGTCGTATCGTAGATCCGTTGCTACAGGATAGGTATACTTTTGTACAATTATGTATATATGCTCTTCATGTTACATCATATTATATGTCATAAATTGAATGGTTAATAATACTTAAGGGAGTTGTATTCTATTGCTCCATGTAGGGAAGCACATTCATGGATCAGCTCTTTGCCAGTGAGCCATCGGTTGGTCCATCCACTTGTCCCAACCCGCAGGCGGCAGTAGTCGAGGTAAGTTATAATTTATGTTCTAATTTAAATTGAGTTTATTATTTCCCAGTTTAAATCATTTATGTTTAATTTTTTAATTTTTGATATTTTATGTTTTAGATCTTAACTTCAAATGAATTTCAAATTGTACAGGGCAAAGGAAAGGCGGTAGATCCTAATGATGGACATGAGGAAAACGATGGTCCTCACGAGCCGGGTCGAGACACAGATGTGAGTTTTAATTTATGTTCTAATTCATGTTATTTAGTCACATTTAGTAATTGATTTTTGTACTTTATGTTTCAATTTTTGAATTGTAACTTAAATTATGTTAAGTAGTTTTAATTTTGAATAAATCTAACTTATTACATGCAATGGCATATTACACAGGCATCACTACAGGTGGGCATCAATGTTGCAATGGATTTCACATATGATTGGGATGTAGCTCGAGTACATGTTCTTGATGAAGGGCCATCTACCTGTATTCCTACCCAGATCCCGGATATCACCATTGACTCGACAGATATGGATGTATTCATTCATGGTTTACCGTTTCAGATCCAGCATCATTCTACTACACACCAGGGCGGTCAGATGTATGATCAAGGGCCTTGTGGGGGTAGTGGCCAATGAGTTGATGATCTATACATTTCCATGTTTTGGATATTTTCATATTTTATATATTTTCATGTTTTGGATGATCTATATATACGTTATCATGTTTTGGATATGGATTTCTATCATTTATACATGGACTTTTATCATATATGGACTTTGGATATGGACTTTTGGATATTTTTTATATTTTATCATATTCATGTCTTCATGTGTATTTTGTATATGATTTGAAATCGATTGTTTTTTTATATTAGATCTGGATATAGTTATTACAGTTACAAATTTATGTTTTGTTATTCCAAATGCAAATTTAATGTGTAGTTACAATTTAGTTCAATTTAAAATGTAAATTTCAACTACATTAGAGAACATCTTCCAAAATTTAGAACTGAATACATACATTACGTTTTAAAATTGAAATTCCAATTCCAATTCAATTACAATGTAAAATTTCAAATTTAATGTGTAATTTCAATTCCAATTCAATTACAATTTAAAAGTTCGTTTTCAACTACATTACAATTGCATAAATGAAATCAACATATAAAATTAGAATACATTTGAAATTAATAATTGAAATTAGAATTACATTATGTTGTCTACACATTACAATTCAATTACAATTTACACATTCCAATTCAATTACAATTTAAAATTAAAATCTCAAATTTAATGTGTAATTTCAATTGAAAATTCAATCTGTTGTTCCAATTTACAAGTTCAATTTCAATTACATTAAAATTGCATTTGAAATAGCAGATTTTAAATTAGAATACATTGTACAATCTAAAATTTAAATTTTACAATTTTACATTGTATATAGATGTATTTTAAATTCTCTTGATTGTATTTGAAATCAAAATTTAAAATTAGAATACATTTGAAATTGAAAATTGAAATTGATATTTTGCATTATGTTTACACATTACAATTCACTTACAATTTCCACATTCCAATTCAATTACATGGAAAATTTAATATGTAATTTCAATTGAAAATTCAATGTGTTGTTGTATCTAAGAATGTTTTTGTCCATTGAGAGTGTGAAATATCCCTTGAGACAAAATTATCTAATTACAAGTTATATAGTATGTAGGTAATCTTTGTATTCTTTTCTTTTAAGTGTGTGCTCTAATCTAAAGTCATAAAAGTCTGGTTTGTTTTCTTGGAAATGGGCATAACCACCTAACTAATATAAGAAATGAAAATATGTTGATAGCAGACGCTTGTACAACTATGGTAGAAACTATGCTTGTACAACTATTTCATATGGTTTATGTTTTAATGACAAATGGAGATAATGGCACCATTTGATCCAACTAGGTAAGTTGCATATATGAAGGAATGTACAAGTTATTACGTTTCCATGTTATTATTACGTTTACGTTTCAACTTTCAATATTACATACAATCCATGTCTATCAAAGAGATTCCATGCCTATGTGTGCAAATCTGCATGATAAAGATGGTTTTTGATGCATGTAATCCAAAAATTGAGAATGTTTGATGGTTAGAAATTATAGTGAATGTTTGTGAGTTGTGCCAACAATGGGTATCGTTTGCATGAAAATATATTCAAAGATTATGTGTAAGTTCCCTTTAGTTGAATTGTACCCTCTATCTCCTATGTTATATTCCATGTAGCACCAAGTGCCAATATTTTCATTAAATGGAATGAGGGGAGGCAAAAAAAATTGGTCCTAACTTTGATATGTTCTTGATAACAAAACAAATTGATTATTGTTGAATGAAACATTTTTTCAATACATTGGTATTTGATAATATTTTGATATAATTGATAATGAAATACAATGTAATTGATGATGAAATACAATGAATGGATTATAATGTATAAAATTTTGCAAATTTGAAATCAAAATTTAAAATTAGAATACATTGTACAATTCAAAATTTAAATTTTACAATTCCACATTGTATATAGATGTGTTTTAAATTCTCAATTACATTACAGTTGTATTTGAAATCAAAATTTAAAATTGGAATTTACATTACAATTTAAAACTGAAATTTTACAATTACATTATATTGTCTACACATTACAATTCAATTACATTACAATTCAACTATCTATTAGATATTTAATATTGTTTTTAAAGCATCTAAACAAATATCTATAAAACTATTATGGATGAAGTTCATGGAGAATTGATCATACATTCAAGTGTATTCACATTGGAGCACCATGACCCAAATTTCACAAAAACCTCCCATCTAGTATTTGTATTCTTGGCATTAAAGCATCTACAAATATACATTTATAAAACAACCTCCACAAAAATCTCCAAAAAAATATTACACAAGACAACATGAAAATTATGTCAACGATGCAAGTGGCATACATGTAACTCATTCATCTGGCCAATGGGTTATAGGAATGCAAGTCTCCAAAATACGATCATGGTCAGCTTCTATCATCTTCCATCTCTTTGGATCACCTCTCTTCACCTTGATTTCTGTTAGATGTATCCAAGCTGCCACCACCAAATGACTGTATTGACATGATATATATCTAGGCTTAAAATCTCTGTAAATAATATGATCACCCTATTTTTTCACTTTTTCAAAAAAGTGTCCCATTAGAACCATGTCTCCAGTTTGGTATGTGAACTCCCCATCTTGGTAGGGTCGCACCAACCTACTTTTTATTTGCGTGCACCGCATCAAATAGTATGCCACATTTTCTTGGTTGTGGGGGGTGCAATGACAACGAACACATCACCTGCAAGATACATTACAAATATTATTCAAATGTCCTACGTGCATTTCTACAACATTTGTATATGTGTAATATATAATGAAGACTCTTGTACCTTCCCTAACCATATCAGAAACGTGATCATGATCTAATGAGACCATTACCTCTTCAGTGTGCATCTCTTGCCATGTTGGAATTGGATGTGGGCCCTTTGGATTAAGAGAGACATATTTCCATGGTTTCACATATACATCATTTTCACAGTGATCAAGCTCGCATCCATTTGCATCAATGCAAAAATTGAAAAAACAGGAATACTTCCTCATTTCAATGGAAAATATGTCACCCATGTCTTTACTTCGAACATAATGTAATTCCCTCATACTAGGGATGCTCTCACAATACCACGAAATGGATCTATTAACATCTCCAAGGGAAACATCCCAAAAGAACCTACATGGAATTCAGTTAGTCATATGTAAATTCCTATCGAGTATGTGTTCTTTTGGAAATGATGATATTGAATGTTATTAGCTTATTAATTGAGTTTGGAGTTTATTACCTACACATCGGCCTTTCTTGTTCGCAACCTTGATGTCCCAAATGACATGTGCACCAATCAACTACTTCAGTGGAGCATTTGAGTCGGGTTGCACCATGAATCATCTGGTACCTCCGAAGTGCTCGTTTTACACATGCACCTGCACCATCATGTTCACCCTTTCCATGCTCTGTCTCAAAAAAGCTCTAGGTGTGTCGGATTCCTGTCTCTTTGTGAAGGCGACTCAACCAATAAAATGAGTGTGCTGATTTGAATTTCCCTGCACACCCATCTGACCAAATCCAGTGTTCAGTAAATGATACGCATCTCTTCCTGAATGAATCATAAATCAACCCAAAGCAATGTTGAACGAACAATGTGTCATGCTCATGATCATCACTAGCATAAAAATGGTACACCTTGATCACTTCATGTGACTGAGGAGTGCTATCCCTACCATCAATGTTTTCCTGAGCATGTCTGTACAATACATGTACGAAGATAGACACCTGGTCGGAGTGATAGTACTCACTATGTATCTCTCTCTGAGGAGCAAATGTGTAGTTCTCTGCAAAGTCTACCACAGATAATATTGTGCCCGGCTCAAATACCTCACAAGAATGTTTGAATTTTGAAGCTTGCCACCTGGAACTATGGGAGTGCTTTATGTATTTATAAATCTAACTTTGAAACTTCTCCATGAAATCTAAAATAGGAATCTCATCATCGATCAAGTCAATCCTCTTGGATGGCACAGATGAAGAAGATGTTGGATTCATGGTGACGTACTCGTACCTCTTCCACCTAACGGTGATATCCGACAATCCATGGTGTGTTGGATTTATAGGAAAGATCCTATGGAACAATGTAAAATCACCGCATTCATGGAATTTTCTCCCACCTACACACCTCTTATTGAAAAACACGTGTTTAGGATTCCTGTTGCATAGTATCATACAAATAAAATCTCGCACTATGTGAGGAGCTAGTACACCGTTCCAGTGCCTTTCGCAAAAATCCAGAAATGTGTCATAGTATAGTTGAAATTCAACGTGTGGTACCGACAGCAACAAGTGTCGCGAATCGTATTCTGCCTAATATACCACAGTTTCAATTTGTTGAACATGCTAAATGATATTTGAACACCAGGATTGGTTTCTTGGAATTCCTCATAAAGTTCAACTCCTGTCATCTCCATCACATTCTTACAGTGCTCCTGATAAATGCCTATGGATAAATGTTGTCGCAAGACATGCTTTCGATATGGAATAGCACGAGAATGGCTATCCCAAAACTCTATCACCTTCTCTTTAATGCATGTTGCCATTCTGCCTCGATAGGGTTCCCTACAAATAAGAGCCCAACAAGCAACTTCATCATTTTCATCTATTTGGACCCTGAATTTAGTATATTTGAGCAATGTTCTCTTTGAAACATTGAGCAATGATGCCATTGTTGATACCATTCGATTTATTGATGTGCTTTGTGCCACAATATCCGTTGTAATTTCCCTACGAGCAGCTCAGGTATCATTGTTTCTTGATTTTCCAAACAAAGATAATGCAGTTCTTACATTTTCTATTGCATTCTCACATGTCTTTTTTGTTTTAACATCTTGAAAACCTAACAACTTTGCGGCACGTTTCAATTTTTTGTGTTTTATCAACCCATGTAGGATTTGAGCTTGTGCCATCGTTGAATGTTGTTCAAAATATGACTTGATTATGTTATTGACATGCTCTCTAACTCTCCGACCAGGGATCGAGTTCCCAATCTCTTCTTGTGCAGAAACAACTACACAATCCTCTAGAAAATTTCCACCCCTTCCAACCCCATTGCAACTCCCAATTATACTTTCAATGTGAGAGGGAAAGGTGTCATGTGATGGCTGATCAGGATAATGAGTGGGCACAGGGTCATGTGATTCTTGATCACCATGATGTGATGTATGACCATAATCTCTCCCTACATAACATGTAAATTAACAAATTGAAAATTGGTTACTTGATAGTTGTGCATTGAACTTTAAAATTGCTAGTAACTTGAAATTTGATGTGGAAATTGAAAAATTAAAATTGCATGTGAATTGAATTTTCTAACTAATACATTTAGGTTGAGAATTGTTCTAAGTAAAAATTGAAATTGCTAGTAACTTGAAATTTTAAGTTGCTCATGTAACTTGTACATTTAACTTTAAAATTGCTAGTAACTTGAAATTTGTTGTACATGTAAATTAACAAATTGAAAATTGCTAGTGATTTGAGAAAAATGTACAACTATTGAAAATACATTTAAACAAGAAAATTGTTTGTAACTTCATTTCAAAATAACTAAATATGTACATGCAACTTGAAATTGTACATTTAGTTTGATAATTGCTAGTAAAGTTTGAAAATCAAGTATATATATATTTAACTCAAGATAATTATTAATAAATTGATAAAAATTATTGTGGGCATAAAAATTGATATCATTTATAATCATCACATTATATAATTGTGGGAAAATTTTATTTATGCAATTTACGTCCATTTTACTTTTACATTACAAGAAAAATGTTATTTTAACTTTATGGTATAAAATAAACAAATAAATATTTAAAATACAAGTTTCAAATCACCACAAAGAATAAATGATTACAACACTTTTACCCTAGAATTTCAAGGACAACATCATGTATCCCATGTTGTATATACGTGAAATAAATTAAGATTGTTTTTTTACCCATGATAACATACCTATTATACTCTAAATGTGGGAAAGAAAACATTGATTTAGAGATGAATACGATATTTAATTAAAAACATTGTAGTGATAATAATATAATAAAATATTAGCTTAGGGGTTCAATTCTTCATGGTAAAAGTTTCTATTGGTTAGAGTTTCTTTGTTCTATTTTGGTATTTTTTATTTAAATTGCAATTTTAATTTTAAGAAATTGTAACTTTGACAATTACAAATTCAACAATCAAAAGATTGAGCATAAATTGCAATTTTGACAACTACTAAGTCACAATTTCAAGTTTCAACAAGCATGTGGTTGATAATAAATTCACATTTTTTGTAAGAAATTTAGATAAACACATATTGAAATTTAAAGAATTTTTTTAATTCAAATTGAAATTTCAACTTAAATTCCAATTTTGACATTCCAACAATTACATGACAATTAAAAATTTGGAAATTCCAACAAATATATGATTGAGGAGAAATTAATAATTTTTAATGCAAAATAACATTTTCAATAGTTGATGATCTTGCAATTTCAACAATAAACAATTATGGAAATTCTATTTTTTTATCATAAGTTGCAATTTCAGGATTTTTTTATCAATAATGCTTCACATATCAATACAAGGTTGCAAACATTGCAAATAATTATTTTCAATTTGTCCTAACAAAATATATGATTCTAATCATTAATCTTATCATGGTGATATGTCATGTTATGTAAATAAAAGTACATGTGATAGATGAATTTTTTTTAAAGTAAACATTATAATTAAATAACTCTTTGAACATTCATTTGTATTCAAATATTCATTACTATGAAAATATTGCCAACCACCATAACTATGAAAATATTCATTCATTTGTTTTTAAATTGAATAAATTCTAACTAATACATAACTATATCACAACATGTTCATTTCAAAATATTTATTCATTTGTTTTGAAATTAAATTTTCTAACAAAACAATAATTGAAATTACATTTAACTTGAAATTGTTAGTAACTTAAAAAATTGCAATTAGTTAAATACGTAGAATTTAATTTGAAAATAGTGTCAAAGTGTACATTTAATTTGAAAATTATTCTAATAACACTGAAAATTGTTAGTAAAGTTTAGAAATTTGAAAATAGTTGATATGTACATACATTTTAACTTGAAAATAGAATCTAAGTATACATTTCATTTGAAAATTGTTGGACAATAAACATTGAAAATTGTTAGCAACTTTGAAATAATTTGAAAATTGTTAAAGCAACTTTGAAACATAATTTGAAAATTGTTAGTAACTTTGAAATAATTTGAAAATAGTTAAAAATATGTACATGTATTAACATGAAAATATAATCTAAATTTACATGTTTCATTTTAAAATTGATCCAATTTAACATTTGTTAGCCACTTGAAAATTGTTCATTTAACATAAAATTTGTTGAAAACTTTAAAATTTAAATAACAAATAGATGAAATAAATAAGAATATCATTACAAATAAATATGAAACAAATTAAATTATGAAATTTAGTTAAATTTATTGGAAAATTGTTACTAATTTTGTGAATTACGTAGCATGATATTTAAATTATGATAGCGTATAATTCAATAATTTACCTTGGTTGTCCTCCATTGGAATTTGTTGCTCCAAATGTGCATCTCCTTCTTCTTTCAACCTTGCTCTTTGTTGTCTCATTCGTTCTCTATTCTTCTCACGCTCTTCATTGTCATTTTGTTGTCTAGCATGTTTTCTTTGTCTTTTTTTTTATTCTCCATCAATCTACAATGAAAACAAACAAACAAAAATTTCAAATTGTTATAACAAACAACAATATGTTAGTATGAAATCTTGAAATATGCCTACAAAGAAATCTTACATGTCTAATGAGCTCTAATTCAACAACAAGAAAATGCCAAGCTCTAATTCAACAAGATCAAAATGACAAACAAATCTCTAATAGAAAAAAACTAGCAATGAGTAAAATTATTGTTTTTGATTAATTGTTTGCTGCTTATATATAGGTTGGTCGATATTTTTATGAGGGAAGGGTAGTTGGAAACATTAATTGTTTCCAACTCCTTTCCTGAGTTCACCCAGGTTCATTTTTATATTTTTTTTACACAGACAAACCCTCGATCGAGCGAATACCTCGATTGAGGGCTTGAACATACCTCGATGGAGGTCTTGTTAAACCCTCGATCGAAGTGTTGTTAAACCCTCGAACGAGGTATTTTAAATACCTCAATCAAGGGCTTAAAAAACAGGCCGAGAGCCCTTTTCACTGCAGAATGAAAGTTTTGTCTACCTTCCACAAAGTTAAACCATGTCATTAAATGCTCATTAATGACCAGACTTGATACCATTGGATTCGTCAACGAATCCTCTATCTAGATACATAAAATTTACGAATTTTTATCTTCATATGTCTTTTGTTTTTAAATTTCTACTAACACTTTTCCTAAAAAACCATACCAACAACTTCAATTGAGCTCAAAGATAAATCCACAACATTCAAAATACACATCCAAAAAATTTGAAAAAATACACAAGCCCTAGATAAACGCTTCCTCTTTAAAATGGTATTTTTAGTTTTGCAAATTATGTAAAAAATCAAAAGATTTCGTGCACACACACACACATGTGTGCAAAATGTGACTTAAATATTCATTGGTAAGTTTCGAAAAATAATAATAAATATAATTTTTTGAGAAAAATAAAAATAAAAATATGTAAGCCCTAGTGCATTATGTCTAGATCATGTTCACATATTTCATTTTTTAAAATTATTACTTTAACATTAAATTATTGTGCACACACACAAACTACTTGTTAATTGCTCTTCAAGTTTTTAAGTACACACTTTTCATTAAATGAAAATTCGACATGATATATGGCATTGGTATATTTCGAAAAAAATATCATTGGAAAGCCAACATAATTATCTACATTTCTTTTTTCAACCGCATGTCAAAATTCATGTGGCAAGTATGAGTTTCGAGGGATTCAATTTAATACATGGGTAAAATTTCTATTTTTCATCATCATATTTAGCTAAAAAGAGTTACCCATCTTCATGGAATCACTCGACGTCAATGACATGATTGGATGTAGGTACAAAAGGAGCATGACAGAAAATGAGCAAGAAAAAAAGCATGGAAAAGCGAGAGGATGAAGCAATGGATGTTGATGGTGTAGTCACCATGAAGACACATAAAAATAAATTAATTAATGGAGCAATTTTCATGTAAATGGACATATGGCCGTAAGACCCGATAAGGCATGCATACCCCTAGTAACTCACTGGTAAAGTCGAGAGATATACCTAGGTGATAGTGGGATGTATGTAGGATTCCTCGGTAAAACATTGAGGGGGGTTTGTGATTACTCCAAGTCAAGTTTAAAGGGGGGATTGTTAGAGTTAATCTTGACTCAGGAATGATTCAAAGGTGGTTAGGTCCAGCACATGGTTTGTTGTATCCCATGGTATTGGCCCAAGGTGTTGCATGTAATGAAGCTTATAAAGGGCTTGGTGTAATCCATTGTGAAGTGGCCTAGAGATGAGTGGTTCTTATCTCGCTTGGCCCGGATGGCCGATTTTAGCCATGTAATGAAGATCTTGATTGGGTGTTGGTTTTCCCCACATGGGGTTTCCAGGGTAAATTATGTGTCTCTATTATGTGATTTCTTGTTTCTGTTTATTTCTCTCAAAGGTTAAATTATGTATGCTCATGTAATTCCTAATATCTCTCTCTCTCTCTCTAAACATTTAGCACATAATCTCTCTCTTTCTATATGTCCCTCCTAACCCCTAAATTCCAATCCACCAATCTCTCTCTCTCTCTACCCCTAACCACCAATGCCTCTCTCTCTAAACCTATATATCCAAAACTCTCTCTCTCCTGACACGGAACCACCAATATCTCACTTTCTTGAGATATAGACCCATAACCCCCTCTCTCTCTAACCCATTATCCCCCAATATCTATCTCTTCCTCTATAAGCCCCTATCCACCATTTTCTCTCCCTTTATCTCTCTCTAAACCATTAAACCAAAATATGTCTCTCTCTTTCTATAGCCGTCACCATTAATCTCTATATCTCTCTCTCTAAACCCTATACCCCAATATGTCTCTCTCTCTAATCCCCTAGCCCCCAATCTCTCTCTCTCTCTAAACACCCAGCCCCCAATCTCTCTCTCTCTATAAACCTGTAACCCCCAATCTCTCTCTCTCTCTCTAAACACCCAGCCCCCAATCTATCTCTCTATAAACCCGTAACCCCCAATCTCTCTCTCTCTGAACCACTAATCTCCAATATTTTTTTCTCTCTAAACCCCTAACCACAAATCTCTCTCTCTCTCTCTCCCTCTGTAATCCCCTATCCTCCAGTATCTCTCTCTCTAAACCCCTAACAACCGATCTCTCTCTAAACCCTTAAACTCTCTCTCTCTCTCTCTCTCTCTCTCTCTATACATACACCTAACCCCCAATATCTCTTTGTCTTTCTATACACCTAACCCCCAATATCTCTCTCTCTCTCTCCCTCTCTCTCTCTCAACCTCCATCCCCTAATCTCTCTCTCTCTCTAAATTCCTAACCCACACTTTCTATCTCTCTCTCCCTATATGCTTAACCAGCAATCTCTTTATGTTTCTCCCTAAACTCGTAACCACCAATTTATTTCCCTTTCTCTCTCTAAGCACATAAGCCCCATTATCTCTCTCTTTAAGCACCTAAACCCCAGTCTCTTTCTCTCTAAGCACCTAAACCCCATTTTCTCTCTCTATCCCTCTCTCTAAAACCCTAATACCAAATCTATATCTCACTAAACTCATAACCTCTAATTTCTCTCTCTCTCTCTCTCTAAACCAGTAACCACCAATATCTCGCTCACACACAACCCCGAAGTTCCAATCCCTCTTTGCCTAAGCCCCTAACCATTAGTCTATTTATTTCACTTTATCTCTCTCTCTCTAAACGCATAAGCTCCAATATCTCTCTCTCTCTCTGAACCCCTAGCCCCCAATCTCTCTCCATCTCACTCGCTGGGCCTCTAACACCTAATATCTCTCTCTCTCTCTCTCTCTCTCTCTCTCTTAAAAATCCTAACCCAAAATCTGTCTCTATATCTTTGGACTCCTAAACCCAAATCTCTCTCTCTCTCTGTAAACCCATAACTCCCAATCTCTCTCTTTTTATCTCTTTGTAATCCCTTTAACTTCCAATATCTCTCTTTATGCTCCTAATCCCTAATCTCTCTCTCTCTCTCTCTGTAAACCCCTAAACCCCAATATCTAACACTTTATCTCTCTAGACACCTATAAACCAATCTCTCTCTGTCTCTAAAACCCTAAACTCTAGCCTCTTTGTCTCTAAACCCCTAACCACCAATCTCTCACTCTCTAAACCCATGACCCCAAATCTTTCTCTCTCTCTCTCTCTAAACCCTTAACCCCCACTATCTCTCTCATTCTAACTAAACTCTTAACCATCAATTTCTATCCCTCTATCCCTCTCCCTCTCTAAACCCCTAACCCCAATCTCTCTCTCTCTAAACCACTAACCACCAGTCTCTTTCTTTCTCTCTCTCTCTAAACCCCTAAGCTCCAATCTCTTTCTCTCTCTCAATTTCCCTCTCTGAACCCCTAATATCCAATATCGTTATCTCTCTCTAAACCCATAACCGCCAATATCTCTCTCTCTCTCTCAAAAACCTTAACCACCAAACTCTCTCTCACTCTCAACCCCTAACCTCAAATCCCTCTCTCTCTCTAACTATCTCTCTAAACCTCTTACCACCAATCTCTCTCTCTCTCTCTCTCTCTCTCTCTTTAAACCCATACGCTCAAATCTCTCTCTCTCTCTCTCTCTCTCTCTCTCTTTAAACCCATACGCTCTAATCTCTCTCTCTCTCTCTCTCTCTCTCTCTCTCTCAAATCCTAAGCCAAAATCTCTCTCTATATCTTTGGACTCCTAAACCCAAATCTCTCTCTCTCTCTCTGCAAACCCATAACTCCCAATCTCTCTCTTTATGCTCTTAATCCCTAATCTCTCTATCTCTCTAAACCCCTAAACCCCAATCTTCAACACTTTATCTCTCTCTAGACACATATAAATCAATCTCTCTCTATCTCTAAAACCCTAAAATATAGCCTCTCTCTCTAAACCCCTAACCACCAATCTCTCACTCTCTAAACCCATGACCCCAAATATTTCTCTCTCTCTAAAACCTTAACCCCCACTATCTATCTCATTCTAGCTAAACCCCTAACCATCAATTTCTCTCCCTCTACCCCCCCCCCCCCTCTCTCTCTCTCTAAACCCCTAAACCCAATCTCTCTCTCTCTCTCTAAACCACTAACCACCATTCTCTTTCTTTCTCTCTCTCTAAACCCCTAAGCTCCAATCTCTTTCTCTCTCTCTCTCAATATCCCTCTCTTAACCCCTAATATCCAATAACTCGATCTCTGTCTAAACCCATAACCCCCAATATCTCTCTCTCTCTCTCTCTCAAAAACCTTAACCACCAAACTCTCTCTCACTCTATCACATCCCCAAATTTTCATAAAAATTTAAAAATTTTATAAGCAGTCTAATCGTTCTTAAATGCTATGCGGAACTACAAAATGTATGTACAACATCTATAATTATTGTTTTATTAAAAGCATCATACTAATAATCTCATAACTTTTTAACATTGTACTAAAATCTTTGCTTACCGACACAAAGTTTCCCTATTTTATCGGATACCACCTTAACTATAAAATATACCATTATTATCTTATCCTAAAAACATACCTTGACCATTTTACTTTTATTAGCACAAAGATTTATAAGTAAATACGAACAATACACCAAAATACACTAATTCATAATGTCGACCAACTACACCCTAGAAACATTAAGTACAACTACACTTTTCTTCTATCTGTTAAAAATATAAGAAGTACATTTCATGATCAATTTGTTCGGATATCCACATCATCTTTTTCAGGATCTTGCATGCAATGAGGGTTTGCATGCAAAATCTAGGGTTTGCATGCACCTACATGCACTTGCATGCATCCCAGTCACCAATTTGATGCCTCCAGCACCTTATCCACCTTATTCTAGCACCCGGGAGCCACTTACTACAGAGTTTTAGCCCTCCTAGGCTGAAAGGAGCCCACTTCTCACCTACTGCCAGAGAAGGGCACACTTGTTCACCTACCACTGTAGTTCCACTTTAGTTACATTCAGTTAGCTCCGATTCTCCCTGATTTGAGGCTAGTTTCACTCCCGACTGACTGTTTCACTTCCGTTGGACCTCCAGTTTGACTAGATGACTTGTTCTGACTTCAGTTAGTCTCCCATGCGCCCCCCACTGAGCCTCGTTCCCTTAATCAGTGCTACACACTTCAGTTACACATGACACACTCAGTTAGACTCAGATTGACACCTGGATGACTGGTTCTTGTGCATTGATGACCACCACCGATTGATGATGAGGACTCCTAGTTGGAGTCAATCTACTCCATTCAGTGATTTGAATGGCCTACTTAGTCAATTCGAATTGCTCATTGACAGATGTGGTATTCTATTGTAATTCATTCACCCTTATTGGGATATTGAGCACTGCTGCATGTTTTGCATAGTTTTGCACCATATTTTCTATGTTCATCTGTTGTGATTGATTTACTTGTTCATTAGATCTGCTGTGACTAATTTTACATGGTATCAGAGCCATCGTAGGGACAAGATCTCTTTTCTACAGGTGTTTGTACAAGAAGATTTGACTGAATTGCTCAAATTGCAAAAAGTTTTGGCATGAAATATCTCAAGGGCATTTGCTCCTGTGCATGCAAAGCTTAAAAATACTTCCAATACCACTCCAGAAGCTTGAGTTTCCGCATAATTCCTGGATCTGATACATTGGACCCATTCAACATTGTTTGATCTCCAATCCCAGGTGTGATGCAACTCTAAAAGGGTGGATTGTTCGACCTTACGGTTCTTGGTTTGATTGTGATTTGCAGGTTATCAAGCTCCTCCTTTGCATTCGCTACACTGTGCATGCAAAATCCTCTTTTGCATTCGCTACACTGTGCATGCAAATTCCTCTTTTGCATTCACTACTCTCTGCATGCAAGCTCATTTACATCAGTTTGACTCGCTCCTAGCAATGGAATACTCTTCTTCAAATCCTATCCTCACCCCATTCAATTATTTTGATTGGAAAGATGATATGGAGATCATATTACGTTCAAAAGGTTACTACCGAGTCACTGTTGGTCTTGAATTGGAGCCAAGCAATCTATCAGATAGAACCAAACATCACAACAAGCTTGATGAAGCTTATGGTCTTCTTTGTCTCTCCATCTCCAAAGATCTTCACTTCCATCTCAGTGGATTGAAGACTCCAAAACTATATGGGAGCAACTTGAAACACTATTTGGCAAGCAGGATGAGCTTAGGGCTTTTCAATTAGAGAATGAGTTGATTGCCCTTAGTCCTGAGAATTTCGAGACCATCAATGAATTCTTCACAAAATTCAAGAACTTGAACTTGCAATTGAAGAACAGTGGAGTTATCAAAGAGGATAAACAATTGATCCTCTCCATTCTAAGCAAGCTTGGGAAAGATTATTCGGTATATGTCTCTACTTTCAATTCCGATCGGCTAACTACCCCGAATTGGAAGATGCCTACCTTGAATGCCTTCATTGAGTCCATCACAAAAGAGCATGACAAGTTGATTCAAATGGGGTCCATAAGCTAAAAATATTCAGCCCTATATGTTCAAGGACCCAAGATCTCGAATGGTAAAGGAAAGCAAAAGAAGGAGAAGCCCAAATTCGAGCCTCACAAGCAAAAAGACAAAGTCAAGCAAACGGATGCACCATCCAGTTTGAAATCCAAGCAAAAGGGCAAAGAAGGTAACCAAAAATCTAAATGTACTTATTGTAACCGTGGCTTTTATCCTGAAAGTTCATGTATGAAGAAGACTATAGATCAAATGGCCCTCCTTTTGGAAAAGAACAACATAACCCTTCCTGATGGTGCAAGGAAGAAGGATAGGAATGATGATCATGAAAGAGGACAAGCACTCATGGCAACGGTTTCGAAGCCCACTACTCTCTTGATAGATTTGGGTGCATCAAATCATATGGCTGCAAATATTGATTCTTTTTCCTCATTCGATCCAAACAACTCCATTCCCATCCATTTGGGAGATGACTCAAAAATTTCGTCAAAGGGCAAAGGTACGATTCATGTAGAACACGGAAGCTTTCAGAATGTTCTCTATGTGCCTTCCTTGGATTCAAATCTCCTTTTTGTGTATCAAATGACACACACTGGTGAACCAAAGCAAGTTACATTCAGCCCTAATACAGTTGAAATTTCTGATATCAAAAGTGGAAGACTAGTTGCAGTCGGAAAGGCAAATCACATTGCAAAATGCTATGAGTTTTCACACTTTAGTCCGCTTGCAAAGCCCACTGCTCTTCGCACACATGGTAATGAGGTTAGTAGGCTTTGGCATGAAAGATTTGGACATCTTAATTATAAGTATTTGCTGCTGTTATCAAACAAATCCATGGTAGATGGGCTTCCACAACTCCGTTCCTCGAAGGGAATATGCACTGGTTGAATCATTGGGAAGCACCTCGAGCACAGATTCGACCGCGGAAAAGCTAGAAGAGCTTCTAATATTTTGGGATTGATCCATTCTGATATCAGTGGTCCGCTGCCCCATATGTCATTAAATGGTTCAAGGTATGTTTTGACATTTATTGATGATTTTTCCCGCTTTACATGGGTATTCTTTCTCAAAAACAAGTCAGAAGTGCTTGGAAAATTCAAAAATTTTAAGGCTTCTGTTGAGACCACCACTGAGAGCAAGATCAAAGATCTTAGATCTGATAATGGTGGGGAATATATCAAGTCCGAGTTGCTGCAACTTTGTTCCCAAAGCGGAATTAAGATCCAACATACAGTTCCCTACACACCCCAGCAGAACGGTGTAGCGGAAAGGAAAAATCGGTCACTGAAAGAGATGGCTACATGCATGATTGAATCGAAAGGTTTGGCTGCAAATATTTGGGCTGGAGCAATCAATGTTGCTGCATACATACAGAACTGTGTTCCACATTCATCCGTGAAAGGTATGACTCCTTTCGAAGCATTCTCTGGTCACAAACCGGATGTGTCAAATTTGAGAGTTTTTGGCTCTACTACATGGGCTAGAATTCCTTCTGAGAAGAGATGAGCTTTGGATCCACAAAGTATTGAGTGCATATTGATAGGATATGGGGAAGAATCAAAAGCATATAAACTCATGGATATCAGATCTAAAAAGATATTCATCGACCGCAGTGTGCAATTTGAAGAACCGCTTCAAGAATTGCAACTAGTCGAGGAGAAGACTGTCGATTCACCGCCTTCACCAGAAGAAGATCCGAGCAGCGATAATGAAGGTATGAGTTATGATATTTCTGATATTGTAGCAGCATATGATTATCATGACATATCAGGTTTGGAATCCGACCATTATGATCCTCCTCAGTTACCAAAGTGGGCCCAAAACACTCTACATTCTGCTGGTTCGAATCTTGGAAATCCTGCTGATCCGAGACGAACAAGAGGAGACTTTCAAAGAGCAGGTATGGATCTTTCTATTGCTGATCCATTTATTCCTGAGATTTTTTATTTGATGGCTGGTTCAGATCCTACATCATACTATTCAGCTCATCGAAATCCGAGATGGAAAAGTGCCATGGACGAAGAGTACAGTTCTCTTCAAAAGAACAACACATGGGAGCTAGTTTCTCTTCCACCTGGAAGAAAATTAGTGAAGGGTAAATGGGTCTACCGTACTAAAGTTGTTGCTGATGGCACTATCAGCAAATATAAGGCAAGGTTGGTGGCAAAAGGTTTTTCCCAAATCCAAGGAGTGGACTACACTGAGACCTTTGCACCGGTTGCAAAGATGGATTCCATCCGCCTTGTTTTAGCTATTGCCGCATCCAAGCACTGGGAAGTGCACCACATGGATGTGAAGAGTGCATTTTTACATGGAGACCTTGCTGAAGAGGTCTATATGCAGCAGCTAGAGGGTTATACATCAGATCCATCATTGGTTTGTAGATTGAAGAAATCTTTGTACAGGTTAAAACAGGCCCCAAGAGCTTGGTACGCAAAGATGGGACTCCTTCCTTCTTTCTCAGAATTTCCAAAGGTGCAAATCTGATCCGAATGTCTATCTTCAGCGAGTTAAAGGTAATTTGTTGGTTATTGTACTTTATGTTGATTATCTTCTCATTACTGGTAGCACACTTACTTCAATAAACAAGCTAAAATCTGCCTTAAATCTAGCTTTTGACATGAGCGATTTGGGCTTGCTGAGTCATTTTTTGGGCTTGGAGATAGCTCAAAATTTTGATGGGATCACTATATCTCAGAAAAAATATGCTTCCGACCTGTTATTGAAGTTTAATATGGATGAATGTAAGGCAGCCCCATTCCCATTCCTCTCAGGAATCAGTCTTGAGGAGGGAGATTCCACACCGCTTGCAGATTGCAGTATGTATCGACAGTTGATTGGTTCACTACTTTATTTGACACACTCACGGCCTGATATCTCATATGCCGTGAGTGCCGTGTCAAGATATATGCAGCAGCCACATGAGTTCATTGGCGAGCAGCCAAGCGGATCTTGCAGTATGTGCAAGGTACGAGACAGTTTGGCATACATTATGCTGCAGATTCTGAGCTAGATTTCATTGGTTTTACTGATTCAGATTGGGCAGGTGATAGCATTGATCGGAAGTCCACTTCCGGTTATGTTTCTATGATTGGTCATGGTGCTATTTTCTGGTCCAGCAAAAAGCAAGCAGCCATTTCACTTTCTTCAGCAGAGGCAGAGTATCGAGGGGCAGTCAATGCCTGCATTCAGGCAGTTTGGTTGCAGGGGTATTCTTTCCGAGTTTGGTTTTGGTGGGCACTACTTCGACTGTCCTATTTTGTGACAATCAAAGTGCTATCAAGATCTCCACAGATCCAGTTCAGCGGCAGAGGAACAAACACATTGAGATTCATATGCATTACATTCGACAGTTGGTGCATGACTGCATCATCATTCTGCAATATTGCCCTACTGATGAGCAAATTGCAGACATCTTCACCAAGAGATTTACTGAAAAGAAGTTCTCTTACCTCCGTTCACTGTTGGGGGTGAGTTCCATCATGGTGGAGACAGATTGATTCATTATTATGCTTTAGCTTGAGGGGGGGCTTTCTTCCCACTGGGTTTTCCCTCTTTCTTCACTTAGTTTATTTTCAACATTTTTTGGATTATTGTATCGGGGTGACCTTTGGTCTTAGTTACCAGGGCCCCACATTATTTTTTGCACATCATAGTCTAGCTTGAGGGGGGGTTTTCGGATATCTACATCATCTTTTTCAGGATCTTGCATGCAATTAGGGTTTGCATGCAAAATCTAGGGTTTGCATGCACCTGCATGCACTTGCATGCATCCCAGTCACCAGTTTGATGCCTCTAGCACCTTATCCACCTTATTCTAGCACCCGAGAGCCACTTACTACAGAGTTTTAGCCCTCCTAGGCTGAAAGGCGCCCACTTCTCACCTACTGCCAGAGAAGGGCACACTTGTTCACCTACCACTGCAGTTCCACTTCAGTTACATTCAGTTAGCTCCGATTCTCCCTGATTTGAGGCTAGTTTCACTCCCGACTGACTGTTTCACTTCCGTTGGACCTCCAGTTTGACTAGATGACTTGTTCTGACTTCAGTTAGTCTCCCATGCGCCCCCCACTGAGCCTCGTTCCCTTAATCAGTGCTACACACTTCAGTTACACATGACACACTCAGTTAGACTCAGATTGACACCTGGATGACTGGTTCTTGTGCATTGATGACCACCACCGATTGATGATGAGGACTCCTAGTTGGAGTCAAGCTACTCCATTTAGTGATTCGAATGGCCTACTTAGTCAATTCGAATTGCTCATTGACATATGTGGTATTCTATTGTAATTCATTCACCCTTATTGGGATATTGAGCACTACTACATGTTTTGCACAGTTTTGCACCATATTTTCTATGTTCATCTGTTGTGATTGATTTACTTGTTCATTAGATCTGCTGTGACTAATTTTACACAATTCACTAACTACTTTCTCATGCAAATTAATTTATACATAATCGAGGAAGATATCAAACCATCATGATCTTTAAGCCAATTTAAACAATTACGACACATAAAACAACAATAACAATCTCCTCATACAAATATCTATAAGTGAAGTACTCCATAAACCGTCATAAGCATGAATTTACTTGCCATTCAAACTATACATAGGAATTAAAAAGAAAAGAAAACTATGAGACACAATTATTCAAGTAATAACCACCCATGCATTTACTTCTAAAAGGTACACAATGTAAAGATTCAATAAGATACACACATGAGAACAAAAAGAAACACATCAAAAAGAGACTTTTTCACGTGGTTCACCCGCATCTTGGGCTACGTGCACAAAATGTTGTTTTGCTTTATTAAAATCAAAGAAAGAGGTTACACCAACAACAAAATTGTTGCCAACCACTTTCCTATTTTTCTCTAGCTTCTTTCAAAGAGAGATTTTAGTAACTATCATTTTCAATCTAAACAAAGGTATTATAAAAATATATTACTTTCTTTAGAATACCTAATTTGTATTATAACTCAACGTAATATATGTAAACCTATTCATTTAGTAATGAAGATAAACGCTAAAGTTCTCTGAACCTTGAAGGTAAAAGTCCTTTATAGTTTCATCATAATTTATTAAGGTAATATCTTCATATTTATATCCTACCTTTCATTAAATATTTGAAACAAGGATAAGTCCTTTCTAAATGGAGAGAAGTCTATCTGTTACAAAACTTTACCCAATCATGTTTCTTTTCAATTATAGTTTAATAAGCTTTCACCCAATAGATCGAAAGTAAAATTCTCTCAAAGCTATACAATGTTTAAAACTTTCTTCTTTTTAAGAAAATCTCAGGGTCATGTAGTCCATAATCTCCCTACGTCACTTACATCCAAAATAATGTATTTTTGAAAGAGGATTTTAAGGATAATTCCCCTTAAGTTTATATCAGAAGCGAGAATTATTACTCTAGATTATAATAATATTTTCCTTTATTAAATACCTGGTCCTCAACGATTCTTTCTATTTGCTAAAATAAAAGATTAAGATTTATTTATTTTCCCCATCCAATATGACATTTAAAAGTCTACTACTCAAAAATCAAGATAGTATTCTCTTTTAAGCAAAAACCTAGTTCAAAATTAGTTTACACATCAAAAGGTTTATTTTTATATATCTATGTTGTATATATCAATATGTGTATAAACAAACCTTAGGGTCTTACTTCTTCCAAGGGTATAATATGAAATCTTGGGAGGATCTTTTCATAAGATCACAAGCAGGTAATGAATTACAGAAATGCCCGTAACGAGGTTAGGGTTGTAAGGTACCACCCAGTCCAAAAATTCTATAGATTTAAGCAAAAGAAAACTACATACAGCCTAACTCTTGCAAGTTATGAAAAGAACTACACGTCATCCTCGAATGAGATTCACATGCATATATATAAAGATAGATGCAGCGGCCATAACTACTTGTTTTTCGTCATAGAGTTCTAGAAAGTAGGACGAAAAGGAAGCACGCTTCCACAACCTTTGTCAACAGGCATTTCAAAAATCTAAGTAAAAAACTTTGGTAAAAGTGTTAGTCTTCCATCGCAGCCTAATCATAAAGTTTAAGATAATACAACTTTGAACATGGGTAGGCATGGATCATGTTCTATGAGCTGAATCGGGCTAAGGGCAGCATCTAGTATAATGTAAAAACTTAAACACAAACCAAATCAGGTTCGGTCCTCGGTTCATCCTATCCTACAAGATTATCTCATATGGCTGTGGTAATCGGTTTAATTCCCAAGGTAATTGGCCATTGGTATCTTAATACCCAAAAGCCGAACCACCAAGATTAAGATCTAAGAAAGAAACAATACATACTATAGATCACATGACTTCTATCTGTAGAAGGAGGTCACGGTGTCAGATGTTTTTAAATGAGCATTCATGCAGAGATCGTTGTGCGATGAGGTCCTACCATGTTATTATAACAATTGATAAAAAATGTAGTTGCTGCGGTGTCATTATTAAACATCAGATAAGAAACAACCCCTACGATTTTCATCAGCAGCTATTTCTACCAAGTAAATAAGTGCAGGAATGAACTTATCTGCACATAAATTTCGTCGAGTAGAGATTGTCTCCTCCTTCCAAGACTATCCAACGTCATTCCCTTCCAGCGGTTGGCATGCCTTCTCTTATTTCTTTTGTCGATGCAAGATCCCCCTTCAGTCTCTATCGAAAACTTTCCTAGTAAGGGATGTAGAGCCTAGTAGTTATGCTGGAGGCAAACCATGATTGTAGCTTGTGGAAACTAAGATCACGTTTCCCCATTAGCGCCGCATTACTACAAAAATCAATCAGATGGAATTAGAATGATCAAATGGAGGGGATCGTATTACTCCTCCAAGTATACAGAGAAAGTGTCGATGATATACAAAACAAGTTCTTCCACTAAATGGATAACCTCTGCCCAAAAAAAAAAAAAACAACAGAACGAGGCCCTCCATCGCTAATCCCCCTCTCGCCTCATTTTCAGAATGTATAAATAATTAATTAATAGGCTTCCTCGCTAGCTTGTATCCACCACCCAACACTAAACACCTTCCTAAACCAGAATAACAATGTGTGTTATCCCTGGTGACATATGGCTCAAAAAATGGAGTTTTGGTGCTCCACTAAGGAGGTCGCTCTCCTATACTTTTGCTAACCTGATTCTCCACTTAAAAAAAAAAATTAATTCGTCATAACTCCTATATCACTTGGACATTGGGAATTTCGCCCTAGTTTGTTTAACTGGCGTCCATTCTCTCAACAAGGATGTTGTGGTATTTAATACCTCTCAACCATATTTTAAAAGCATCAATTCTTTCTATCCTCCTCTAAAACGATGAAGAGTATAATAACTTTATATCTTAATCTAAAGAAGTTACCGTAGTTTGAATGCTACATTACTCTATGAATTTGTGCCATTAAGCGTGACATCGCATCCTCAATATAACCTAATAATAATGCATCTTTAATGATATCAACATAATAAATATCTTAGTGATGTATGAAATTATATTTATAAAGTGCGCTTTATATAATTTTAATATATTTGTGTTTTAAGATCACAACATAAAACTTCGCATAAATCTATATGTATATATATATATACATAAAATATAATAATTCTTTGAGTGAGTTTATCCTTCACTCAAAGTTACTTATAAAACTTTTTAATTAAAGAATCTATGAATACCTTTTTGGTAATAACTATCAAAATTAAGTTTTAATAGGATATTCCTATTTAAAATCCTAGTTTAATCTCTATAATAAAATAACGAGAAGTAAGATAGTTTAGGATATTCTTTCCGGTCATTTAGTTTCATGTTTGACGAGTGATTGTTACAAAATCATTTTACCCCAATTACCTAGGGGTACCAACGTGTCATAGGTCATCGCCAAGCTATTTCCCTTAGTGCATTTGATTTTACTGTCATATAGTTGCGTCATAATTTTTCCGTGACCTAGGTCTACACCTATACAAAATAAATACCAATGCATACGGAGTCTACTAGTGGGGCCTTGGCCTTGGGCTCCTCACTAGGACGATTACAATAATTATTTAGATTTATACAAATTTTTATGTCAAAAAAGGAGGGATGTTACACACTCCACCCCTTAAAGATAACACCGTCCTCAGTGTTCGATAGTTTGTCTTTTGCATCCATTCACATAATCTTTTGCTTGTTTTATATTTTCTGCTTTGGTCATCTTCATTTTTTGCAATTTCCACAAGCTCTCTCTACTTAGAACCTGCACATTATACAACATGTATAAGATTTTTAGTATAACATAAGTATACCAAATTTAAAAACAGTAAATGTTTATCAATTATCCTCATCCTTGAGGGAATATCCGCTTACTCTAGCATTCATGACATTCACACATAAAGATATCTAATAGTCTAGTTACAAGACAATAATTAATATCATAAAACAAAATCTTTCATCAACACTTTTGTTGATCATCAATCTCTTTTGTAGTTCAGCAATCATGGAGACTTGCATACAAAACTCCTATGTACTTCAGCAATCATGGAGACTTGCATACATAGCACTCTGCAACTCAGCAGGAAAATTTGATAGTCTTACTTTGCAACTCATTACATAGCTTCCCCTCATCGAATCTTCTTGTGGGCTCAGTTCTAACACAACAAGAAAAAATTCAAGTCTCCTAAGAGAACCTCTTGTGTGCTCAGTTCTAACAACAAAAGGAAAAATCGTGAGCCCTTCCTCTGCTCAATTCGATGGATATAAATTTTTCCTAAGACTTTTGGGTCAGTATAACATTCAACGAGCTACCCACTTGCTCTATTCCACTTCCATGGGGAACATTACCACAATTTAGGGAAGTTGTCCCATAAAAGCAACTAGTAAGTGAGTGTGAGATGCAGCCCCTCTGCGTGAGTCCAGGAAATATTTCTTAGTAACAATAGTTTATTATTTATTGCATGCCAGATGCAAAATAATAACAACAAAATATTAAAAATATAATCATTTATTTACTTATCATATTCTATGCATTTTGATGATTACACATCATCAGTCATAAGTCTTACCACAAATCGTGATTCATAAAATCCTAAAAAAAATAAAAATGTAAAGTAAATAATTACTTACTTTTGAGCGATTTAGCTCAACTTATCTGTATTCCTCCTTCATCATGTCATCAGTCGAAGTTAAGATCACTTCCTGAATGTTAGTATAAAGAAAAATTGATTTGCTTCAAATGCTCAACAATTGAACACATTACTTCCATAGCATTATACGCATGCTCGTTCAATTAACTTGTGCATCCTCTTCACTTCATACCGATGTAAACTCTTCAATATCCTTAATGTGAATCTGAGGTCAAATCTGTTGAAGACACGTTAGTATCATAGTTTAAACATTTGGTTTCATATAGGTTCATTTCAAATTGAGATTTATCATCTAAAGGTTCTAATAATTTTTATTTTATTTTTAAAGAGGTTAAAAGATCCCATGCTCAATCAATCACAACAAGATTAGGATTCTTCTTTTCATATAATCAAACTCCTACTATTAAGAAGATCTTTTTAACTTGATGCACATCACTCCTTATTAGAAGATATAACAAATCCTACCAAGAGTCTATTTATGAAGAAAATAATTAGAAATCATGATGCATTTCTAAATAAGATTATTTTAACCCCTAGGAACATTTTTTATAATTTCATCAAATAACACCCTTTATCCTTAAAACTCAAATAATGATAAGAAGTTCTAACTGAAATACAATTTAGGTTTAAGTAATAAAATGACATAAGCACAAGTAATATTCAAACGTATCAGCCACATGAATTCGTTCATAACTTGTGACCTAGTATGTAAATTTCATTTTGTATATCAATACTCAAGGGTAACAACTACTTAGGCAGTTCCATATGATTGGTTCCATGGAAGCAAACAAAACAGAGTCGACATATAGTTTGCAACTACCAAAACCAAATAAAATCATTTTCAAAGAGTGCACCTAAACAATATATAGCTATAATTTCTTTCTCTCCAGTATCAAAATATTTACAGGTACAACATTTTCCGATGTAACTTTATATGAAACTGACATAACAAAATGCAACACTAACTAGAATACAATTATTTGTAATTAAAGATGTTCATGTGACTTCATCTAATCAACAGACTTACTTCTTTTGGATTCTATTAATAAAACTATACTTTTAACCACATGAAGCTCATAGGTAGTGTGCTTAGTAATAAATTTCCAATAACTAAAATGCGGAATTAAACGATACTTCTACAAAATTTGGAATTTAACTTAAGCGACATGTTTCACAACATGCTTCATTATCCTTTACACAAATACGGAAATCATTTCAACAAGTTACTAATTTCCTTAACAATACTATACAACAATGTAAGTATTTGCATATAGCAAAAGAAAACTCAAAATTTACGGAAAAAAATACATGATTCAAAATTTTGTAAGAAAACCATGATGGAATACTTAACTTTACTCTTTTGAGAACTTGAAGTCGTACTTTGAATGACATCACCCCGTGTCCATTCCAATCCATGCATCCAAAACAATTTGATTAGTTAACTTTCATACTTATTTATTTTAGGCTGAGCCCAATAGGCCCGAGTGTTTTAACCTAGTGCTCTGATACCAATTGTCACATCCCCAAATTTTCATAAAAATTTAAAATTTTTCTAAGTGGTCTAATTGTTATTAAATGCTATGTGGAACTACAAAATGTATGTACGGCATCTATAATTATTGTTTTATTAAAAGAATCATACTAATAATCTCATAACTTTTTAACATTGTACTAAAAACTTTGCTTACCGACACAAAGTTTCCCTACTTTATCGAATACCACCTTAACTATAAAATATACCATTATTATCTGTAACATACCCTTTTTGTTGAAGGACATTTTATGTTGGAAACATTATGTTAACTTTTATTGTAAAGTTTTTATGTTGGACAAGTATCCAAGGATGACTGTAAGTTGCACAATATTTTATTATTTAATAAATTAAATAGGAGACAAACACCTAAGGAGACTGTTGAAAGAGTGTTTACTGACCCACTAGGTGGAATGGAATCTAGGGTAGAAGGCAATGGACAAATGGCAGCATCATGATTCAACTAACTAGCTGTTGGTATGGGACAACTCCCTTGAAATGTGGTCATAGTGCCCTGGAAGGTGGGACTGGAGATTGAGGCTCATTTATTCTGAAACTAACCACTCAAGACCTAGGCAATCTATAAAAGAGCCATTGAATTGTGAACTGAGGTTCATCACTTTTCCTGACGAGGAAATTTACCTTGGGTTTTTGCTGTGCTTGCACCCAAGAGATTCAATGAGGGGATATGTTGAGTTTTGATCATGGAGTAAGTCTGCCTGTTATACTGCTGAGTGCAGAGTTTTATTATTGAGTGCTGAAGCTATAGTATTGAGTGCTGAAGATATTCTACCGAGTGCTGAAGTTGAATGCCTTGCTTCTACCTAGAATATTCTACCTGGTGGTTCAGTGAACAGGCTCAGAGGTCCAAAGGAGGCAAGTAGATTGGCTGCTTTTTCTAGAGAAGGTTGGGAGGAATAGGCCTCTTTGGGTGTTTGTCGGCCCTATCTTCATTTACAGGTTCCACTGTCTTTTTCTAGTTCTAAAGAAGTTAAAGTTCTATCTGTAATTATTGATTTACTGTTTTCAAAGATATTATTGAACAAATGCATTTATTTTAGTTTCTGAGTTAATTAGGATTTTGTATAGTACTGATCATGTATGATGAATTGAATAAAATATTTCTCTGCATTTTTCCCCATGCTAATGGATCTGCATCGTACTCTAGTACAGAGAAGAGATTAAGATAGATAAAATGATAGGCATATTGCCAGATGAATGAGAAGATCAATACTGTTGTTTTTCATTAAGTTTTTCCTACCATTAATATTTCGTGTTAAATAATATAATTCTATGTCCTTCTTTTATCATTCTTTCTTCAGTTTAATGTTTTTAAAAATTTATTGTATTTCTTTCACCATACTATATTGAAAATAATAGCTGCAAAATTAATAACATCAACAAGCATAATATTATATTCTTATTCTGACGGTAATAGAATTGTCTAGGGCATTACGTTATTTTCATGTTTTTTCCTAACATTTGCAACAATTTCTATTTCCCTTTCCTTTATAATAATTTATGCAATAATATTCTTAGCATTTATCAGTTAAAATAGGAAAACGACAGTCGGTCAAACTCTTAAACACATATCAGTAGAAACTCATAAACATTTTATTTCAGTTTCACCCAACGTTTCCAAACCCTCGACTAAAAACCCTAACACTTAGTATTTCTTTTCACAAACATTTTTATACTCCAGAGCTAGTCTTTACTTTTTAAAACAGTATCAAAGATTTGATATCACATTTATTTTTTTGGTCAATCGACCAAGGGTTAAATACCCTCTCGGCGAAAACCTTCGCACTTATCCACTTAAAAATAGATGTAAAAGCTAATCCCTCCATTAGGATGGAGACATTGATTTGAAAACAATCATTTTAATATATAGTTGAAGAACCAGAAAACAACCATCACAAACATTCATAACAACTACCAAGTCTAAACAGCTACCCTAACGAGTGGCCAAGCCACTTAGTTAATCCTTTAACTATCTTTTGAAAACGTTAAACTGTAAATAACTTTTAACACAAGACTGCATCACTATTTACACAAAATGTAACCTTGTATTTCATTATCACATCCGAGGGTTCATCCCTTAAGTTCGATACATTAAGCATTTGCTAAAACAAAACAAGGCTAGGCCGGTTTGCGGAACAAACTGAGGAATTCATCCTCTGTTCTAAAAACTTAACATCTAATATTATTACATTTAAAAATCATTTCGTTATAGTTAGAACGATGCCAAGAACCAGCACCAAGTTCTTTTAACGAGCAGCAATACTGACAGGCTATGCCAAGAGAACCTACAAGGGGTTGCACCATCGAGGCTTACCGGTGGAGCGAGCAAGTATTTTCCCACGAAGCATCCAACTCTACAAATCCTCAACCTTGTCAATACCTACCATTGGAACGTAAAGAGGTTAAAAATTATTTATGAAAACAAGAAATTACACAAAGTTCGACTTTAAACATTGCAACCAATACTCCTTGGAGTCAAGCACATTACCTTTGCTTAGAGAAGTACGAAGCTGGGATGCCAATAACATGAAGTTCCAAATCCACTTAACAGCTGCAACAAGAAAGTTTTTAGATGCCACATTTTCACCATTACCTCTCATTCAAACATCACTGGTTCAAAATTGAACCTTAAATACATCAGAAAACCCCGAGAACCCTCTATCTGAGTGCATAAGGAATATCACTGGTAATCAACACTCGAGCTCCATTCTAAAACCTCAAACCATCAACATTTTAAACTAGAGATCTCACCATCGAAGCCGAGGAAGGAGTCCTCAGACGTCCATGTATCAAACCCTACAACTATGCGGCCTGTTGGCCTCTCTTCATGCGCAGTTTCTCCAAATGAATGCCAAGGGGTAATACAAGCGAAAATATGGTAGGAATAGTTAGGTCAAAACCTAAAACTGAGGACAACCGAGATCAATGGATATGATCGAGCCAGCGGGATATCACAGAGTTCAAAACATTGGTACATTCAAGGGTTTCATTAATATCTCCTTTAAACGAAAAATCCAGCTCGGAGGAAGTTCAACAAGTTACTATCACACAGCTCAGTCTACCGCACAAGCCTTCACGTGGAATCCACCACATGGAGAGACAACAAGACAATCCACTGGTGGAGTAGACGAGAACATTAAAGTGCAGTGCAGACATGTTCCCAACAATCGCGAAGGACTGTAGAAGCAATAAATGACTGGTCAATTCCCATTAACACTAAATGGCGCGATTTACACCGTATTATATTTCATGTTTCAAGGTTTGCATAGTTCGTAGCTAGGGTTTTGTAGATATCCATGTTTAATAACATATATATATCTATTGTGTTGATGTATATGTAACTTCGGAATGTATTTCACATATATATATATATTGTATTCCTATAGAGATGTTATTATTCCTCTATACGGAAGTGTCGTAACTTATACTTGATGGGTTATTAGACCACCTTGTTTGGGGTCGGCCCTGTATAAGTCATGTGGGTCAAAGGGTTATTAGACCACCCTATTGGGGGTCAGCCATGTGGTTCAAAGGGTTATTAGACCACCCTATTTGGGGTCGGCCAAGTCAGCATTATGTTATGTGGTTAAGTTCGAGCCTACATGAGTTAGGTAAAAAGGCAAGTCAAGTCAAGTATAAATAGAGTGCGAGAGGCACTCTATTTACTCACTCACTTCTCACTCATGCACTCAAGGAGGAGTGGCGCACTTATGGAGGAGGAGGATCTACTGCTAGGTTATGTCTATCTCTCATGGTTGGTTGTATCATTGCTCTATCTATCTCTCAGGAAGTTATTGGGGTTTTTCACCTTTATGGTTTTCCCCAAGTAAATCTTTGTGTCTCTTGTGTGCTTGCATTATTGTCTCCATGATTGATATGATGTAGATATGCTGTACATGTTGTTCTCTCAGTTAAGATCCTAGATCAGATTGAAGTAATTTCAGAAAATTTAACATGGTATCAGAGCTAGCCTGAAAGAAGGCATGATATGGCATGTATGACACTTGTTGCACTTACGATGCTAGGGCATGATATAGCAAAAACCAGTCATCGTAGCACTTTATCTATAAATCCATTTTGGAAAAGTTTTCGGATCTTAAATTGTTATAGGACGAAGATTAAATATCCAGGTACCTTGTGTCCAAAGGAAAACCTCTAATTCGTTGTACTTTGTGATTTATGATCTGTGCAATATAGGGTTTCTGCCTCTTCCAGATCTGAGTCAAAATCAGGTGACCTTGGGAAAAAGGTCACAACATGGGCTAGGAAGCTCCAAATGAAATTTCATAAAAAGTTTCAAGTATTACACAGGCCGATCTATCTCAGGAAACGTTTTCAAAGGCCGAAGTTGAAACAGTGACACGTGGCACGCCGTACAAGTTCGCTCTCCTGTATTATCCCAAAACAGGTCACGTTGCAACATTTGGCATAACTCTCTCTCAGAGAATCCAATTGAGGTCATACCTATCAGAATGGAAAGAAAACAGGCTGAGATATCTCAAGAAATTTTTTCAGAAGCCTAAGTTCAAAAAGTGACACGTGGCATTCCGTACAAGTTCGCTCTCCTGTATTATCCCAAAATAGGTCACGTTGCGACATTTGGCATAACTCTCTCTCAGAGAATCCAATTGAGGTCAAATCTGTCAGGATGGAAAGATAACAGGTCAGGCTATCTCAATAAATGTTTTCAGACCTTGTGGATCAAAATGTTTAGAGTTACACTAGAAACAATCAGGTACATATTTCTGTCAAAACAGAATTATTTTTGAGTACCTTCATTCATGGCTTCCGGAATTTAGGGCTCTGGAGAAAGTTGGAATTTTTGTAATCGGAGACCACGGCTGGATGATACTCATCAAAATAGAAATTTAGAGACCAAGATCAGAATTTTTGGTTGGGCAGAAGGCCGGGTTTGATCAGACCCTAGTTCGGGACTTTGATCAGAAAAGTGGAAAATTAGGGCTTCTGTAAAAATGGGAATTTTTGAAATCCGTGACCACGGCTGGAAGCTCCTCAGAAAAATAGAAGCTTATAGATTTGGATCAAACCTTTTGATTGGGAAGAAGAGTGGGCTTGATCAAACCCCAGTTCAAGGTCATGTCCAGTGAATCCAGAAGTTTCAAAGGCAAATTTGAGGAGCGAAACTTTGCAGTTTTCAAATTCTGAATATACCAGCTTGATCAGCTCATCAAGGCGCATATTTCTATCCTTTCGGAAGTTTGAAATTCAAAGTTTGAATTTTTGGGGTTTCTCTGACAAACCCATATCCAGCTCCAGGTCCAGTTCTTGCAAATCAAGTGGATAAGGTTAATCCTAGAAGAAGATGGATTGGTCACCTGCATAAGTGAAGGAGTTCCTGTTTCACAGGGAGATGAGGCTAAGGCTTTACATAAGAAGATTACAAGCGATCTCGACAGGTATGACTCATCGAGGTATGTTTTGAGATTTGTTCATGATTAAGTTTATGGTATGTTTGTCTTCATGTTATTATGATTAGTACAATCTTGATTTTAGATTTGTCGTATCACCTTAAGAAAATTATGAATGCATGATAAAAGATATTCATTGGTTAGGGTGTTGACTCTTATGATTATACTAATGCATTATGGTGTTGTATGATGTTTATGTTGTCTACTAACATGAAAGGTACACCAAGAAAGACAAATCATGTTTTGGTCCAAGAACATATGGTCATGATAACACGAGGACAAAGATTCATCCATTGTCATGGATCTCATAGAAGATCCATTTACGAGGTATGTACAACTTGGTTTTGTAATGGTTAACATATGAGACATGCAGGTTACTAGCACAAGTCACTGAAGAGAACCAAAAGACATTATGCGGGTATGTTAGACATAAACTAGCTAGCATGCTAATCCAAGTATGTTTTTCCTATATCAAGCTAGAATCCTACCTTGTGTTAGGATCTTATACTGTTGTTGATAATGATTATTCATGAAGTCATAGGTTTGAATAATCATGGTTGTATGCATATTATGTTTCTTACCATAATTAATGATATGACTAACCAGAAGAATCATGAAGGTATAGGTTTGAATAATTACAGGTTTTATGCATATTATATCCCTTATCTTGAGTGATGATTCAACTAACCTGAAGAGTCATAGGTTTGAGTAATTACAGGTTTAGACATGTTATGTTTCTTATGATTTGACTAACCTTAAGAATCCTACATAAACCTTGAATGATAATGCTTATTATTTTCTGTTTGAAATGATCATGACTATACGTGCTTGAGATTATTGTGTTTTAATAGTATACTAATGAATGTATGATTTTATATGAGATCACAAGGATAACACAATCATGATACTAATAAGCATGCATAGGGACCAAGGATGAATGTAAGTTCAAGGACAGGTAATCCAGGAAGCAAAGATCAAGAGGGAGCACACTCCAGTTGTTCCTGCAAGAAAGCAAAGGAGCACACTTCAGTAGTTTCTGCAAGGATGCAGATATTCAGAGGGAGTTGAACATCTTTCTACATTCCACAACAGAAAGGTGTAGAAGAAGCTACTTCAGCAGCTCCTACAAGGAAGAAAAGACTCAGAGGGAGTTCACCCAGTAACCAAACAAAGATAAGTATTTTTAATTATCGTTTCTTGCATATTGGTTTGTTTAAATAATACTGTTCACTGATGTACATACTGATGTTCCTAGAATTAGGTTGTGAATTATGCATATTAGAATAATTGCATTGATGAACAGTATACTACTAATATGCATGGGTAAGTGGCCTATGGCACTATAAAACATTCCATTGCTACTTACATAGAATGAAACCTCTTTGCTGACATGTTGGGAGTTGTGCACACTCTTAACAATGCTCTGGTAGAGATTGGAAGGCATCTAGAAAGTTACGGGATATGGATAAATGTTGTATTGAAGCATTGGCTAAGATAATTGCATGACTGTATGACATATTTCTTTATGTGTGAGAATTTGCTCTGAAAACTATGAGATGTTTTCTAATCATGCAATTTAACTTGTTGTGTAGGAAATATCATATGCCATCTCCTACAAAAGAAGAACTACAACATTTGTTCAACAACAAAATTATCTATTGAAGATATTGAAGTTCCCAGGATCTGGGATGAAGAAATGGAATGCCATGATCCGTTGATCATGAAGAACGATGTTTGGGATTTAGTCCCAAGACCTGAAGGGAAGTTTGTTATGACTTCCAGATGAAACTATCAGATCAAGCATGTTGCAGATGGCAGCATTAAGAAATATAAAAGTGATGAAATAGAAGATGCACCAGATGGATTTCAAGACAGCATGGTGTAGTCATATATGTGTGCAGAACTTGGTATGGTAGGATAGACAGCTTTTTATCCAGTTTGGGCTTTACCAAGAGTAAAGCGGATTCCAACCTTTTCTACAAGGTTGAGGAAGGCAATCCAACGATACTACTATGTGGATGACCTGTTTGTATCAGGTGAGGATAGATTGATTGTTGACACGCAGCGGAAGCTTGCTGCCGAGTTCGAGTTGAGGAACTTGGGGATGATGCACTATTTGTTTTTGGCATGGAGGTGTGGCAGAATGTAGATGGAATCTTCCTTGGACAAGGGAAGTATGCAGTAAGAGATCCTGAAGAGGTTTAGGATGATGGATTACCTATGGCATCGAATCTGAAGCTTCTATGTGATGCTTCATTTGAGCCAGTTGATGTCTCCATGAATCGTCAGATGATTGGGTCCTTGATGTACCTGATGAACAAGAGACCAGACATTTGCTTTGCTATGAACACATTGAGCCAGTTCTTGACGGATCCGAGGAGTGTTCGCCTGGTTACTGTAAAGCATGTTCTGAGGTACCTGAAGGGTAAAGTGGATTATGGGCTCAAGTATGAGGCGAATCAAAAGTTTAACCTGCAGGGTTATGTTGATTCAGATTGGGCTGGAAGTGCTGTAGATAGGAAGAGCACATCTGGGTGTTGCTTCAGTATGGGATCAGGTGTGATCTCTTGGTTCAGCAGGAAGCAGTCCTGCGTAGCACTGAGTACAGCTGAGGCAGAGTATGTTGCAGCCTGTTCAGCTAGTTGTGAGGCAGTATGGCTACGGAAGCTACTGTCTGAGCTATTTGATCTCCCGTTGGAGGCTACTGGTATCTTCTGTGATAACCAGAGTTGTGTAAAGTTGTCCGAGAACCCAGTGTTTCATGACAGGTTGAAACACATAGAGATGAAATATCACTATATCAGGGATATGGTGCAGAGAGGAGTTGTGAAGCTCCTGTATGTTGTGACGGATGAGCAAATTGCAGATGTGCTGATGAAGCCACTAGCCAGGGTGAAGTTCGAGTACTTCAGAGAGAGGCTTGGCGTTCTTCAGATCGAGGATACTTCGAGGAAGAAGTGATGGACACATTTGCTGAAGCCATTCCAAGCATGTTGGAAGGAGGATCCTTCACATGGCTGTGGATGTAAGCATTGGATGATGAGCATCAGGATGATGTTCTGGCTTCTGCTGGATATGATCAGTTGGATCATTTTATGTATGTATGTACGCATCATGTAGATGCTGGATATGATCAGTTGGATCATTTTATGTATGTATGTACGCATCATGTGGATGCTGGATATGATCAGTTGGATCATTTTATGTATGTATGTACGCATCATGTGGATGCTGGATATGATCAGTTGGATCATTTTATGTATGTATGTACGCATCATGTGGATGTTGGATATGATCAGTTGGATCATTTTATGTATGTATGTATGCATCATGTTGGATGCTTGGACCATGTATCTGTATATGTATCAGGTGGATACATTGTATGATCAAGTGGATCATGTATGGTGATATGTATCATGTATTTGTATTTGTATCAGGTGGATACATTGATGATCAGGAGGATCATGTATGATGATATGTATCAGGTAGATACTTGGTATGCATCAGGTAGATGCAGTGATGATCAGGATGATCATAGATGACGAGCTCAGGATCTTGCTCTAGATGACATGCAGCAGGATGTTGCAGTGATGATCAGGATGATCATAGATGACGAGCTTCAGGATGTTGCTCTAGATGACATGCAGCAGGATGTTGCAGTGATGATCAGGATGATCATAGATGACGAGCTTCAGGATGTTGCTCCAGATGACATGCAGCAGGACGCTGTAGTGATGATGTTCAGGATGATCATGGATACATCAGGATGATGTATGGTGAGTATCAGGTTGATACTCTGTGGCTGTGGATTAGGTTGTGCAGATGAGCATGTAATTCGGTGCCTTGGGAGATTTGCAGATGGTCTTTCGAGGTTTTGCCTATGGCATGTAATTCGGTGCCCTGGGACATCTGGCAAATGCTCTTTCGAGGTTTTGCTCTGGAAGGACATGTAATTTGGTGCCCTGGGAGATCTGCAGATAGTCTTTCGAGGTTTTTCCTATGGCATGTAATTCGGTGCCCTGGGATATCTGGCAGATGCTCTTTCGAGGTTTTGTCCTATGGCATGTAATTCGTTTCCCTGGGAGATCCGATAGGTTGGGCTGTGTGCCCGTAATCAGTCCTGGGATTCTCTTGCGAGGTTTTGCCATGACCACATGTAATTCGTTGCCCTGGGAGATCCTATAGGTAGAGCTGTGTGCTCGTAACAGCCTGGGATGCTCTTGCGAGGTTTTGTGGTGAGGTCACATGTAATTCGGTGCCCTGGGAGATCCTATAGGTAGAGCTGTGTGCTCGTAACAGCCTGGGATGCTCTTTCGAGGTTTTGTGACGCACGTAATATGTCCTGAGGATTCCACAGTATGGCCAGTGATGATGAAGACCTGCAGGTGGTGGGCCTACATCCAATATGAAAAAAGACTGGCTCTGTAGAACTTCCTATGACGAGTAGATTCAGAGATTGATTGAGATAGCGGCAGTAGTGACGATGATGATGACTCGATGACGATTATCCAGTGACGATGATCCAGAGAAGATGACTTGTGCTAGAAGAACTGTGCTGAGAAATACCTTCCTAGTTAAGAGGGAGTGTTGATGTATATGTAACTTCGAAATTTATTTCACATATATATATATTGTATTCCTATAGAGATGTTATTATTCCTCTATACGGAAGTGTCGTAACTTATACTTGATGGGTTATTAGACCACCTTGTTTGGGGTCGGCCCTGTATAAGTCATGTGGGTCAAAGGGTTATTAGACCACCCTATTGGGGGTCGGCCATGTGGGTCAAAGGGTTATTAGACCACCCTATTTTGGGTCGGCCCAGTCAGCATTATGTTATGTGGTTAAGTTCGAGCCTACATGAGTTAGGTAAAAAGGAAAGTCAAGTCAAGTATAAATAGAGTGTGGGAGGCACTTTATTTACTCACTCACTTCTCACTCATGCACTCAAGGAGGAGTGGCGCACTTATGGAGGAGGAGGATCTACTGCTAGGTTATGTCTATCTCTCATGGTTGGTTGTATCATTTCTCTATCTATCTCTGAGGAAGTTATTGGGTTTTTTCACCTTTATGGTTTCTCCCAAGTAAATCTTTGTGTCTCTTGTGTGCTTGCATTATTGTATCCATGATTGATATGCTGTAGATATGCTGTACATGTTGTTCTCTTAGTTAAGATCCTAGATCAGATTGAAGTAATTTCAGAAAATTTAACATATTGGAATGTTTAAAATAATATAGTTAGTTTCTACGATGCATAGGCCTCATACATATGTAACATATGGTATATGCATAAGTATGACATTCAGGTTTCGAAATCGTATGGTTTCACAACATTTCTAATACATAGTTTATAAACATTTGTATAACATATTCATGTTGCACATTGTTCCATTCAACAATAGGTAGTATGTTTGTAGCGTATGTTTTTGGCATTTAGGTTAGAAACCATTACAATGCAAATAGTAATTATATATTATTTAAAAACATCGTTACACTATAGTCTTAAGAAGTATGAATGCAAATCAAAGAATCATTCTAATTCCTATAATTTCACCATTTTTATATGGATGCAATATAGCAAAATCTTATCACAATAATCAAAATCACTTATACTTGCCGATTGAAATATATAAGCTATCTAACCCTTTCATATATACATTCGGATAGAAGGAAACGCATGTCCTTATGAAATGGATCATTATGTAGTTGGATCAGGTTGTACTAATATTTATGACAGGTTAAATCTTGCAATTGAAAGGATGATAGAATCTCCTCAACTTTTATACATATGTAATCTAGCATGAAGTTATGAGTTGCAGAGTAAGTATTTTTCTTCTCAGCACTTCAATAAAATTTTAAGTGTAGATGATAATAACAATGCTTTCCATGAGTGGTATGAATAAATAGAGTAGTACTTGTTAAACTAAAAAAGAACTGAAGATTCATACCATCGATATTCTTCCTGCACATAATTATACATAACTATCTTAATGCATTGACGGCTAGTGGAAACATATTTCGAATTGCTTGAAGTACTTAAATCGTCTTAATACCTTACCTGCAAATCTGCGAAAAGAAAACAGGTTCCATGCTTTATCTACCAAAGCTAAGTAAACCACAGGGCACCTCGCAGGAACCCCTTCATCAACATTCAAACATAACTATCAGTATTTATCACAAAAACTGTATCACATGAGAATTTAAATATTGTGGTAGATTTATATTTTATTTCAAATGAACTATTGTCTTATCATGTTTAAGAATTACAAAGTGTCACTTTGTTAAACTGTTATTACTTAAATGGTTAACAAACATTTATTTTCCGTAGTCAACATTTTTAGAAATTAATGCTACTTTAAAAATTTTAAATTTTAGTGAAATTACGGGATGTTACATTATCTTATCCTAAAAGCATACCTTGACCATTTTACTTTTATTAGGGCAAATATTTATAAGTAAATATGAACAATACACCGAAATACACTAATTCATAATGTTGACCAACTACTCCTTAGAAACATTAAGTACATCTACACTTTTATTCTACCTCTTAAAAATATAAGAAGTACATTTCATGATCAATTCACTAACTACTTTCTCATGCAAATTAATTTATACATAATCGATGAAGATATCAAACCATCATGATCTTTAAGACAATTTAAACAATTACGACACATAAAACAACAATAACAATCTCCTCATACAAATATCTATAAGTGAAGTACTACATAAACCATCATAATCGTGAATTTACTTGACATTCAGACTATACATAGGAAATAAAAAGAAAATAAAACTATGAGACACAATTATTTGTTAGGATATTCCTATACTCCATCCTAGTCCCACCAATATTTTGATCATTTACATTTTCATTCATGCATGCACTTTTAGGGTTTGCATGCATTATTTAGGGTTTGCATGCATCCCAGTCATCAGTCCCAGCACCTATAGGGCCCTCAGTTAGTAGCCCCCGGAGCTTCCTTCCACTCAGTTTCAGCCTTCCTAGATCTTAGTGCGCCCTCCTTTCATCTACCAGTTGAGAAAGGCGCCCTTCTTACCTACCACTTCAATTTAGTTTAGTTATCTTCAGTTCCTTCCATGATTTAAGGATTAACTAACTCTTAACTGACCTTAGCACTCCGATGGACCTCCAGTGAGACTTGACTACCCATTCTGACTCCAGTTAGCTCCTCATGCACCCTCCACTGAGCTACCTTCATTAAGTTAGTGTCTCCATGTTCCAGTTACATTCAGTTACACCTACCACACTCAGTTAGACTCAGTTTGACTGACGGTTGACAGTTACTTGTGCATTGATGACTCCACCGATGATGAGATAGACTACTAGTTGTGCTCCGATGACACTTCAGTGATCCTTTGATCACTCCATGAAGGCTAATTCAAATTGCCACCTTAGGCATTCGAATCCTCATGCATTGTATATTTATTTGTCCATATTGTGATTAATTAATTAGTGTGTGTGAAGTATTTTTGCTTCTATCTGAGTTCTACTATATTATTATTCTATTGCTCATTATACTGCTTTGACCACTCTTCTTCTATTTTCCTGCTTAATCATAATTATTCTCTTGTGAGGTATACATCATCTCTTAGATCTATTGTGAGGATTTTCACATGGTATCAGAGCATGTTGAGAGTATTGTTTATCTCCATTCTTGAGAGTTTTTTGCAGGTTATTACCAAGATTTCCAGTGCAGCAGTTTCTGCATCTTTGCAACAGTAGCAGTTGTAGATATTCTCTATTGTTTTTACAGGTCTTCTACAGCTTCCATGTATTCAAAAGAAATCTATCCTCCTCCGTTCAACTATGATCCTCTTTCTCCATTCAACTATAATGAATGGAAACCAAAGATGATAGCACATTTGAAGAGAAATGGTCTCTTTGATTATTGTTTTGAGAGAGAGTTCGAATCCTCTGAAGAAAAGATTGTCTGGTTAAAAAATGGTGACAGAGCCATTGGAACCATGATGCTTGCTATGTCTCGATGCTTGGTACATCAATTCATTGATGATGTTGAATCTCCAAAAGAGCTATGGGCCTACCTGGATGAAAGATTTGGCAGATAGAATGAAGGAATTGGTCCAAACCCCTTTGAGAGCAAGCCCAGTGATGCATTCGCTCCCCTTGATAGTCTCTCAGATCATGAACCAGTATCATCTCATATTGAAGTTGTCCACAAAGAACCTACAGATTCTACACTCATGCTCCAACTTTCTTCTCTTTCTGTGCCAGCTTACACTCTAGATATTGTAGAAGGTCCTAAATCCTCTCTTTCACCAGAGTCTGTTGGTTTGCATCATGATCACAAGATTATTTCGGAGGTAAAATCATCTATTGGAGGTAATGCATTCACTCTCCTCAAGCAATCACCTCTTATTTAATACTATATGATCATTATCTCATACTTTCAGAAGGTTATTGAAGATTATGGCTATTGCCATTTGCTTGGGATAATTTCTCATGCACATCATGGTTTTGATCTCAACCTTATTGGTTCAAAGGAGATCTCAAGAAACCATGGCCATTCACTTGGGATAATTTCTCATGCATCTATTGGTTTTGATCTCACCTCTCATAGTTCAAAGGAGATCTCAAGAAACCATGATTCAAGTCTTGGATCTAATTTGGATTCTAACCAATTACTACTTGGGATAATTTCTCATGCATATGATAGTTTTGATCTCACCCCTGCTGGTTCAAAGGAGATCTCAAGAAACTATTCTTCAAGTCTTAAATCTGATTTGGATTTCAAGAAATCATTATTTGATGGTTCCTTTTGGCATAATCTCACCCATGATGGTTTGAAGGAGAAGACAAAAGACTATCTGCATATTCATGTTTTTGATCCTACCTCAACTGATTCGAATCACAGGTTCAAGGATCATCCTCATACTTTTGGATTTGTTCTCATCACATTCGATCTGAAGAGCAAGTACAAGCACATGATTTTTGAGCATGATCCACTTCTTCCCAAGAAGAAGATACCTCCAAACATATGACCTAGCATCACACCTGCTTGATTTTGGAGCATTTATTTTTTATGTGTGTCTTACAGTCTGTTTTTAGGGGGGGCTATTTTTCCCTTGAAATTTTCCCCACTTCCTTGGTTTATTGACTGTTATTATTCATTGTATTGGGTGACATTTGGTCTTAGTTACCAGGGCCCAGGATGGATTAAGGGGGGGTGTTAGGATATTCCTATACTCTATCCTAGTCCCACCAGTATTTGATCATTTACATTTTCAGTCATGCATGCACTTTTAGGGTTTGCATGCATTATTTAGGGTTTGCATGTATTTTCATGCATCCCAGTCATCAGTCCCAGCAACTAGCCCTTAGTTAGCAGCCCCTGGATCTTCCTTCCACTCAGTTTCATCCCTCCTAGATCTTAGTGCACCCTCCTTTCATCTACCAGTTGAGAAAGGCACCCTTCTTACCTACCACTTCAGTTTAGTTCAGTTATCTTTAGTTCCTTCCTTGATTTAAGGATTAACTAACTCTTAACTGACCTTAGCACTTCGATGGACCTCCAGTGAGACTTCACTACTACATATGGTCTAATTTGCCACGAAATTTCGTTGTAATAGCCACGAATTTTAGTCCCTGTTGCAATGATTGGTGTTTCTTTTTTTCGTGGAAAGTGATTCATGGATATAGGGATGAACATTCCACGTCGTGGCAATAGCAATGCTTCTTTGATGCCATGTGTCAACAACACAACTTTTCTCATATCTGCAGAAAATGCATCCTACCACAAAATTGCGTCTCTATATCGATGCACAACTACTATAAATTTCCACACTGGCGTTGAATATTCCATGAAACTTCGTTGCAGTATCCACATATCCATTCACGATCTTTCATGGCAGATTCAACACCTGCGTCGATGATTCGTTTATAGTCCCCCGAAACATCGTCTCAGTATCCACGCATGGATTCCCAAACTTTCGTGGCAGGTTCAACACCTGCGTGGAAGATATTTTATAGTTCCACGAAGCATCGTCGCAGTATCCACATAAGGATTCACAAACGTTCATGGCAGGTTCAGCAACTGCTTGGAAACATTCTCTATAGCCTACATTATTGTTCGTCAATATAGAGATGATACCTGGAAGTGTTAAAAAAAAATGAATGCGACGATACAATCATAGATTTGCTTCAGATAGAATAAACGCACTTCTCATGAACTAGCTCTTACATCTACAATCAAATCCCTATCAATGATTCCTTTCAGATCTGCAAACAAGTCTGCTTAATGATGGTTTCCAATTCTATCAAACTTCATCAAACAAATAATCTTGCATTGTATTCCTTAAAGTAGTTACCAAGTCTTTATGATAAGCAGTAACACAAATAATATTTGTTCAAGTAGTTTTCATACTTATCCCTTTTCAACAATCAATTCTTCAACTTCAAGTTTTGTCTTTTAATGGCACAAATATTCAAACTCAAACTCAATTTGCTCACAAAGAATAGGCTCGGTCTTCAAGTTATAACTGATGTTCTCCCATAACACTATTCAAACTCAACTTCAATTTGGTCACAAAGAATATGCTCAGTCTTCAAGTGATAACACAAGTCCTTCAAATACGCTATCAATATGTTTCAATGCTTTGCAAATTGTTCTTCTTCAAGCTCATATTTCACATCCTTGTGTCCTTTGAATAATCACAAGGCTTAAACAACATCTTGCAATGTATGAGCTCGGTCTTACAAAGAATTATACCTTAGCTCTATTCACTTCTTAAGAATGTCTATATGCTTATGTAATGGTATATATTTAGATGCTTAATAAAACTTTCTCAGAGTCATTTATCATCAAACTTTTCATGAGCTTGTAAACAACAAACACAGTCCTGGATAGATATCTCAAGAACTTGAACTAAATGTATAAACATGAAGAATTGTAAGCCCCGGTCTTAAGCAGATGTGGATAACAGTTGAATCGTAAGCCCCCGTATCTTGCATTAAAGAAATGACATGATAAAGTTTTACTTTAAACCCCTACAAGGAAATAAGATCAAAATTCTACTTGTCATGAATACCAATAGTTGAAAATATTTCTAAATAAACTTTGAAGTCAATTGATATAACCAATCTTACCTCTACCAAAGCCCTTGTTTACCAAGTCTCCTAGAAGCACACTAAGCATGTAGCAACAAACAATTATTTAAGTTACAACAAAGGAATCCAACCAAAATAAATTCTAACTTGTGCGGATATGAAAAAGGTGGGAAGTAACGCACCAAAAAGAATGCACAGAGAAGGCATGTGTAGGTTGAATGCAGAACCCCAAAACTACATCACGCCACAAGATAACAAACTAGCAAAATACTTGATCTAGGGCACAATAGAAGAGCCCAACTTAGCTTCCATGTTAGAGGCCACCTGATCCAATGAATGCACCAACCCAACAAAAACCAAAACAAATAAAGATCCCAATTGCAAATTTTGATGAGCTGCATAAATTTTCACGGTCAAGTGCACTTTATGTAATAGGATTTGCCAAAAATACCATAGAACTATATAGGCACCACATGCAAACAATGCAATTACCATGCACTCAAATGCGAAGATGTATTCACTTAAGACCAAACAACTTCAAACAAAGACAAATTACACAATTTTACATGTAGCACAACCATGTTTACATCTCCCATGCAAATATTTCTGACTGCATACAACACTTCATGGAGATGGGATTTTCTCCATAATCTATTGCCATCTTCTTATGTGACACATGAAACTTCTCTGCACTTGCTGTTACCCAGAATTTCATTTGATTTCATGCCACCTTCTATATATTGTCTAGCTGCATATGCAATCACACACAAATCAACATCATCACGCGTTTTCCCACAGTGTCTATATCTCATTCTACGATAAGTTCTAGATGAAATCTCTCCACTATAATGGTTTAGTCTCAATCAAGGACTCCCAATTTCATTGAATTTCCTGTTTGAAGGCCAAGGCATGATACAATTAGAGGAAGCCTTCTATCTTCAAATGGACCATCTTCCCTCAATTGGAAGCAAAGATCTGGTTCATTACCAGTGGGCACATTACTTTCATCCCCCCTCAGGGGACTCATTGCTAGAAGATTCCCTAAATGGAGATGATCCTAATTTCCTGTCAATGGAAAAGACCAGGTAATCAATTGGGTGTCAAGGGAGGAAGAATGGAGATCACTGTCACAAGTGAGACGTTATCAAATTCTTGAGTTTTCCCAAGTTTTCTATGTTTTTCAACTCACCAATTTTTTTGAATTTTTAAGGTCTGAATTTATACTTGATGAGTTTTGTTGGTTTTCTCTCAATTTTTTTGATTTTCCAAGTTGATGACCCGTGCCAACTTTTTGCCAACTTTTTGCCAGTTTTTTGTTTTGCAACACTAATATTATCTATTGGTTTCGAAGTCCTTTTGTTAATTAGTATAAGCTACTTGACAAAGAGTGGTGTGCACCTCTCTTATTGAGCAACTAGGGTTTCATGTGGTGATTTTTGGTGTGTGAAAGCTTCTATACTATCTTACGAGGCTTGTATAAAGGAAGGTGCCAAAGTTGGAGTGTGCCACATTGCAACTTTGGGTTTCCCAATCGCCATCGAATCTCCAACTTTCGGTAACCACCATAATTTCTGTAGCTTGCAATTTGTAAACGACCACAATGCCTAGATTGTCCATAAAAGACCACAATTTGATATTAAATAAGTAGTGAATACTCAACTGTGTAGAATAAGTCCTATAGGTGACTATTAATATTTTCTCCTTCAAACTCCAAATGTACAGCCAGTAAGTTCTTAACACGGGGTCTTTGGTAAATTCGAAACTGCCATATCAACAGATTATAATGAGTTACACTGACAAGCAAACTATAACGATAAACCAATATTCAGTAACTTGTAATAAATTAAACATATATATCATATAGAAAAAAGAGATATTTAGTAGAAGCTACCAACCTCGGTGTGAAACCATTCTTGAAAATATACTCAGAGGTATTACTTTCAGAAAAGACTGTGTTTGCCTCGGAGAGGTCAGTCATCTCTAGGAACCAGCTGACCCTTCAAGAGGGTTTGTACAAACCAGAGAGAGAGAAATGACTGGAGTTGATTCGGTCAATGAAGTCAACATAAACAAAGTTACAAAAATTATAAACTTCAACCAAGTCTTAGCAGAAGAGAAGTGATTATCACCACACCACAACTGATCGTAGGTGATCAAAGTCAACTTATCTATAAGACCAAAAATTCAACAAGGTGGTATACAAAAAATGAAGGAGGGTAAATGACTGCATTAACCACAAGTCAAAGGCAAGGTACCACAAGTCCAATAATATCTCAATCAAGGTGGGGGAGGTACATTAAACCAAAAATGAGATTTGAAGTGTCGGTACAAATATAAACAGTGGTCATAAAAAAAGAAAATATAAAAGATGGTCATAACATAGGTGTGGGTAGTAGAAGACCCATGACCCTTAGAACCAAGGGTAAGCTGATCCAAATGTGTCCAAACAACCATAGTACTCTATAAGAGCAAAACTTCAACAAGGTGGTTTTAAAAAAGTTACTCAAGGAGGTTAAATGACCCCATTAAACACCAGTGAAAGATAAGGTACCACAAGACCAATCATAGCTCAATCAAGGTGGGGAAGGTACAACCATTCATATCTCTCTCAAATGTACAACCGTTCTATATAACCTGAAAGTTCATCATCATAGTATGAGGAAAGGGCATGGGATGCCAAATAAAAATATCCCTCATTTCTCTCTATGCAATCCTGAAAGCATCACATAACAGATAAGTACCTTGTACTATAGAAAATAAAAGCCACACGTGTTAACATAATTTAGATCCCTATCAACTTAAGGACTCCTCTGTGGTCCCTGTGCTGAAGTTGGTCCTCGAGATGTAATGGGCAATAATATTATAACATAATTTTCATCTCTTTCAGTAAAAGTTGATAAAATAAATATATTGATCATATAACAGTAAGAGAGGAATAGTTGAATATCTCCGCGTTAACATTTAACCAAAAATAAGATCTGAAGTGTGGTACTATTTCTGAATAATGCTAAAGCAACAGTAAAATATTTTACAACATAAATTTGATCTCTATCAACTTCAGCACTCCTCCGTAGTCCCTATGCTAAAGTTGGTCCTCGAGATGTATTGGGCAGTAATCAAATTATAAAGAGTGATGATCATCGAAGTCATGATGAACATATCTAATATATCTAATATAAAGAGAATCAAATTTTCAGACTAATTTATCTACATGTAGCACATACAGGAGTGATGATGTGTTAGAAAACACAGAATTTGAATATTAAAATACAAAATAATTATAAACAAGCATACAATGACTTGTGATGACATTTAAATTTAAATTTCAAATTCTACAAAAATAAAATATATAAATGGGAAAATTGCTAAGAGCATCACATAAAAGATAAGTACCTCGTAACTAAACCAGATAAAAGTTATCTATGTTACATACTAACAATGTTTCATACTAACAACATCTATATCCATCAAAATACAAGTCATGAACTACTTTTTCGTTGATTTCTATTTTTTTGCATTGAAATAACTTGCGAGTATGGTATCACAATCATCAATTGGCGTAGTATTTACTGCGATATCTCCTATTATTGTTTGTGTTTTCATGCCCTCATTTGGGCGACTTCTTGTACGTCGTTGAGTAGGGCATGGAGGCAGTTCTGTAGGGGTGTGAACTGCAACAACATAAATGAGGTGCATATATATATGACATTGAATTATTATTGAAATAAATATTTCATTATTTTGATTAAAATTAAAATACTTATCTTTACCAGTCTCTGTAGATGTGACAACTGGGGTGTTAATTGAAGGTATAGTTGCTTCCCCTTGCACTTCATGCTCCTGAGATGCATGGTCTTCCATTGAAAGAAGAAAATTTATAAGTTTAGGTCAGGAAATATATACATCTAATACCAGTATACTTTTCTATTTCCAAAGCATACATACCGAAACGGACACTATGCTCCACACTATCATGGGAAATGTTCACCCCAACATCAACTTGTACTTGCTGAGTAGCGCTAGATTCACTGTTGTGGTTACATTGTTGCTTAAAAACAAACATAAATTTTTAGTTATGGGTGATATAATCAGAAGTACTGAATAGACTTTAATAGTATACTACAATTGGTGATATACCTGCATTTGCGTCATTGGGGAGATTGGAGTTTGCCCCAAGCTTTTCCGATGTTCAACCACACCTTTAAAACCAAACTTGAAACCAAGTTTTAGGTCTTTGTCGGTGGCAGCAACTTGGAACGTATTTCCCTGTAATGCATGATAACACATTTTAAAATTTCCAATATCAAAATCATATATTTTTTCGGTACTGTTAAATAAATATTCCCGACAACTAATCATTTAATACTTACAATTCTTGCTTTTAGTTTTCTATAGCCACCCTGGCCCGATCTATGTTGCCTGTGCTTTTTCATTCTAGCCTTGGTTGCTTTCGAGGTTTCAGGTAACCTATATATGAAAATTTTCAAAAACCTTAGATATCAAAAATATTACTTAAAAGAAAAAAGAAAAAAACAATTGAGATTATTTCAGTAAAAAGGTGATATATGTTGTACCTTGCTTTACCAGGCTGTGGTTGTTTTCCTTGTCTTTTTTGCAAGTTATCCTTTGCATCATCTATCAGCACCTTCCACTCTTTCTCAGGAACCATGGGAGGGTGCTCATGCCTGAGGTCAACTTGCAATCTTTTCGTATATTGGGCCCTAGCATATTTCAAATTCTCACTGACTAACCTTGCAACAAATTTCCTGTTGAAAGTATTTCCGAACAAGTTGACCATGTGGTCAATCAACTCATCTCTCTTAGTGCTATCTTGTCTATTCCACCGTGTGCGAATGGTGGGGCCAAACAGCTCCAAGTCTTTGTCATTCAAATGCCTGTAGAAGACATTATTTCCTGCAGAAACATGTAATCCATTAATTTATAATAATTTCAATGTTTGTCTATTTCAATTTCATGATTAAAATAAAAAAAATAATGGATAAATACCAGCAATTTTCTGGATCTTGATAGGAACACAAGAGTCATCCACCAAAAAGGTGAGATCTAGTTTTCCAGTGCTTTTAACTCGTGCTGCACCAGGAAAAGTGTCCTGGTTGTCTACAATACATTCATCTCCAGAGTCATGTGGAGTCCTAGGCTCCGTATCATCATGCTCCGACATGGAATCATGCTCTCTCTCACCATGATCGGGCATGGCATCATGATCCGGCATGGCATCATGCTCTCTCTCACCAGTGCCGGCATCAATGGAATTGAGGCCAACTATAGGAGTGGCAAAAAGCCTCATTGGTACATTGCTTTTTTTTTGTTGAATTGGACCATCACTGCTACCTATACCTATTGCGGCAGGTTTTGTAGTCACGGGTTTAAAAAAATCCTACAAACAATAAACTTTACTTTATCAGATCACTTGGAATGATAAAAAACATAATATCAGATATGAAATCACAACATAGCTTAAAAACAATTGTGAAGATGCCACTTACCCCATAAGACTTTATAACCCCTTGCAGCTCTAGAATCTTTGCCTTGTTCTCCTGTGACAAGGGCCTTTGGTGAGCCAAGGCAAGCATTTCACAATTTGCCTTTTTCAAGGCTACTCTAAAAGTGTGCATTGGGTTAATGGAATAGAAAATCTCTTCCTCAAACCCCTCATCACCCAGAGTTGGTGCACGTGACTAAATTAATCAAACAATAAATTTAATTATGCAATATCATTTTAACATCAATCAAATATTGATATTGTAATGAAGATTAACTTACTATTATGCACTAACATTTACCCGACTCGATGTTATGACCAATGAGTTTCCACAAGGAACCGTCGCTATGGAAGCAGCAGGTGCCTTTCCACGATCTTGAATGAACCAGTAATCCGTCATAATGTCAGAAAAATGATCTAGTAATCCCTCATAAGCTCAGAAAAATGTGAATGTACTAAATCGAAACATTTACTTATTTTACTAAACAATTACCTTCCACGGTCACCCTCAACCATGGAAGTAGCAGGTGCCTTTCTAATGGCACCACACTGACAAAATAAATCAATAAATAAACATTTACCTCAGACTAAATAATTTTAACATAAAGAAAAATGAGATATTGCATTAATATTAATTTTTACCTCAGAAGTAGAAGATACATGTTCTGCTCCATGGCCATGAGCAGACTCCTGCCACAGTTTAATAAGCATGCTTTCATATGGAAATATTAACAATAAGCACGGAAAAAGCGAATGCTAACAGTGAAAATCAGAACATCTTGTTATTGTAGTCATATTTATTTACTATATTTAATATTTACCTGACGAGGCATAGATGCTGACCTTCCATGGTCACCCTGGACCATGGAAGAGGAATGTGCTTTTCCACTGCCACCAACCTAAAAAAAAATTCAGTAGTCAATAATTGCATCAAAAACAAAAATGAGATATTCATAGAAATGTAATTACCATGTAATCACATGGAAATATTCATAATAAGCATGAATAAAGCGAATGGAAACAGTGGAAATCGAATGTTAACAGAAGAAAACCAAACATTTAGTTATTGTAGTCATGTTTGGTTACTACTTTTAGCATTTACCTCATGAGGCATATTTTTTGATGGTCCATGGTTCCCCTAGACCGCAGAAGCCACATCTATTCTATTTAAGTTGTAATCGAACAACAACTCTTCACCTGCAAGTATTGTTTTTATTGCACATACAAATATACGATGATGTTCACGTGCCTTGAATTCACAATTTGGTTGCTTATTTGTTGTCACTGGTCATGTACTATTTATAAAGCCAACAACGTTTTCGGATGCTTTTGGTCTCCCATCAATATACATAGTCGCCCCTTTGTTTTTATTTTTTTCTGCTATTTGAATATAATTCGCGGCAACTTCGTATCTCCGCATACTTCGAGTATATTGGACCAAGATCAACCAGTTATTGTATCTGTATAGTAGTCCTACATACTCCATCAATTCCGTTACAGTGCCATAGCGGACCGTTATTCCATCCATGGAAAATAGCCCCAATCCATGTAAGGATGAAGGAGCGATGTGATACATCCTCCCTTTCATGAGGAAATCTGTGTCCAGTTGAGGTAGCATATTAGGTGCCCATCGTTGCACTAGATGTTTATACCTCAATGGAAAATCAATGTCTCCTATGCTCTCAGCATCATAATTACACAACCCACCGTTGGCAATTAAAATATTTCATGCATCTATGAAGTCTGTTCCTTATCTTTTCAAATCTAGTTGATATAAAACCGGTAGATCTAGTACAGCTCATCTCACTTTCAACCTCTCCGAGTATATCTTCATCATCACTTGAGGAAGATAGATCAGACAGATACCTATTTGGTGGTACCTACACTCCATAAAACAAGAATAAATAGGATGGTCCTTTCTCTCTTCTTTTAATGTACACATTTACTTCCCTCAAATATGAGGCTTAGGAGGGACATGCCTAACCCATTTACTTCTCCTTCCAACACTGCTGGGCATATTATTGGTAGCCTACCCTCTTTCTTTGAATGGCATATTTCTTGCATCCTACCATTCATTTTTAAAATTTACATGCTGGTATTTTATGCTAATGCATATGAAAACAGTTTGTTAGCAAACTGTTTGGAAAAATCACTCAACTAAGAAACATTAATTGACTATATCAGCCCAACAAACCATAACTATAGTGAGATGGTCCACTCAGGAGTACATTGCAGCAGTGTTCGTAAATGTTTCATGTCAATACATCTTAACCAAAAAATCTATAAAATACTACAGCATAGAACGCAAAATAAATCAGCTAACTTAGGTGAAATATTACACCTTAGACATGTTGCAAATTTCAAATCCATGCAAATTGGCACTCAAAAGGCCATGAGAAATTTGATTTTCAAAGACTATTTTCAGACATTATGTGTATATTGATTTTTCACCTATATTGGTTTTTTTTATTTAAAAAATAAATAAATTTCAATCAATAATGAGTGTATCCATCAACCAAGCAGGAGGACCAAACCAGAAAAATGTCAACCTGAGAGTAGTCCCTAGTCGGTCAGTCATGTGTTGAAGAAAATTCAACACTACCAGTTAGGTCAATGTTCTAATACAATTTTCAGTGACATGTAATGTAAGATAAACACATTAATCACAAAAAGGGGGTAACACACAACATCAAGAGAACTAGGCCAAATGTAGACAAGGAAAAATTATTGGTTTCAGGAAGCTTTTGAACATTGGTTTTTTACTCTGTAAGCCTTGGAATCCCTTATGGTTCAATTCTCTACAATAATGTGGTTCTTGATAATGCTTGGGTACCATAGGACTTGGCGAGCCCCTCTCATTAGTATTTCAATCCCCCCCCACGAGATTTGCACAATCCTCAACTATGGGCGAGGGAGGAAAAATTGCACCTTCAATTGTGAAGCCCCTTTTGATTATTCGACGGCTCCAGCTTACCTTGAAATCCTCACTCGCATGTCGGAATTAATAGCTCTGAGCACGATTGACAGTTGGAAGGAGTCTTGGCAGGTGGGCACGATCTACAAACTGGGAATTTTTGCCCCCATTTTGCAGAATGTTTTCAGCTTGAACTTCGAACCTTTCTCACATTCCGTAGTTCGTAGACAGCTTGATTTCTCGGTTGCAATGGCCTGTAGAGGTTGCTTTGGTGGACATGATGGTGGAAATATTGGCCATGGTTATCCTCAAGGAGAAGGGGATGGCTCTGCGAAAAAGGGTCGAGAGGGACTGTCGGGCAGAGGACCTGTTGGTTCCTGCAATATGCAGACTGAGAATTTAGAGAACCCTGGTCACGCTGTGGGCACAAAGAACTCTGGCCAGGGACAGGAAAATTGGAAGTGTTGCAACCAAAGTGGAAATTTTTCTGCCCAGGAGAAGGATTTGAACTACAGCCATGAAGATGAAGTGTTAGACAGGCTCTAGGAGTCAGAAGTGCAAGTCAAAATGATTCGCTCTGAGAACCTGGAATGCAAAAATGTACTCCTCCGTCTGTACAATCTGGTTTCTACTGGCGTCTCAGAGAATAGAGGGAAAAATTCTATGCTTTCTGGAAAATTTGATCACTTAGAGGCCTCCCTCGACCTTGCCTTCTCATGTAGGGCTCATACTCGGGAAGTTACTGCTGGGGAACTTGAGAAAATCAGCGGAAAGATAACAAAGCTGTAGAAACATACGGAGGGTAACGTGGACCTCAAAGCTAAGAAGAGAAAGACAGAGGATCATGCTGCAACTGTCAAGAATGGCTTCCCAATTCAGGGTTGATTCAAGTCCAGTATAGACTTCTTTTTGTTGGTATTGTCTTTGCAAATATTTAATAGCGTTGTAATTAATAGAATAGGTTGCACACTCCTAAGACTGGAACTACCTGCAAATGTATTTCTCTTGCTTGCTTTTACTTGGGAAATTTGTTAGATACTATAGCTATCATAGGAAAGGCAATTATAGTGCTTGTTATCAAACTGATTATGAAGAATTGGATGCTAGGCTTGTCTTCCTTCTATGGGAGCAATTAGATTTGCATTTTTTTGTGTAACCCATCTTTTTTTTTTTTTAAATCATCAATATATAACCGTTTCAGTTAAAAAAAAAAGCTGTAAAATAAGTTGTCAGTGGGTTTTCTAATGAAAAATAATTTCCTGTAATAGCTACCAGAATGTACTTTCAGATTCAATTCACGAGTCTAAAGTGTGATTTTTCCTTTTTATTAGTTGTAAAATGAATTTTGGGCATCCCATGCCAACTGTGGACAATGGAAGGCAATGAACATGCTTTATACCTCACATCTGGGTAGTTCTGGGCCTTATAATGACAAGCTACAACAGTAATTAAACATATATGGGTAATGTTATGAACATTAGTAGACACGTTTCACCTTCTACCTCATCATTTAGTTCTGGGCCAGTTTTGTGGATGTGAGGTCGTTTTGAGTGCAAATAAAGACTATCCATGTCTTCTTACAACATGAGACGCTTGCAAAATATGAAGTATGGAAAGGCTAAAAGAAGAAATAATGGGTTTGTTGAGTGGAGTTTGGACCTCATAGCAACGGTAAACCTCCAGTGTTTCATGCTATAGAATTGGATAACATCAGCTATTGAGGACTTTAAATTGATTGTACCAAGGCTGATTTCCTCCCGAATGTTGGTATTTATTTATTTATCCAAATGGTAGAAATGACCTTTTTAATATACTTTTATTACGGTTTCTATGCCTCCAAATAACTAAAAGATATGCCAAATAAGGTGAGCACTTTAGTCTCCCAAGCAAGCAAACAACCGAAGGATGCCACCTCAGCACCTGATAGTCAAAATCATATAGGTCATTGATATTACCATTAGGATAAATAATTAAATAACAACATTCGGGACCAATGTGTTAGTTGCAATTAAATGTGTGGGGAATGATATGTAAGACCCTCAAACAACCCTTACACACCACACGTGCTTGATGCAAACATTCAAATCCTTGACAATTTAAGCCTTAACTTAAGTGAAATCAACGAGAGATATAAGTGTTGGAAACAACCAAACCATGACTAACCATTATGGAAAACATCTTAAAGTTATTATGACTTTCAATAGCAAGATCTAAAAGTTTTTATGACTTTCCTTACAATATTCATGACAATCTGAATGGACAGGCCCCACTCATAGCCAAATAATTTTGAGATATTTACAAATCATCGGAGTAATGTGGACCAAAATTTTTTCGATAGTCGTTGTCTTCATTGTACCATGCCTTTGAATAAATAGACCTCTAAACCATAGGTCTATTATGATGCATGTGGACGTCTATGCGGGTTTTGACAAGCCATGGTTGATTGTATTTAATGTAGTACCCAAGGATTTGATCCTCAGTAATCTTTGTCTACAAAATATCTTTGACCTGTTCGAGAGACTCTCCAACTACCCATTTCAGATTATAAATAGCATCTGGTGATAATGCTGTCAGGTTGATGCCGAATGACTGCCACCAGTGTCTCATCCAATCAGGGATGTAGAATTCAGGGTCCTCGTAGATTTGAGGAATTTGAAGTCCAAACTTTAGCCTGGTATAATATGTACTATCTGTATTTTCTTTTCTCAAGAATTTCCACCATAATTTTCTATATTTTTCATAAGTGTGTGGAGTACTTGGAAACCAGAGACTAGCATCTTTATGTGGCCATGATTTGAGAGAACATATCTGGTTAATACAGTAGTACTATTGGTCTCACTAGTAGATTTGAACCCAAAATCCAACGAGCAAATCCGACGACCTCCGACAAAATGGACTGTGTCGTCTCATTTTTCTTTGAAAATTACTTTTTTTTTGTTTTTTTGTTTTTAAATTTCGAGAGGTGTCTGTCGGATATCCGACATACTTTTGAATATCCGACGAGGCTGGCAGGCTATCCGACGGCTCTGCTAATATCCAACACCTATTCGGATATCCGACGCTTTGGATGTTGGATAACCGACTTCATTTTGAACCCGAAGAGGTCAGATATCCGACGGTTTTTTTCCCAACGGTCACTAGATTAGTTTCGTCGGATATCCGATGTAGGTTTGACTTTTTGACTTTTACAATTTATAAATATCAAACCATTCCGACATGTTTTCCATACCAGCGACGGTTTGCAGATGTTTTTTTTGTTTGACGGATTGTTTTTCATTGTTTTTGTTATTCAAGTGAGCAAAGTACTCTGGAGCTTCATTTTCTAAGATCGATTATCTTCATTTAAGCTCTTTACGAGAAAATGTCAACTATAAATATTCCTGATCCAGACGAACATAATCGACAATTGCTTGCTAGATTGTGGGAAGGAGTTGAAAGAAGGGGTGATGGAAAATGTTATTGTCCATGTAATCAATGCAGAGGATTTAAGAGGAGAAGAATTTTCATCACAACAGCCACAAAACATTGTAGGGAGCATGGGCACGCTGAGGGGGGACATGAATACCATCCATTTGTAAGTTTGCATTATATATGTTTTTATTTTGATTGCTTTTGTAAATTTATGTATTATTATAATATTTCTTATTTTTGACCAACAGTACAATTGGTCGTTGTTCTTTTCATCCCAACAGTACAAAATTTGTTAAATTTTTAATGTATCACATAAATGTTTACATTTTGCATTTGACATTTTTACATTTTACGTTTGAATTTCTTATATTAACTCTTATCTATTGATTGTTTCATGTCATTATAAAGGAAAGACATCCTACGGCATATCGTCTGGATCAGGAAGTGCTTCCATAACAAGTACAGGAGGAACATGGAGCTATGAATATTAATGGAGAACAAGTTAATGATCACATTGAAGAAGATGATCATACTGATAACATAGTTGAAGATGATGTTAAAAATACTTTGATCCATGATTCATTTAATGTTGGAATGGATGATGATGATGATCATGAAAATGATGAACATTTTGATGATATTCATGATATACGTCTTCTTGACAAGGCATACGAACCCCTTTATGACGGCTCCAGGTAGAGCGGGTTGGTCATTTGCTGTGAGACACGATCCAAGGGGAAGGCCGGTAAAGTATAACGTTGATGAAGGTAATGAAGACGTTCTCGAAGAAGAAGATGCCACAGAAGATGATCATGATCAACATGAGTTAGATGATCATGGTCCAGAAGAAGATGTCGAAGAACTTATTGAATCAAATGATGTACTATCAGACAATGTCCATGAAGATGATATCGACGATGAGGATGATATGGCCAATCCTTACAATGTTGAATCTGGATCATCGGTGATAGTACAGATGATGACCTAGATGAAGAACATGATGAAGACCATTGAAGTTTACGAGGTATGCAGTAATAATAAATTAATTGTTTCGTAGTGAGTTTCCATTTTCCTATATGATATAATTAGAAACATTTCTTGTTTTAGAGTATGTCAAAAAACACATTTAAAGTTTCTAGTGTACATAGATATTTTTGTCTAGTTATGGGGAATTGAGAGTGATGTGAGGGGGGGGAGGGGCCATAAGAGCTTCCACCTTCATGTGGTTGGCCCTGTTTAGTAGCGAATATTAAATTATTCTTGAAACAGAGAGAAGCTTAGAAGGAAATGCACAATTATCAAGAATCAAACATCATCATCATCATCATCATCATCATCGTCGTTGTCGTCATCATCGTGATCATATTAATCATCATCATCGTTTTCTTCTTGATCATCATCTTCATCATTCTAATCATCATCATCATCAGCAGAAGCATCATGCTTATCGTCGTCGTCATGGCCACCATCATCATCATCATCATTGTGATCAGCATCATCGTCATCATCCTCACCATCATCATCATCATCATCTTCCTCATCATCATCAGCAATATCTTCATCATCGTCGTCATCATCATCGTCATCATCGATCGTCTTCATCATCATCGTCATCATCGATCGTCTTCATCATCATCATCATCGTCATCATTGATCGTCTTCATCATCATCGTCGTCTTCATCATTGTCATCATCATCATGATCATCATCGTTATATGATATCCGACGCAACTATTACCTAGAAAAACCAACAGTGTTTGTTGTCGGTGGTTTAGCGATCTCGTCGGATTCTTTTGAAGTCAGAAGTCTGATATTAGATGCATGCATTGATGGTGTGGGAGGGTTTCAAGACTCGAATGAATGACACTCACCATTGCAGCATCAGAAACCATACCTATAAATTAAATGATGTGATACATGGGGCCAACGTTGAAATTTTTTAAATATGTGTTGGCTTGGACTGAAATTTGGCATGGTTAGACTAGACGCATGCATTTACGGTGTGGGAGGGTTTCTAGACTCAAAATGACTGACACCAACCATTAATGGAGCGTTAAAAACTATGTAATGATACTCAACAAGGAGTAATTTGATCATCATGGTTTCACTCTGAAATAACTTATTTTTTCGTGGACTCGCTAGTACCATTGCTTATGGACCCTCACAAGGAAATCCTCTTAGGTCCTTGATTGTGTTGGGATAAATCATCCCTAACTTGTTTGATGGACCTAATGATCCCATGATAAACACTCATAACATGTAAACTATAGAGGACATACAAAAAATGGTTGATTCTCTCACCCAATTAGTTAGCAAAATGGAAACCAAGAATCACTTCTCATTTTTCGACCCTTCCAATAGTATGACGCCTCATTTTTCTGAACTAATTCTAAACAAGTTTGGTGGGTCAGATCCGATAGGTTGGTTCGATCGATCAAATGAAGCACTAACTTTCCCTTAATGTAATATTTTATTACCTAATGAAATTCATTATAGGAGTCATCAAAGTTCATTTGTTTTTTCATAAAAATTAATTGATTATTTTTTAAGCAATTCCTTATTAGTGATCGTAAAGAGGAAATTAAATCCCACTTCGAGGTGAACCACCCTACTACTTGGTTGGAGGACAATAATATTTATTATCATGCCTGTGTTATATCCTATGCTCAGTCCAAAATCCCCAACTTTATTTCATTTCCTTTACCCAACTATGGTGGCTCTTTAACAACCTCTTCCACCTTTCAAGGTCCATAAGTTGGCATACGACAAAATGGATGAACATCAACTTAAGGTTCTATGCTACAATTGTAATGAAAAATATTCTCTTGAGCATAGATGTAAGGAACATCAATTATTTGTGGACATTTATGATGATGAACTTGATGGAATAACTCAAAAGGAATCCCCTCCTATCATTGAGGAAGTTTTTCTTCCTAACCCTGTGAAGAACCCTATATCTCCCTTAATTATTTGAATAGTATTTATTCTCCTCATTAATGTTAAACATGGTTGGCTATATCAAGAAGAGAAAATTCATTATCTTGATTAATGGTAGAACCACCCATATTTCATTCATCATTGAGTTTCCCAAGAAACCAATTGAAATCATTGTTACTAAGAAATTTTAGATAATGATTATTGATGGGAGATCTATGAAATATGGTGGAAGTTGTGAAAATGTGATGCTTCAAATAGGTGATTACTCCCAGAAAACTAACATGTTTTCCATTGAAACGAGTGGGCGTGATATTTTTCTCGGTGTGAATGGATAATAAGATTATGTCATATCACCATGGATTTATTGGAATTACAAATGAGAGAGCATGATCATAGCATCTCATTGCTTCATCGTATCCTCCCATCCAATGTGTGATCATATTGTCATACTTTTGAACAAAATAATATATGAAATTAAAAATATTGTATCGTTTTTCTTAGCTATTGGTATCATTCATCCTAGTACCAACCCGTACTCTTCTTTGGTTGTCATGGTCCTTAAGAATAGTCAACATATACCAAGATCATGATGATGGTAATGATTATGTAACAAACATTAAAAAAACATTATATATATAACAATTAGATAATAATTAAAAAAACGTTATATATATAACATTATATATAACAATTAAAAAAAAAACATTTATATAACAAGAAAAACCAATTAAAATTAAAAAAATGAATATATAATAAATAAAATTAAAACATGAATAAATAAAATTACAACATAAATATATAACAATGGTTTTTTAATTTGTTTTTAATTAAAAATATATATATATATATAACAATTAAATTTTAATTGTTATATATATATTTAATTAAAAAAACCAAAATACAAACATTATATAACATATATATTGAACAAATAGAAAATCCGGCCATATGCATTTCATAAACCTGCGATTTGGAGTGACCTCGAGTGACCTCGATTTGGAGTGACCTGTGACTTGGAGTGACCCTCGATTTGGACCTACGCCTCTGCGATTTGGACCTATGCCTCTGCGATTTGGACCTGCTATCGATTTGGATTGGATTGTTCAATTGTGGGAGAGGCGGTTTGTGATTGTGGTAGGGGAGAGGGAGTTACCCAACGACCAAGCAGTGGGAGTGACCCAATGAGAAACCATTGGGAGAGGCGGTTTGGATTCCAAGCAAATAAACTATAAGAGGAGCCATAAATTCCTCCCACGTTCGTGAGTACCAAGCCCTAAATTGTTTTGATTTGACAAATTTAAAAATTTGGTAGCAAATCACCATGGTTTCATTGCTAATTCGATCTTCTAAGAGGGTTTCATTGCTAATTCAATCTACATTGGGGTAGAACCTTTAAATCTACATTGGGGTATTTTTATCTTATTGCATATACTGTTTTTTTTAGTTTGATGGGTGAACCCTCACCTCTTTGTAGTGAACTGAAAATGACGTCCTTAATATCTCATAGCAAAAAGAATGTAGTGACTTTTGCTTATTGCCGTGCATTTTGATTCTGGAAGGGCCTTCATCAGAATGAGAATACTGTGGTTGACGAAAATAGGCTTGTTGTCCTCGGGAAGAGGAATCAATGTTCAACCTTCGTTGAAGCCAAGCACTGTGACCAATATCATGAAATAGATGTATTAGATCAAAAAGTTGAGGTTCTTGCAATGGACTCCCTTATTTTATCATGAATGGGGGGGGTGGGGGCTATTACTAATGACCCCGATAAAGCAGAGTTACCAAGCTGTCACTGTGACTGAGTACTTGTATTCACACAGGCTCAAGTTAAGGTTTCCATTATTGCGTTAAAGCACCAATCCAAGCTAACAACAAATAATAATAGCCCGGGCAGAAACTTGCACTCATTCCTCTTTTCATAGGGGGGAAGGTAGGAGAGGGAACACTTATTTGTATTGACTGAATCTAAACCTCCATAGGAAGCTACGGCTAGACTGGAAATAACTACTTTTAATAAGCTTCCCATAGACCTATATCGTGCTTTTTAAAGGCCCCCTATGAATGAAGCAACAATTGGGTCAAATTATTATATTTAAAATGCGCAAAATTCCAAACAGATGATTGCCTATGTTGATTCAAAAGAAGATCCACATAGTGTCCAATAGAAGTTGGCAAGTGATCATCAATTTCATTTGCACGCGCATCCAAATTATTTGTGACACTCCTAGAAACATTGCCATCATCTTTCTTTAGCAGCGCCTTTGAATCCTTAGTAAGTGCAACTTGCCATAGTATTTCTTGATGTATCATCCCAATATCAAGAATCACATCCTTGCTATCATTTCCAAACTCTGTCGTTAATGCTACGAACCACCGATTCTCTTTAGTATCATCAGCTAGAAAGACAAAAAAAATTGTACCACAAACAAGCACCAAAATACTTTCCGATTCAGTCCATCTTTTGCAGCTAATAAATTAGTCCCTGCAACATGATCCAAAAAATTTAAGGTAGTCTTGAGATGTTCCTTCATATGAGCAAAAAATACCCTTGCAAGGGCAACTGAGTGTTGTTGTGTGAATGCTTTACAAACTGCAACCATGTGCACAGCTACAGACATCCCTTTTGAAGATAGCGGAATACTTGGAAGAGTCAAGAACCTCATAAGGGATTCAATGCCCTTTTTCTCAACAAATATTCTACAAGTTTTAGGATTTTCCATTGCCAGATGCACAAACACCATGGCATGTGAAATGCTTAATTTTAGAAAGCATTCATTACTCATATTTTCAGGAGACAATCCACTATTTCCAACCCCGTCATTATGCTTATCTTCAGAATTAGTATCCATAGGAACGGGACTATCCAAACTGTCTTTGGCCTCTACTCTGAGCCTATGGGCCTTGCTTGGGCATACGTTGTTGATCCCTAGTGATTGTCAGCTATTGCAAAAAGGGTTTATTGAAAAATATATCTGATTATAAGGAAGGTCTAAACCAGCATTACTGATGCTAATTGTTAGTTCTATTTAACTTGTTCATTACTTTATTAATGTTGTTGTTATTTATTGTCCTTGTCTACTTCAACTTTAACACAGGGACCTTTGGGAGTGTTAAAGTTGAAAGAGATGAAAATTATGTTTAAATTTATATTACCTTGTCACAATTGTACTATTTTGTTTCTAGCATTGATTTAGGAATTTATTTATGCATTAAAGTATAAATATTTTAATTTTCTACTCCAAACCCTAACCTAACCCAATTTTCAACTCATGCAACAAGTTGTAGCCTCTCCTAAGAAGACCTCAGTCCCAAAGTAGTAATTTTTGTAAACTAAAATCACCATACTTTGAACTTTCCTCAAGTCTCGGCATGGAAGCAGCCTCCATCTCCGATTTTGAAATGAATGCCTCTGCCTCCACCAAATTAAATGAATGCCACAAAAAATTGTTGTGAATTGGAGGGATGTTAAGTTAACCAACCAAACCGTGAATGCAAAAAGAAAGCCTTAAGGTCACCCACATTGTAGTTTTGAAGGTTCCCTGTGTTATTAGTGAAGTAGCAGTGAATCCAGATATGACTTGGAGTTTTTTTCATGGGGCCTGTCAAGGCTCCATAGAGTAGTGCAAGATCAGGTTTTCTCTATATATCTCCGATAGCCATTTATTCATAGATAAATCCTACTTGGGGGCTAGGAAAAACAATATGGGTGAGTTCAATTTTCTCTTCTATCTTTTGAAATTTGTTGCAGAATTGGGTCTCACCCAGATTCAAGTCATACGGTCTGCGTGTTAAATAACTCAGCAACAAATTAAAGATCAATCTGGTATGGATGTCAACCAAATCATCATCCTCTTTAAATTTCCCTATCTCTATAAATTAGATTGCCCTGATATGCGAAGGATTAGGTTGATAACTATACTACGGCTAAAAATTTCCTTGTCTATAAATTAAATTGCCCTATCTATAAATTGACATATCCTTCCATGTAGATTATAAAAATTGCAATTAGGTCAAGTTCTCCTTACATGGTTTGGATAAAATTGAAAGCTTCAATTTTCATACAATTATAAAATTTTGGGTAGTGTAGAATGTGAGGAATGAGAATGTATCAATCATTGCCACCATATGAGTTTTGAAAGTAAGATTAATTGGCCCCATCCCATTATGAAGTAGAACCATGTGAGATAGATCCTATAACACCATTAGCATCATGATATAAGCAAAATCGAAGTTCCGTTTTCTGTCGAGGCTACTTGAAGATGATAATTTCCAGAAAGTGGCCCCAGGGTACAAAGTAACGAAACATTTGATGGATTGGAAACGTATATATATAAAAGGAACATAATTATATGGGCCTAAAATTGCGGTTGGTGCCATTGTGGTCAAATTTAAATCAATTTGTAAGCCACCTCGACGGAAAACGAAACTTCGATTTTGCTTACCCATTTTTGCTGTTATGGTTTAGGAAGTATTTCAGGCTATTATGGTTTGTTTTAAAGTCTTCATCTTCTTAAAATTGGCTTTCATTGTATCATTCATCAGGGTTAGTAAATTCATAAAAGGTAAGCATGCATCATCATACTTCAGACTTCAATCAAACCATCATGACTTGGATTGTTGCAATTTTAGTCTTCGACTAGGGTAGTACTATAGCAACTTTAACACTTAGAATATAGTAGCTAGGGGGAATTCATGTCAAGGTACTCAATGCAAGTTAAAGGGGAAATGATTAGTATTTCTCATGATGTAAAAGTAAAGGATGTATTGCTCATGATTAGGATACTCTTGTATTTATAGTCATAAAAAAACAATTTGTGGTATAGCTTCCCCAGTTGTGGTTACTGTTTTTTTATTAAGCTCATGAAGATTTATATGCAGTTTATTGTTTCTACTATCCCTGTGTTTTTGTGAAGAATGATTGAAGAATGATATAAGTGTTCCTAGAGAATTATGAACATGGATATGTACAATTCCTTATATTTATTATCACTTTGTTTTATGTGATGATTTCATTTGCATTACTTGAGTATATCTGAAGCTCTCCTTGAGGTCCCATGAATGAACTTGAACACTTGTTGCATTCATTTAATTTGAAAGAGTAGTTATAGTTTGAAAGAACTCTCTCCTTACCTTAGCTAGCATTCATTGAAAGGAAAGGCTTATTTTATTCATATGCATTTGCATGGTTTGAGTCAGTCATCACACCACGAGTTGCACTTCCATCACCCAACTGAGACAAATATTCTTGGGCTTATACTTATGAGATCATTCTATAATTTAAGTCTCCTAGTGTACATTAAATGGGTTTTAAATTGAAATAATGTGTCTTACCATACACGATTATTCAAAATATCACAATGTCATGCTTATGCTTGCTAATTAGGTTTAAACATTGTCTAGCATTTTAGTCATTAGAAGTAGAAGAAAGTTATTGTTAATGGATTCATTTAATTTTAAAGAGTAGTTATAGTTTGAAAGAAATCTCTCCTTACCTTAGCTAGCATTCATTGAAAGGAAAGGCGTATTTTATTCATATGCATTTGCATGGTTTGAGTCAGTCATCACACCATGAGTGTCACTTCCATCACCCGATTGAGTAATACAACCACTAAAATTTACACCCCCTAACTAAACACACCATAACCTCACTTGAGGAAATCAAAAGAATTTGGTAGTTAGGTAGGACACCGGGGATAGGCGTCCAAATAATTCCCCCTTGTCATTATCATCTTAGACATAGTTGTTGTCCTCTAGGGAACCAAAATCCTCTAGTATTTGTTGACACGGTCATACACCAGTTTGTGGAGGGGCCTCCTGTTGTTTCAGGGGTTAAACTGCCATGAGATCGAGAACCGGATGGACTATGTGGAATTCCGCACTCCACTTAGCCCTAAGGAAACATCGATCATTGTCTTACTTGTATTCTCCGGCCACCATACTGGTGATACAAGGGTGATAAGGCAGAAGTGTCGAAAACCTTTTCCGGCGTGTCATGAACGAGGCACGGGGGCTTCACTCAATAAGCCATTATCATAGCACGTTCGTTCGTGGCATATGAAACAATACCCCTAATTTCACTAAATATTGGAAAATGCCTTCCAAAATCATTTTTTAACCCCCTCCCAATTTAAAAAAACCCCTATTTTCACTAAATATTGTATGTATCAATTTTTTCATTAACATTTTTTATACCCCTTTATATTTCTACCTAGTATATTGATATGATACCCCTCTTATGACCCCACATGCATTCTACAATGCACCTTGCTTCTTTCGATGTATATTGTGGATACACATTACTTCACCCACAATGCAATTAATCAACCGCATATCATTATGATTTGCAACATCTAATGGTCTAATGAAGAGATACGGGATCATTTCTTGTATGTCACTAGAGCCAATGCACATAGTACAACATTTAGATGGCATGTTACAGTTCCCCAATCGCTGACTAAGCCTATTGTGGGCTAGGTATCCAAGCCCCCAGGTCTTGTAACAAGCTCTAGGAGGTTGACTAAACCTACCAAGGCCTGTAATAGGCATGAGTGGTTGGGTATTCAAGACCCCAAGGCCTATCGAGGGCCTATAATAGGCCCTAGAGGCTCAAATCCTCCCAAGGCTATTGGTAACAACTGATTGAGTGCTATTGGTAACAATTGGTTGTCAATGACCACTGTCTCTCAACTATGATCAACTGGAAACCCACTTCACCATGAAACCCCCTGGCCTCAAGCATGCCTCAAGACGCGATTTCCTGCATACTGGTAAGCCCGAGCCTTGCCTCAACCCGATTTCTCATCTGGTCCTGATCCCGCCATCTCCATTTGGTGGATATTTGTAGCCCGCCCATATAAAAAAGACCCCAAAGTATTTTTGTATTGTTACATTAAATAAAAAAACCCTTTGCCCCTTAATATATAAGCAATATAATTTTTATGTTTTCATGAATATTTAATACCACAATATGAATGAACGTGATATTATATTTCCTTCTAGTGAAGCCCTGGTGGAACGAGGTAGCTTAGTGACTTTTATACTAGGGCTCTTTTACCCAGAAGAGGATGAGCTCCTTTGAGCAAAGCTTCAATACAATACCAATCTTTGACAAAACAATATACATCCTTCTAGCGCTATAAATAGTTTCTTAATAACTACCAAAACCCTAACTACATGCAATCTCAAAATTAATGACTACCAACCACCTATTGGTTCTTATTTAATAAAAATGAGCCTTTTACATTAAGTAACTACCCATTAACTATCTAATGAGCCTTATTCAAAGAATACGATCTCATACATGAATATACAAACTCCTCAGTATAACAAATTAGAGAAGTTAGGTAAGAGTACCTTGACACAATGGAAGCACACTACCATCTCTTTGTGACGAATATGCCACAATGTTACATAACTTCCCAGTCCTTTTATTCTGCTACATGGAAAGCCTGTAGTCCATAAAGTAAGTTCCATAGACACTAGCACTTGAGACTTAGAGTACAGTCTTTTGTGCCACCTTAATAGGCACCCACTAGCCTATAGGTCCACTTGAATAATGATTGACTCCGCCGCTTAATACAATGACTCTAATACAATGGCTTTATTACAACGGCTCTATTCCCTTAGGCTACTCTGCTGCTAATACAATGGGAAGAGCATAATGGGGTTCTCAGTTATATATATATATATATATATATATATATATATATATATATATATATATGTAATCATTCTACATATTTCCACAATAGAGATAGAATATATTGATTTCCTGTAGTATGAAAAAATTTATTTAAAAAATGTTATTTAAAAAAAAAAATGTATTGGGTAGTCGCTTAACCGACGACCTAATCACGGCGACCCTAGGGTAATATTCGATGGTTTTGCAATACTTCCGACGGATAGGAACGTCGGATCCATTTTTTTTGCTATGTTATCCACGTCACTTAACCGACAACCTATCCGACGATTGCAAGGTGATATCCTACGCTTGTGCTATACTTCTGACGGCTCAGAATGTCGGAACCGATTTTTTTTTATGACAAACACATCGCTTAACCGACGACTGAACCGACACATAATCGATGGCGAAAGGATGGTATGCAAAAAATATTGGAAGTTAACGCTGTCGCTTATCCTACTACCTGTGAAGCTGGAGGAAGTCAGTTAACCGATGAGGTATGGTAGTCGAATATCCGACGTCTTGAACTATGTTGGATTTTAGACGATATCCCACCGACGATAAAAAAAGACTGGAATTGTCGGATAGTCGACCATAGGTTGTAGCAAATTCAACTTTTTTGCCATCGGATTTTGGGTCAAAAAAACTTAGTGTCTAGTTGTAGCCCGGGGTGGCATGTAGAGCCCTCTGACGAGATTAAGGTAAGATCATGGTATAGGTTTGTTAACGAATTGCTTGCATCAGAGGCTTTTCTCGGGGAGTTGTTTTAAATCATCCCTGGTACAATACTGGATCCCATAGGCATTCTTCTGAGTTGTGGCACTAGTATATTAAAAGCGTCAGATCCCTGTAAGTTAGCATCTAACACTTCAGTATGTCGCAACTCCCACCTAGGTTTCTAGTCTTGCATATAATCCAACCACATGATATTATCATCAATAGTATAGATCTAATGTTTTCCATTGGTCCAAGCAGAGATTTCCATGTTTACTTTTTGGTTATGGGCATCGGGGTCGCTTGCACCAGGCTAGCTTGTTTTAGGCCCTCTTGTTAAAAATTAGCAGCATTCTTCTATGTCAAATATTCTCTTATTAGTAACCATTTTGAATAAAATATTCTCTTATTAGTCATTGACACATTAAAACACCTTAGATCTAAGCCCGAGGTGAATCAAGATTCAAATTCAAATCATTATGGATAGTACCTCTTAGTTGCAATCAAATGTGTGGGGAATATTATACACATGGGAGCATCGTCTAAATACTATGTGCAGATGGTTGTGAAAGACAAGCCATGATTGATGCCTAGGAGGCCTGTTATGTGCTATAAATATGCACATTGTATCAAGTATTATTTCAACCAAGTAATATGAAGTGAGTCTCCCAGGAAATCAAACAACCGAAGGGTAAAAGGAGATAATCTGAGTAGAGTTTGGCACTGTCAATATGTCTTAGTAGATGCACGGGGGTCATTTGAAATAGGTGAATGAAAAGGTGAGAGTGAATAGGGAGAAGGGTAGGAAGGACTGGGAATTACCACACCGTCACTATGGTGAATTAATGAGAGACCTAGAGTAGGTGGTGCCGTGAACAATCTAACATAGAGGTAATTTACTAGTAGGTTAAACTGATGTGTGTATGTTTTTAATAACATTTCCCATCATAATCTCTAGAAGGAAATGAACACAAGTGCATATTCTCTATCAAAAGGAATACAATTTACATCTTACTCAAGTTTTCTTATGGAATCTATTGATGGTGTTCAAAGCAGTGATATATCCAGAGCACTTTCAGGGCTAAAAGTTGAAATTCAAGACCTCGTTTGAAGCAATCACATTAATATTGCCAGTTAAAACAACTATCATATCCAAAATCTATGTATAAATCTAGATGAGCTTAACAGACCAAATGAGAATTCACATCCTGAGCATTGATACCCAGAAACATAGTGTTTTATTTTAAAAAATTATTAAAATTTTCACATACAACTTGGAAAGCAATCTGGTTCAAATTCCAAAACCAAAATCTAAAAGCTAGGTACAATATCATTGAGACAATCATTCTTCTATGGCCATAAAGGTTAAACTATGCCTTCGAATCATGGGCAGAGAACCCAATAAATGCTTGCAGGATAACAGAAAAGCCTCAAATTCTCACCAACTCAAATCAAGAAAATGAGGCAAAAGGCAGAGATACAAAACTGCTTAAACCAAAATTAGGATTACAACAAAGCTCCCAACTCACATCATCTCAAACCAAGGAGAATGTTGCTACCAGCAGAGAGATTTAAAATTGCTTAAAATCAAAATTAAATTGCAGGCATAAACACCCTCAAAATGTGATAATAAGCACATATCTAATTCATATTCCTAGAATCCACTTGCACGAAAATATCCAAATAAAACTGGTTTGCAACTGTTTTCAAAAACCATATCAATGAACTTTGGATCACTATTTATGTGTTAAATAGAACTACAGCCTTTACATCAATCAACAACAAGCATTCCACGTATATTGGTTTAGTTATAAAATCAAAACAACCCAATTAACAAATGAAACCAACAACACCTAATTCAACCCATAAAATGCAGAAATTCGACTCAATAGAGGGTTTCAAAATCCCAAAGGAACACTCACAGTGAAGGAGTTCATGGACCAAGATCCGGTTGTAGGGGGTGGAATATCTATGAGGGAATGCTTGCGCAAAACCCTCCTAGCTCAGCTCGAAAATTTACCTCCCTACTTGCAAACAAGTTTATCAAAAAGGGTTCCACATACTCACATTCCAATGCATAATTTACCACAACATTCATAATCAGTTCAGGATTGGACATATCTCCAACACAGATATCGATAGTTGGCAGAGGACGAAAAACCCTATCTCAGCAACCAACACAAGCAACCATTTAGGGTCTACCAATACTAGCTCTATCTCCAGCACTGTTTTTTAGACAAATTTGAGTTCCATTACTGCAAGTCTGGTGAATTAGAATTCACTTACGGTTGCAATTTAGGGTATGCGGGGATTTGCACAAATGGCCAGAGCACACGAAACCAACTTCAACCCCCCTCGTAGCAATTGCACGGTGAGAGTTGCAAGAGGAAATGGAATTATAGCCGGTTGCATGCACTAGCTGGTGCGGTCGAACGAGAGCAACATAGCGTTTCCGTTAAGCTCGACAGAGACAATTAGAAAATGACCAAAAGTAATCACATCAAACCCGAAACCCTACCAAAGCATAACGAGTAACAAAGGACCACACATAACCTATAAAAATACTCATTTCCATATTGAATTTACCACAGCATTCATAATCAATTCATGATTGGACATATCTCCAACACAGATATCAATAGTTGGCAGAGGACGAAAAACCCTATCTCAACAATCAACACAAGCAACTATTTAGGGTCTACCAATACTACCTCTATCTCCAACATTGTTTTTTTGACAAATTTGAGTTCCATTACTGCAAGTCTGGTAAATTAGAATCCACTTACAGTTTCCATTGAGGGTCTGTGGGGATTTGCAAAAAGGGTCGGAGCACACGAAACCAACTTAAACCCCTCTCGTAGCAATTGCACGGTGAGAGTTGCAAGAGGAAATGGAATTGTAGCAGGTTGCAAGCACTAGCTGGTGCAGTGGAACATCGAGAGCAACAGAGCGTTTCACAGTTAGCAAATGACCAAAATGAATCACATCAAACCCGCGGACATAACATATATTTTTTTTTTGTTTTTAACCGTCGACAATGTTAAAGGTTCTCAAATATATGACATTTGTTATAACATAACAATTTTACATAGGCTCTCAAATATATGTTATGTCCGTGGGTTTGATGTGATTCATTTTGGTCATTTGCTAACTATGAAACGCTCTGTTGCTCTCGACGTTCGAACGTCGAGATCAACAGAGCGTTTCACAGTTAGCAAATGACCAAAATGAATCACATCAAACCCGCGGACATAACATATATATATTTTTTGTTTTTAACCGTCGACAATGTTAAAGGTTCTCAAATATATGACATTTGTTATAACATAACAATTTTACATAGGTTCTCAAATATATGGCATTTGTAACATAGGTTTTTTATTTTGTTTTATATAACAATTTTATCAATAACAATACTAATTAAAAATGAAAAATAACGATACTAATTAAAAATTAAAAATTAGCATACTAATTACCATACCCATAGGAATTTCAATATCTGGATAGAGACCAATTAGGATGCAATCGATCACAACAATTGGGATGCTTAGACCATTGACAGGTAGATATTGAAGAATGATATAGTACTAGATGAACTAAAAGTGTACAATTTGATTCCGATGAAGTGGATTCAAGTGTTGACATATTTGCAAAAGACATCATCACACGATGCAAGATCTAGTTCTCATGAAACAAAAGTGGTTGATTGATTAAGAGGACTTACAAGTAGTGATGAACGATCAACATTAAGATTAAAACTAGCTTAGAAAGACCAACAAGGATAGAACCCCTTTCAAAATACGTTTTTTATGTTTCCAATGAAAGACTCAAAATAAGTTTTTTATGTTTCCAATGAGTCTAGTAGAGTTCTAATATGAAATAACCCAAAAAATAACACATAAATCTTATAACACAATTTTGTATCTTGCTCAATCGACACATGTTCGATTCAAACCATTAACACTGTTGGGCACCATTTTGACCTCTTTTTGTCATCCAAATATCCTCCATTTTCCTCCATAAAACCCTCATACTGATCTATAAAGCTCTTAGTTCACCACATACTTTGGTTAAAAAGGTATTAATGTCATTGCTTGTTAACAAATTGAATTTTGAGATTTTTAGAGCATTTAAACTAAGGTTTTATTCAGAATTACAGGATGTTCTAACTTCCCGTAATGTCTCCAAAGTTGAGCACTTGCAGGCCAGCTAGGCATTAACTGAAAGATGGAGGAAAGATCCTATGTATCCAAGGATGGATGAATTTCCAATGAATAGATGATGTGGCTCTCGCAGGTGGGAAGTCAAAGTCGGTCAAAGATGACCACCTGTGCTACCACTCAGCACAAAAGCAGGGCAGTTTGGATTTTGTTGAGTTTCATGATTCTTAATGAGGATCTCGATGGCTATGTTCATTAATTAGTTTACAGGATTATAGCATTTCCAGTTTTCTTTCAAATTTGTATAAGTACTTCACAAAACATTGGATCAATAATCACGATTTTGGGAAGAATGCATATTGCTTCTGAACTGCGTGGTTTTCACTGTGTAATTGATTAATGGTGAATACAATTAGAATTTCAGTTCTGTAAATCTTCAACTGTGTGTGGAACGAGGCATTGGAGGGCCCCCATTGTTGAGTTCGCACACCCTTACATTTCCAGTGAATGTGATTTAGATGTTTGCATCGATTTGATTTGATGCATACGATATAGATTGTGCCATTGGTATGTGTTAATCCCTGTAGTATCTAGCTCTGTTATCTCATTGAATGGTTCAAGCTACGATTTCATTGTGCTACACATCACTTACCTTTTTATGAGCTCTGTCTTCTATTTTGTTAAATGTTAAAAGAACGGTTCAGACTGTGATTTTATTATGTCATACATTGCTGCTCATTTGAAGATAAAGTGTTTAGAACAATTATCAATTACGAACAATGTCCTGTAAGGGAATTTAATGGTTAATTGTTCATTCAGCACTGGGATGTCAGGCAGAACTTTGTAGTCTGTATCTTAGGGTTAGAGTTATTGTTCAATTGCTTTCACTATCTCAGTTCTTTCACCAATAGATTGCTTCCCTAAATAGATTGCTGTGCACTTGAAAAGAGACAAATGAAGTTATCCCTGTAAAAGGATTTTTGTATCTCTAAGTTAAAGTATTTTTCATCTGACAGTAGGTTCAATTCACAGATAATTAAATTGTCAAAACAAGTCTAGCTCTAAGTCCTAAAACTTGGATATGCCTCTAAGTTTACTGACCCTGATTGATATAAATTTAAGGTTCGATCTGCATTAGTGGATTGAAGCCCAACATTTTGGCGCCGTTGCCGGGGAGGCATTGTAGAAGCAGGATTAGGAACTTTAGTTTTCTGATAAAAACAAAAATTTCAAACAAAAAAACACAGAATAGATTTTAATTTTATGTTAAGACTAAGAGATGAGAAAGGAATATTTCTTAAAAACCCCCCAAAAACAGAAATAACAAGAGCTTCTCTTCCAAAAGGATTCATCTCAACAGTTGGTAAGTTCAAAATGTCTGAGGAAGAAACATCAAAAGGACCAACTGCAGAACAGAGAAGGGAGTATGAGAGGATGTTGGAAATAGAAAACAAACGCATATAGGAGAGAAGGGAAGAAGAGAGAAGACATGAGAGGGATGACAGAACAGCAGAAGATCAGGAAGCCACCTTTAAATTTCCTATCTTAGACACTAGCGGTATCCTAGAAGAAGAGGTGAAAATGAAGAATATTCCACCATCTGTCTTACCAAACTTCTATGGCATGACCTCTGAGGATCCTGACTCTTTCCTATTCGAATTTGACATCTTGTGTCGAACTTATGGGTATACTGATGACACTCATAAGCTCCGTCTTTTCCCTGCTACTCTTAAAGCAGCTGCCTTGAAATGGTTCATGGGTTTAGGAGAACATTCTATCACTAGCTGGGATGAAATGAGGAAAATATTTCTTCGAAAATATCAGGCATATTGCAGATCAAAGGGTCTGAAAGATGACATTTTTGGCATGACTCAACAGGAAGATGAGAGTTTGGAGGAGTATTTGGAAAGATTCTCATACAACTTACAGAAATCTAAATACAATTCTTTAACACCTGAAATGATTCGAACAATATTTTTGAAAGGAATTGAGAGAAGAGTATTTGGACATTTTGAATGTTATGGGAAAAGGTGACATCTCTTACCTCCCCTTTGATGAGATACAAGATTTATGTCAGAAATATTCAAGAGGAAAGGCTCGAACTGGAAAAAGAGATAGCAATACCAAAGCAATTAAATCTGCAAACAGTGGTATTTCTAGAGCTGAGCTTGGAAATCTGCTAGAAGATTTCAAGACTGATTTATTAAGTACCTTGGGCACACAAGTCGAAGCAACAAAAACCAAGAAGAGGCAAGAACAACAGGACCAACAAGATCAGGCTTTGTCTATTTTTTATCCTAAATGTAGAAAGAAACACCCACTTAGAGAATGTCCTTTAAATACTGTTGAAATTTGTGGCTTATGCACTTTTAATCACAAAACTGATGATTGCCCTAGATTGAAGGAATTGCAGGCAGCTCGAATGGAGGAAAATCACAGCATGGAGTCTCTCTACTTCATGGGACAACGGAGACCTTGGAAGCCATGATTCTCAGGTATGTCTCAAGATCCTATGCATCAATTTAATACAAATTATCAGACTACTATTCAGAATTCATGGAATGCACCCATGCCTTGGCAAACTTGGTCTCCTCCATTAGCTCAATCTGCTCCAAATTGGAGAGGGTATTCCCATGGTAACTAGACATATCAGCAGGCTTATTTACAGCCCTATCAACAACCTTCTGCCTATCCTCAATATCAGCAGAATCAAGTCCAAGCCCCATATTTTCAACAACCCAACAACATGGCTCCTCAATTGGGTACACCACCTCATCAACTTCAATTACCATCCAATCAACTTCCACCTCGACCTACACAACTACCAGCTCAGCCAATTCCAAATCCAAATAATAAAATAAACAGACCCATGTATAATGTTGATGATGGAACGGTGCTTCCCTACTCCATTCTCCCACTGCAAATTATCAATTTGAGATCTGGGAAAACCTTACAAAAACAATCTCCTGTTATCTTAGAAGAACCACCAGAAACTGACAAAACTCCAAAAAAATTAAATACAGAAAAATCTCAGTCAAAAAATCACAGTCAACGAGGGAAAACAACAGTATCTTATACACCTCCTTTTCCTGAAAGATTAGTCAAAGAAAAACCTTCGATTTCCTTACCTGATTTCGATGTTCTGAACGAGTTAACAAATGTATATATCAAAATTCCTCTACTGCAGGCTATAAAAGATATTCCAATTTACACTAAAGCAGTTAAGGAACTATGTCTTAATAAAAGAAGGAAGGATCCATCGAAAATTCATGTGGTAGGCAATCTAGCGGGATTAATGTCCAACATTGTTTTCATTGAAAAGTATGTAGATCCTGGAATTCCAATGGTTACAATTACTATTAATAACTTTTCAATCCCAAAAACATTGATCGATTTAGGTGCTGCCATTAATGTCATGACACTAGAGACAATGAATTACCTTCACTTGACAAATCTCAGACCCACCACAATAGTCTTGGAATTAGCTGATAGGTCTAAAATTACACCAGAAGGAGTCTTAGAAGATATCATTGTTTCTTTAGACTCCTGGGAGTATCCTGTTTATTTTATAGTACTACAGCCAAAGTCTAACTTAGGAGGTCACCCATTGATCCTTGGCAGACCCTGGCTGGCAACGACGGATGCTTTCATAGGATGTAGGTCAGGAAGTATACTCATTTCACATGGGACAGAGAGAAAACAGATTGCATTTTACCCTTCTGCCCAAAGACCTTCTACATTAGATCCGCTGTCATGGATTAATGAAACCAAAGAACAAGAAGAAGACGTGATTCAGCCTGTTCTAAGTAGAAATCAGTTCTTTGATTTTCAGGAAGACAACCATGAAGATCTACTGGATTATTTCATTGCTGAACCTGATATTTCTACAGAATTACGAGATATGGAATATGCTGTAGCAGATCAAGTTTTGGGTTATAATTTTCAAGAAAATTGCAATGTTCATTCCCTAGCATTAGCACTTCATGACGTTTTTAATGTTCATTCCATCACCGAAATTCACAGTAAAACGGTTGAAATCAGTCCAGGAAAAACTCTGAAAATAAGTGCACATCTTACCACATCACAGGAAGAACAGTTGATTACTTTGCTGAATAAATATTCCCATGCATTTGCCTGGGAGTACACTGATATGCCAGGTTTTCATCCTGAGACATGCACTCACCACATTTACCTAGATGAAAAAATACGACCTCTACGACAACCGCAACGCAGAATGAATCCTATACTAAAAGAAATAGTCAAAGACGAGTTGCAAAAGTTGTTAAAAGTGGGATTTATTTACCCCATCTCCGATAGCCAATGGGTCTCACCCTTGGTTGTTGTTCCTAAAAAAAATGGTAAATGGCGCATATGTATCGATTACAAGGAGTTGAATAAGGCAACTTTAAAAGACTATTTTCCATTGCCTTTCAATGATCAAGTGCTGGATGCTTTAGCTGGAAAGGAATATTTTTCATTTTTAGATGGCTTCAGTGGTTATAATCAGATTAGTATTGCAAACGAAGACCAAGACAAAACCACCTTTACATGTCCCTGGGGCACTTATGCCTACAAAGTTTTACCTTTTGGCTTATGTAATGCCCCAGCTACATTTCAGAGGGCTGTCTTGGCCATCTTTGCAGATCTAATTCATGAGTGTGTTGAGGTTTACATGGATGATTTTTCTGTATATGGACGTACCTTTGAAGATTCCTTAGCAAATTTGGAGAAAATTCTAAAAAGGTTTGTTGAATGAAACCTTTCCCTTAGTAACGAAAAATGTTTTATGATGATGACTGAAGGGATCGTTTTAGGGCATCACATTTCTTCCTCTGGAATAAAAGTAGATCCTGCTAAAATTCAAGTCATTACAAATTTATCTGAACCAACAACTCAAACAGATGTCAGAAGCTTTTTAGGATACGCAGGCTATTATCGTAGATTTATTGCAAATTTTAGTAAGATAGCTTTGCCATTGTTTAAATTGCTTTCAAAGGATGTGAATTTTAATTGGGATACTGACTGTCAATCTGCATTTTAGACACTTAAAGAGAAACTCTCAGCTGCTCCCATTTTAAGGGGACCAAATTGGACATTGCCTTTCCATATTTCAACTGATGCCTCTGCTACTGCAATAGGAGACCCATTGGGACAAAAAGAACATACTTTGACTTATGCTATCTATTTCATTAGTAAAAATCTGACACCTGCAGAGCTGAATTATACAGTCACCGAAAAAGAGATGTTGGCAGTGGTTCATGCTGTAAACAAATTCCGTCATTATATCACTGGCTATGAAATTTTTGTTCATACGGATCATTCAGCCTTACGCTATTTAATGAATAAATCTATCACTAATGGTCGGATTACTAGATGGTTGTTATTAATGCAAGAGTTCAATATCACTGTTTTAGATCGGCTTGGACGGGAAAATCAAGTGGTGGATTTCTTGTCTCGCTTACACAATACTGGTGAGGTTGTTCCGGTTTTAGATAGTTTTCCTGATGAACACCTATTTGCAATTTCTGTTATCACTCCTTGGTATGCTGACATTGCCAATTACTTATCATCAGGCCAACTACCACCATCTATGACATCTAAAGAAAAAAAGAAGATTATTAAACAAAGTGCTAGGCATATATGGGTTAATGGTGATCTCTTTTACACAGGATATGATTTAATTATAAGAAGATGTGTACGACAGGATGAAGTCTTAGATATTTTAAAGTCCTGTCATGATGAACCGTGTGGTGGCCATTTTGCAGACAAACGGACAGCATACAAGATACTCAATTTGGGGTATTATTGGCCTTCCATTTTCAAAGATGCTAAGAGGTATGTTAGAAGTTGTGATACTTGTCAACGAATGGGACGGCCAGTACGGTCTGATGAAATTCCACTCCAACCACAAATTCTCATTGAACCATTTGAAAAGTGGGCCCTTGACTTCATTGGTCCCATTCATCCACCATCACATGGACATAAATACATTTTGGTCTGCACAGACTATGTTACTAAGTGGGTAGAGGCCAAACCATTGCCAAGAGCCACCGAACAGACTGTGGTAAACTTTCTTTTTGAGGAGATCTTTGTCAGATTTGGGGTGCCTAGAGAGGTTGTAACTGATCAGGGTGCCCAGTTTACCTCTAAATTAGTGCAGGAGATAGCAGAAAAGTATAAGATTAAGCATCGAAAGTCTACCCCTTACCACCCTCAAGCAAATGGCCAAGTGGAATCTACAAACAAGACTTTAGAAGGAATCATTACCAAAACTGTTCAGATGCATCGGAAGGATTGGTCAGCTAAGCTTACTAAAGCTTTATGGGCATACCGGATCACCTGGAAAAACAGTACTGGTTTTTCTCCTTATCAACTTGTTTATGGTAAGCAAGTCCTCCTTCCTATAGAGTTTCAAGTTCATACTTTCAAGTTAGCTGCAGATTTGGGCATGGATCTTTCTGAGGCTCAGCAAGAAAGAATACTTCAGTTGAATCAACTAGATGAGATGAGACAGGCTGCCATAGAACACAATATTCTGATACAACAGCAGAGAGCTCAATGGCATGACAAATTTATCAAAAAGAAGCAATTTCACATCGGTGACTGGGCACTACTATTTGACTCCAAGTTCAAAGACTTCAAAGCCAAATTCACAACTCACTGGCTTGGTCCATATGAAATTGCGGAGGTTTATGACAATGGCTCAGTCAAACTTCAAACAATCGATGATGCAGCATGTACATTTGTGGTCAATGGCCATCGGCTCAAACTGTATACCAAGCCTATCAATAAGGATGATTTTATACAGCAGGTTTCACAGCAAAAGGAAATGCAAGTGCTGGATAAACACATCAGTGTTTCTCCTTCACCTGCTCCATAGTTGATCTGATACAGCAAGCAAATAAAACAAAAAGATACAAAGAAAATAAAAATAAAAATAAAAAACAAAATCTAAAAAAATATATAAAAAAAAGGAAGTTTAGTTGTGAAAACCAGTTCACTGGCACAATATAAACTTGAATTTTCTCTGGAAAACCAGGTTTACCTGGCCATTGAAAATTCACAAAAATATCTTTTTCCAATTTCCTATTTTGTTTTCCAAATAATGAAGCTCTTGTTTGACTTGAAGACAAGTCAAAAGGTAGGCCTGTGAGTGGGATAAGCATTTTCATGAACCCTCCAAGTCTTTTCCATATGCAGAGGATTGTGATTTTTCATAATGCAGAAGGGACCTGATTTCCAACAATACAAGTGATTTTTAACAATGCAGAGGGACCTAACTTTCAGTGAAACTGAAGAATTTGAGATGCCAGACAAAAGACATCAGAAGGACAGAAATGAATCAGAATACAAACCAACTTCATCAGACATCAAGCTCATCATACAGGAACATCAAGCAAAGTCTGTAAGAATTTATAGTTTTTATGTTTTAAAAAGTTTCAGAATTCTTTGTTTTTAAGCACTGGCATATTACCAACTATTGAAAAGCTTGACTGCCTATTTCTTTCATTATTCTGATAGTCTCTGCCAGTACCCTACTTACCTTCCATTAGTCTCTGCCAGCACTTCATTTTTCCACCCTAAGGGTCAAAATGGTTGTCAGGATCAAACCCAAGGGAAATTTTTAAATACTGCATTCTACAGGACATATACTGCACTCTACAGGATATATACTGTATTCTACAGACATAATGTTCTTCTTGGTTTAAAGACAAACAGGGTCTCCTTCTCAGCAAAAAGCGAAATATTGACAGAAAGGAATTTCAAAAGTTTCTTTTATATATGTATTTAGTGCATCATGCAGTTTATGCATTAAACGTTGGGATATAAAAGGATTAAAGTGTTTTATAAACCAAAACCTTACCTTTCGTTTTTTTAATTGAATGAAGTGGCATGTTATGAAATGATGAAAGGAAAACGTGGAATGATGCCCCACGACAGCATGTAAATTCCTGCATGATGTATTGATAAAATTAGGAACCACGACTGTGTTATTCTCCCTGAGGCTGAGTCCAGTTGTTGTCTCTGCAAAATCGACTGCTGTGTGAAGATAATTGATAGTGAGAAGGGGCCGTGGGTTACATGAAGTGTGAATACACGAGTTGCTGAAGAAATCGCGCAGGCAGAAAGACAATCAGTGAGAAGGAAGTTGTGAATACACCAATCTCTGTGGAAATCGTGCAGAAGGAAGTAAAAACAGTTGCACTAGAGAAGAGGTAAAAATTTAAACCCTTTTCTTTGTTGAATACTCTGCTCAAACCAACAGAAATTTCACAATTTCAGAGTATTGTTGTGGGGATAGGAAGACAAAGGAAGAGTTAAAAGTTGAAAGGTTCCTGTTTTCTATTTTTCAAAATGTCATCTAGACTGGAACCAGAGGAATTTGAGCCCGCGGACATTCATGAAAAATGCCTGGAAATTTTCAAAAAAAATCAATGGGTGTCTTTCTTTGAAAAATTTGATGGGCACAACGATAATGTTAGCCTAGCCTTTGCTGGCTCGTTCGATGGAGAGAGGGCTACAGTAGGGAATTTAAATTTCAGACTGTTTGAAGACATTTTGGCACAAATTATTGGCCTGCCACAGCAAGGAGAAAGGTTTTTCAAAACCAAGCAATTCAAAGAGAAATCATGGATACCCTTTTTGTGCAGGTCAAGAGCAGGGTCAGTAAACTGGAAGAAAGGTATACCAAGGAGCTGGTTGGTTCATCCCTGGGATGAAATAGTGTACGTCATACAAAGATTCATCACTTGTGAAGGGAGATTCAGTATTGTTTACCTTTACCACATCAAGCTGTTGCAGCATTTGAAAGGTGAATGTGAGATCAATATGCCCTATTTCCTGTTGCAGAGTCTAACTAATATGGCTAAGGCTGTCCAAAGGCGTGAAAAAGACAAATTGACAAGTCTTTTTCACTGTGGACTCATCAAAATCATCATCCAGCATGAGTTACGAAAGCAGAATTTGACATGGACAGAATTTTTAATCCATAATCAATTTGAAGAACAGGAAGAATTGCATGAAGAGGTTTCAAAAGAAGGTGAATTGCTGATGATAACATACCCTGAGGCAACAAGATCAAAACTGCCAAAGGAGAAAAAGAAGAAAAAGGAGGTATTGCTGATTACTGATGATGAAGACAACTCTGAGGCAACAAGTTCAAAACAGCCTCAGAGAAGGATACGAACTAGGAGTGTAATGAAAGAAGATAAACAGTTTCAAAAACAAGAGCAAGTCTTCACCACTTACTAGAAGAAGACAAGGAAGCATAAGCAAGTTTGAAGCCAGTCACCATTAGAGGATGAGGAACACATACAAACCCTGGAAAGTCAAATTGGAAACCTAGCAGGTGAGAAAGGGTAGGATATCCAAGGAACTGATGAAATAATAAAACAGACAAAGAAAATCAATCTCTTCTTGGATCAGCAAGAGAAAGAAAAAGAAAAGCCATTAGAAGATGAAGAACACACACAAACTTTGGAAGGTCAATAAGAAAACCTAGCAGGTGAAATAGGACAGGGAACCCAAGAAGCTGATGAGATGATAAAACAGACAAAGAAAATCAATCTCTTCTTAGATCAGCAGGAGAAGGAAAAGGAAAAGTAGTCAAGACAGGGAGTACTAAAAGACTCAGCTTCTCTTTCCTCAGAGCAATAAACTGTGCAAGAAGAAAAGAAAGAGGGTTCAGTACAGGAAAGTGAAGAATTAGGGATGGACACCAATTCTGTCCAGCTTTCAATGAAGAAGAAGAAAACTTCCAAGAACAATAAAGAGATTAAGAGGTTGAAATTTGAAATAAAGGAATTGGAGCTCGAGAATGAGAAATTGAGAAAAGACAATCGGAATCTGAGAATTTAGAGGACACACATTTCTAAGAATGCATCCAGATGGTATAAGCAAAAGAAGACCTACAAAGCTAAGTATGAGAGACTGAAGGTCCTTTATGCATCTCCAACGTCAACAGATGCATCGTCTCAGTAGGAGATTAGAAGCAAGAAGGTCAGCAGCAAAATTTTGGTTTTAAAACAAGGTCAAATATTTTTGGCATGGGGACATGCAACAGCTTCCTCTTGGGGGAGATGTTGGGCACCATTTTGACCTCTTTTTGTCATCCAAATATCCTCCATTTTCCTCCATAAAACCCTCATACTGATCTATAAATCTCTTAGTTCACCACAGACTTTGGTTAAAAAGGTATTAATGTCATTGCTTGTTAACAAATTGAATTTTGAGATTTTTAGAGCATTTAAACTAAGGTTTTATTCAGAATTACAGGATGTTCTAACTTCCCGTAATGTCTCCAAAGTTGAGCACTTGCAGGCCAGCTAGGCATTAACTGAAAGATGGAGGAAATGTCCTCCGTATCCAAGGATGGACGAATTTCCAACGAATAGATGATGTGGCTCTCGCAGGTGGCAAGTCAAAGTCGGTCAAAGATGACCACCTGTGCTACCACTCAGCACAAAAGCAGGGCAGTTTGGATTTTGTTGAGTTTCACAATTCTTAATGAGGATCTCGATGGCTATGTTCATTAATTAGTTTACAGGATTATAGAATTTCCAGTTTTCTTTCGAATTTGTATAAGTACTGCACAAAACATTGGATCAATAATCATGATTTTGGGAAGAACGCATATTGCTTCTGAACTGCGTGGTTTTTACTGTGTAATTGATTAATGGTGAATACAATTAGAATTTCAGTTCTGTAAATATTCAACTGTGTGTGGAACGAGGCATTGGAGGGCCCCCATTTTTGAGTTCGCACACCCTTACATTTCCAGTGAATGCGATTTAGATGTTTGCAGCGATTTGATTTGATGCATACGATTTAGATTGTGCCATTGGTATGTGTTAATCCCTGTAGTATCTAGTTTTGATTGGTTTTATTACAGCTCTGTTATCTCATTGAATGGTTCAAGCTACGATTTCATTGTGCTACACATCACTTACCTTTTTATGAGCTCTGTCTTCTATTTTGTTAAATGTTAAAAGAACGGTTCAGACTGTGATTTTATTATGTCATACATTGCTGCTCATTTGAAGATAAAGTGTTTAGAACAATTATCAATTACGAACAATGTCCTGTAAGGGAATTTAATGGTTAATTGTTCATTCAGCACTGGGATGTCAGGCAGAACTTTGTAGTCTGTATCTTAGGGTTAGAGTTATTGTTCAATTGCTTTCACTATCTCAGTTCTTTCACCAATAGATTGCTTCCCTAAATAGATTGCTATGCACTTGAAAAGAGACAAATGAAGTTATCCCTGTAAAAGGATTTTTGTATCTCTAAGTTACAGTATTTTTCATCTGACAATAGGTTCAATTCACAGATAATTAAATTGTCCAAACAAGTCTAGCTCTAAGTCCTAAAACTTGGATATGCCTCTAAGTTTACTGACCCGGATTGATATAAATTTAAGGTTCGATCTGCATTAGTGGATTGAAGCCCAACAAACAATACAACCTCCAGGAACACCCACACTACTGCACATGTAGAACATAATTAGATTAGAAAACTACTTTTCAAATATAACCAAGTTAATCAACAAAATGAACGTATGGTGAGTGCATTTAATTTAACCTAAAAACATTGCATACCTCTACTTTTCAACAATTAAATATCATTCATCTTCTTCTTCATCCAACTCGACATCTGTATCAGGATCTGGTTCTGAATAGATATTGATGAAAGGATCATTCACATCGTCATCAACATCAAAGTCATCTTTGCTAATATAGTCATCCTCATCGTCAATGAGATCATCATCTGATACTTCATCTAACACATCAACTGCAGCCTGATCTGAATCATCGTCATCCTCTTCTTCTTTGTGATTATCTTCATCATCTAGTACATGATTATGCTTTATTGGTCTTCCTCTTGGATCGTATCGAACAACGCATGACCAACCTACTTTACCTGGTACCTTAGAGTAGCATACTTGCTCACATTGACTTGGAAGAACATAAGGCTCTATACCCAGTTCAAATTCCCTTGTATTAACCATGGTAAATCCATTAGCATGCTCAATAACAGTTCTTTCAGGATCATGTTCATCCATCCGTAGCCTGAACCACTTCACCTCAAACAAAACTATTTTAAAGGAATTAAAATCACACTCAACAATGTCCTCCAAATGCCCATAGTACCTATTCTCGGTTTCTTTTGGATGTCTATCACTTCTGGAGGAAACATTGGTGACCTTAAAGACTGCAGTTATCCCACAATCTGTGGTTTTCCTGTTTCATTCAACTTTTTGATACGAAATTTACGGCCATTAGACAACATAGCCTTGTGATGTTTGAGCTGCAACATTGACAACAGGTTAAACATACATTGTGAATTAATAAACGTCATATAGGAGTTACTAAATATATTTGAAAACTTAAACAAACGAAATGTAATAATTGGAAAAATGGATCAAAGTAACTAGAAAAAATGTGGGTAAAAAAATTACTTGCCTTTTTATATTTTACACCATAGGCTAAATCAACTTCCCTTTGCAACGTAAGGTTAGGAATATGATGTTGGAGACGATGAGCTGTTTTAATCATGTTACTGACCCCTTCCCATGATAACCTACCGAAGAATTCTTCACAATCTTTTATCCAATGCTCCATCCAATCAAGGTTGTTTGCAATGTCTAAATGTAAAGCATCCCACACTCGACCAACTATAGGATAAAAAAACAATTCAATTTCATATTTAATTAGATCATCATTAAAGGAACATAGTTTAATATAGTTGGAAATGCATAATTATTAAAAAGAGTTAAAAACAGTATGGTAATAAAAAATTGGAAAGAATAAATGTGTAACATATTAATTCAACAACGTATAATAATAATTACCTTTCACAGTCCTAAATGTACCTCTCCCCAGTAGGACCTCCCCTTCAAATTTGTTGATGGAATCGAGATGCCAAATGCGAGGCACATTCATATTTTCTGCTAATTTAGGTAGATATTCACTAATGTACACCATGCATTGATATACCATATATCCTTCAACCATAGAACCCTCAGGATGCGCTCGTTGTATAACAAAATCCTTCAGTGACTTCAACTGCCTCTCCACCATGCCCAAGTACTTCCCACAGTTAAGTGGATAGAGATTATTCCTAGATCCGAACTTGCAACATATGCAAAAAAAATAATTTGGCAGAAATTCCACCCAACGAGCCCAAGAAAGTGCTCTGATACCAGATGTGATGAACCTGCAATAATTAATTAATGCAAATACACGAGATATCAGAAATAATAGAACTCATAATCACTTTTATATTGATCACGGGCCACTTCGAGGGGGCAACCTCCTTTGAGCAAGCTCAATAAAATTAACTTCACGGTGCCTTCATAGGCCTCAACAAACACTTATATACTAATTCTAGGCGCCAATACCATGGGTCAATACTATGTGTCAACACAAACCATGGGCTGAGTCTAGGCACCAATACTATGAGTCAAAACCATGGGACATATAATACTATGGGACGACCTACAAAGCATATGCGTCCAATACTATGGGTTAATACTATGGGCTAATATAAACTATGGATCAACAAATACTACGGGACGATTTACAAAGCATATGGGTCCAACAACAATATACTAACAAGGTAAAGACATGGGTTCCTAACATCCCCTCTCCCTTAGAAAAAGCTTTGTCCTCAAAGCTTAAGATGTGGAAATTGATGCAGAATTTGAAGGAGTGGGTCCCCTGTAGCATCCTCGAGTTGCATTCCGAGCCACTGGCGCCTTTGAATTTTCAGGGAGGATTGCATGGAAGGGTGTAGACGAAGAAGAACCATATCAGCGATGTGAAAAGTGCACTCAGAATGGTGTTGATCGGCTTGTTGTTTCAGTCGAATTCTTGCCATGTGAAAATTGTCCTGCAGAATGAGAAGAAGCTGATCATGGTTTCGAAGAATTGAGTTAATTGCCTAAACTGGGGAGCTGCTGAAGGTGTATGGAAGAAGAACTGGTGGTGCCTGTCCAGAGACTGGTTCATATGGTGTCCTTTGAGATGTGGTACTATACCACTGGAGCGCTTCTAGGAAATCCATATAAATAGTTGTCCAGATATGTGGAGGGATGGGCAAGGGTTTAAGCAGTCCTGAAAGGAGGGCCGTTTCACCCTTATTGAACTGGAAAGTATCACAGTCAACCACCATCCGTTGAATTGTCCTTTTGAGTCCCTGCCAAAAGAAGTTACATTGTTCCTGATCATACATTTTGAGGAACCCAGAGTGCCCTGCTGATGAAGAAGCATGGAGTTCATAGAAGAGAGATCCCCATTGAACAGATTGCAACCAATTTGGAAAAAGCAGAGAAATAGCTGTAAGAGAAACTGGGTCATCAAATGTGCGAGGAGGAGCATCTTCCACCATATTGTCCTTACCCTTCTGGTAAGTGGTCGTATAGTCATAACCCATGAGTTGGATAACCTATTTGAGGTGTGTTGGGGAGGAGACTCTTTGTTCCAGGAAAGTTTCCAGACTTTGGAGATCAGTCTTGATGCAGAAATAATTCCCCAATAGGGATGGCTGCCACTTCTGTACTGTAAGCAAAATAGTCATCATTTCCTGTTGAGAGGTAGATGCGGCTAAATTCTTACCGGAAAGGTCTCTTGAAGGCAACAAGCTCATTGGTTCAGCAAAGACACTTGCATATCTATCCAAGGAAGTAGTGGAGACTGTTGATGGGTGCATCTGAATGGAATGGAGCTAAGTGATGACACCATGTGAATTATTTTTAAGTATTTTTTCCAGGCGATGTGAACTGATGATGCAGAGAGACCCTGGTTGTAAGCCCATAAATTTGTGTTGTGCCCCATTGACTGAAAATTGCATCCAAAGTTCAGCAAAATCCCATAAGATGGGGCCAAGTGTGCGTAACCATTGAACGCCCAAAACCACATCACATCCGCCTAAGGAAAAGACAAACATGTGAGAGCGCAGGTTATAATCTTCCATAGAGATACGCACATTGTGACACTTCCCCTTGCAAGGTAAGGTGCCCCCATTGGCAACCATGACTTCAAAGTTGGAGCAAGGATGGACAAAACAATCAGCCTATTTGGCAATGCGAGGATCAATGAAGTTATGAGTGCTACCAGAATCAATGAGTATGGTAAGAGGGAGCTTCTTGAAGTATCCCCTGACTCGCATTGTTTGTGGGGTGGTGACGCCGGTTACAGCATGGAGAGAGATCTTGGGTGGGTCGTCTTGAGATGGGGTGTCAACAGGCGGGTGTTGAATGTCGACTTGATCATCTACTGTATCTGGAGCTTCTTCATCAATTTATGAGGCAGGCGGAGAATCCACATCCAAGAGATAGAGCTTTTGTTGAACACATCTATGTCCCTGAGTGAATTTCTCATCACAATTATAACAAATCCCTTTTTCTCGGCGTGCCTGCATCTCTGTTTCAGACAAATGCTTGATAGGAGTTGGTTGAGGAGCAGGCGGGATGGGAGGTCATTGAGAACCCATATTTCAGAAGGGAACAAAAGTGGGTTTGGAGAACTGTTGGGCTGCAAGCTTATCTTCTGCCAACTTAGCCAAACCTAGGACTTCCATCATTGTGTTGGGACATAACATTTTAACCTCTGACTGGATTTCATCCTTAAGACCACTAATAAAACAACTCCTGTAAAATTCATCAGACAATCCTTCTGTGTGATTGGCGAGTTTCTCAAATTCTGTCTGATACTCTCTCACTGTGCCAGTTTGGTGAAGTTTAGTGAGTGCTCCTGTGAAGTTGTCAAAAGCACTAGGACCAAATCCTGGCAAAAGGAGTTGGCAAAAATATGTCCAGTTTGACTCGGGATGAGATTTGATGTACCAACAGTACCATTGAAGAGCTTCCTGTTCCAAATGAAAGGATGCAAGTGGAACTTTCTGGACATCAAAAGTATTATGCAGGCTGAAATATTGTTCTGCACAGTATATCCATCCAGTCGGATCAATACCATTGAAGCAAGGAAAATCAAGTTTCGGCCCACGAAAATTGCTGGAAGAAGAGAACCCGGTGACTGCAAAAGATTCTGGCTGTCGGTTATTGTTCATCGTTGAATGCTGAAGATGGAGGCTGAGAAATTTTTCATCCAGATCTTGGAGTTTGGTTTGGATGGCTGCAAGTGCTTCCTCCATGGTTTTTGCTCCTGCACGGGTGACAACCATAACCAAGAGTTTTTTTTTTTTGGGGGGGGGGGGATGGATAGAAAAACACAAACAAAATCTTATTTAGTAAAGGGAAATTTGGATTTGGAAAAAACTCGGAGGCGTAATTGGGGTGTGACTAGGTTTTGGACACTTTCTATGGACAGGGAAGCAAAAAAGGGGATTTCAGAAGTGGGGTGAAGGAATGAGAAAACTTGGCAAAGAGGGGCACAGAAGCAGAATTAGGAAAGGAACTCTGTGGTAAAATTTGAAGGTGATTGGGTGAAAATTGAAGGAGTTATGGCAAACCCTAAAAATAGACAAATGTGGGATTTCTGGTCTTGGGAAGTGGAATTTGGGATAGGGTCTTCAGGAATGAAATATGCAGAATGGGATTGCAGGGATGTCAGTGAAGTTTCAGGGAAAACAATGTTAAAACAAGGGAGATATGGCCGAAAGACATAATTTTATACTTTTTTTTCCAGAAATGGATCGGCAACAGCGGCACGGAAGGGATCCGCAACAGATGGATCTGCTACGGCGCAGAAGGGATCGAAAACAACTGGATCTGAAATGGTGACTAGATCTGGAACGAATTTCAGAATAGATCTAAAACGGTTGGATCTGGAGCGGAAGTGATTGGCAACAGTTCAGCTGAAAATAGATATGGACCCCAGGTATGTGCGGCTTCCTATCGATTCAGGGGATTCACTCGGCCACCAATGCTGTCTGACAGCTTGTGTATTGGGGCAGTACTCCTCACTCCACGGCTCAGGTAAAACTGATAACCGCTTTGCCACAAATGATAGCTCTTGGTTTACCTCACGGGTGCGAACTAGTCAATCGGGTAGGGGTCGTTGCCCTTTTCGCTGGCAGGTCCTTTCAATGGGACAGCTACTTTGGGGTTCCTGTGGTACTCCTCACAATGATTTTTAGGGCTTATGCCCAAGTACTTCCCACAGTTAAGTGGATAGAGATTATTCCTAGATCCGAACTTGCAACATATGCGAAAAAAAAAATTTGGTAGAAATTCCACCCAACAAGCCCAAGAAAGTGCTCTGATACCAGATGTGATGAACCTGCAATAATTAATTAATGCAAATACACGAGATATCAGAAATAATAGAACTTGTAATACCCCATTTTGACCCTTAGGATATATTAGCATTTAATGTAAATAATGTGTACATGTGATGTATGTTTTCCTAGCGTGGAGCTCAAGGCCAAGGCCCCGCTAGTGAAAAACTGAATTTTGATTAAAAGGGAAAGCATTGATATTTGATGCCCATGTGCTTTTAAGCCATGGAAATTGTAATAGGATGTAAATAAACATCATGCAATAAAATACCAAAACTGGCTACGGAGGCAACGAATGAGAAGGGGCCATGTGTATCCACTAGGGAGTGGTGAGGGGGCTATGGGATTGAACCATAGGCTGCCATATGTCACCTTGAGAACCCATTTGACTTTCCTTGATGACATTTAATTCTGTTGTAAGGAAGTGGTTGAGGATTTCAGTCCATGGCTTCAATGGAGCATGGGCAGCCCAGAAATTCGTATGGTAGAGTATGGGCTCTGTTTTCTTGTACCACAAGCCACTCTACCTCATGGATGTTGCTTCTTCCTCATCCCCATTCCATTGGGAAACTTACCAGCACCATTTTCCATCCAAAAATGAATTGCCAGCAGAGGGAAAAACCAGAAATCGCGACTTTGAAAGAACCCGCGTTTTGAAGAGCCAAAAACACCCAGATTTGGCATCGGACAGTGAAATCCAATGGGGGATCCATTGGTATGAACCTTGGGGTGAATTTGGGAGCATTAGCTATCCCGAAATCCATGGGAAATCCCAGTTTTTATAGCCCAGAAATGAAGTGACGGGATTGAGCTATTGGATAACAGAACTGTGAGAAATCCAAGTGTGAGTGACTGAGCAGAGGTTGGGTTTGCTTGGTAAACCCAGTGAAGGCTAAGATCTCAAGGATTAGCAGCTGGACCTTTCTACGCCCATCCTGAAGAGCACTGGAGGGAAGAGTCGCCTGAGGGACTGTGTAACAGAGAAGGGGATCTTCCTTGTGTTGGATGTGGTAGGTAATGTGGGTGCCTGACTGTTGAGTTCACTTGAGATGCCTGTAGCTCTGTGGTTGAGCTCACTGGCTTAGCGTTACCCTCCTCTATCCTCTTGTATGCTTGAAAAACCAACTGTGTGTTGGCTTAGCATGGCTGTCTGAGTGAAACCCTGACCGTGAGTCAGCCATCTAGTTCCTCCTTAGTGGATACACAGCCCAGCTCGGGGGTGATCTCTCAGCTGAAAGAATATAGGTTGGACAGAGATCTATGGTTGGGTGGAACGTTGCTCTCACGTAGCCAGTCGTTGGATGTCTACTTCTCAAGATAAGTGTTCTGTGTATTATAAATTATTTGCATTTTGTGTTCTGCAATATGTTAAGTTATCCATGTTTAATGAAATGAGTTGATTATCTTAATTTGGAATCCATGCATGGCATTGTAACGAGATTCAGTCTCTATATGCTGAATCATCTCCCGCTGTGATATATATATATATATATATATATGTTTGGCACTACTGTTGGTGTGCTTGCTATTATGTTTAATTCCGTTGTGTTTATATTGAGATGAATCTGCATATAGAAGTTTTTAATTGTTATGAATTTAGGAGTAATGTAATATTGGGGCTAAGTCTGCCAAAAGCCCCGGTGTGTTGTTAATGTTTCCTTCCCTGCATTTGACGAGAGAAGGGGACGTTACAGAGTGGTATCAGAGCTCTAGGTTCAACACTACGGCTGTTGGGCCTTTCACAGAGATATAAATCATTGTGTGTACATGCATTTTGTATTTGGAACTAAAATGCATTAAAGAAACCTCAAGATTGCATGGCTTCTATTTGTTGGAATGGGAAATCATTTCCATGATTGTTTAGGGAATTTTGCAAGCTGCTTGCATTGATTGCATTCTATGAAATAGAGGAAGGAGTGAGAAAATTCATTTTCAGGTTGAATGCTTACTCTAATGTGTCCCCAATGCTGTAGCATTCAGTTTGTATTTGTTTGTTTGCTCCATGGAGGAGAGAAAGGAGGGGCAACCTCTGCCATCTTATATTGTTTTGTTGTTGCTGTTGTTAATTGCTGTGCATAGGAGATGATGCATCGTGTGCTTGAGACCTTGATTAATGATGAATCCATGTTCCTTGAATGTCCATGATGCTTTGAATGCATGAACTTGAATGTTGAGCATGGCTGGAAATGAGTTCTGTTTGTTTAAAAGCATGAATAATCAGTTGTTACAGCCCCATGTCTTAATGATGATTGTTAATTACAATGAATCCACATTGTGTGGCCAATTGATGGTTTTTAGAAGTGAGGAAAGCCTGCAAATTATGCCCTTATGCTCATGAGTCTCCTTACCCATGCTTGTTGGCTGCTTGGAGATTAATTGTGAATCCATTGGTTGGATTGTTGAATGTGAAATGAAAAGAAAATACCTTATTAGAGATGCAAGTTCTTGTCATTCTCTTACTGTTTTTATGCAAGTTTTTATGCAAGTCTGATCTGTAGTAGTTCACCTTTGTAAGGGGATGAAAGGGCACATTCCAGAAAAATTTCTAAACTATTGTGAAAAGTTGCAGTTGCAGGAAAGAGACAGAACGGTTTTGATGTGGAATTGGGAAGTTGGGGGCGTTTTTTTGATTTGGAAAAATGGCAGGGTCAAATTTCTCAGATGTAGTAGAGGATCACACCATTTCATAGACCTCTCCAAGAGCTTTCCAACGGTACCAAATTCATCCAATTTGGTTAAGGGACGAGGGAGATATGACCCCCGCAAGCACGCAGACAGAGCGTGGATTGCGCGCAGATCGCGTACAGGTTGCGCGCGGATTGCGCGCAGATTACGTGCGGGTTGCGCATAGATTGTGGGCGGATCGTGCACAAATTGTGCGGGAATTGCGCTCGGATCGCGCACAGATTACGCGCGGATCACGCACAGTTGCGCGCGGATTTCGCGCGGATTGCGTGCGGGTCGCGCACAGATTGCGCGCAGATGGCGTACAGGTTGCGCGCGGATTGCGCGCAGATCGCGTACAGGTTGCGCGCGGATAGTGCGCGGATTGCGCGCGGGTCGTGCGTAGATTGTGCGCAGATTGTGCGCGGATTGCGCACAGGTTGCGCACAGGTTGCCTGCAGATGGCGTACAGATCGCACGCGGATTGCGCGCGGATTGAGTGCAGGTTGCGCGCGAATAGTGCGCGGATTGCGCACAGGTTGTGCGCAGATGGCGTACAGGTTGTGCGCAGATGGCGTGTAGGTTGCGTGCGGAGAGTGCGCGGATTGCGCGCAGGTTGTGCGCAGGTGGCGCACAGGTGGAGCACAGGATGCAAAGGGAGTTTAAAATGTGAAAAGTAAGAAGTAGTTAAACCCAGAATTTCATAGAAGATGAATGGTGCATCGAAATTGAGATCCGCGAAGTGCCGAGTGTTCCTTGTTATATGGACTAACTTTTCCCGATATAAAAGTTTTTGCGATTCTTCATAGATTTTCTTCCACAGGTGGCTGAAGTTGGCATTCTAGACCAAAATGCAACTGTGTAAAATGTGCAGAATTGGAATAAAAGTTGTCATTTTTGAAGAGATGCAGTTCCCGCACCTGATGTCGGAATGGAGCATGAAGACAGGCATTGGAAAGCTTGTCCAGCAGGGAACAAGGATGCATGATCATAGTTTGAATGAGTTCTACATATATCACAGATATTTAGCGCAGAAGAGTGCCAGCGGCTGTTTTGACAAACAAATTTTGTTGTCAATGTGGGCAATTTCTACAATTGCATGATATGGAAGAGGAATTCCATGTTACAGTGAGGGATCGAAAAGGGAAGAATTCCTTAAACCCCTGTTTGTTATCATACTTATAATTATGAAATTGTCATATGGCATAAAAATGTTAAAAATGTAAGGGATTACATAGATGTATATGCACTAGATGGCATCTTAACAAACATTGCATAGTGCATATGGAAATGCTTGTGCATAAATTGGATATTGCATATTGGTAGAATAATGAAGTCTGCATATGCAATGAACCACTAATGGAGAATATTGTGGTTGATAATCACTATTGATGTTGGTATTGGTTGTAGGACCAAAGATAACAAAGAGCATGGCTAAATGTGTTGAGGATGTTGTTGCATGAAGCCAACAACCTTATGCAGAAAGGATGGTGCAACAAATCTATGATCATAAAGTTGGCAAAAGGACTGAGCAGCCTTGGTAAGAGGCCAACTGATCAGGTAACATCAGATGATGTTAATGGTAACCATGCAGGTAATGATTATTGGTGCCAAATTGCATGAATGTTGAAAGAGGATTTGGTAAGATCTCTTCAACTATGTTTGAGCTATGATGAGTTAGTTTGCATGTGATATTGAATACCGATTGGGACTGTTAACCTACCAAGCTTGGTGAGGTGTGGGTAAGTCAAGGAAATGATCCTTACACCCTATGACTGTTTAGAAATCTCAATGCATTCATATGAATTTATATCATGCCATGTGTATGTTGGTTATGTGCTTAATAACCAAAGCAAGTGAGGACTGGTGGTCCTGATTATGATAATGCAAGTTATATGAGATAGTCATGTTTCGATCATAATATGCTTGAATGCATAGTACTCATGAAACAATGCAAGGTAGCATTAAGTAGATGAGCATTAAGAGATTTTATAAATCTTGTGATGCATTGTATGAATGCATAGAACTGATGCATATGTTATTGCAAAATAAATAATGAATGAAATGATGAATTGATGATAATTCTAGGATCATTTCATGGGCTGTTATGAATGCAGAATAGTAAGTGCATGAAGAGCCCAATCATGATCGATGGGCTGCTAGAATGGTCTGTGGAAGGACAGAGTTGTATGAATGATATGACTGTGAAATTTGATCTAGAACTTATGAGAAGGAATCTCATGGTTGAGAGCTCCAAATTCTGTTTGTAAGAACAGTTGTAAATCTCAGATTTGTAAATGTTTCAGATTTGAAAATTTGCTAATAATTGCTAATGACTGTTTGGCTTACATGAAAATGTGTCAGGAGGACATGCTGTAAGTGGATGCTCATGTATGGCAGCGGGCATAAGACCATAACGAGCAGAGTGGTGTCACTTACACGAGCCAAACAATATGAGGATAGCCTCATGGATAAGAAAACCAATTTCTGTAGTAGACAGAGTTGCAAATTCATACTGAATTTAATTATTAGTGCCATGGATTGGTTATGAAACAATCAGATTTGAATGGTATTGTTAAATGTTGCTGACTGTTTGGCTGTTTAATAAGTGTGCCAGGGAGACACATTGCAGTATGACCAAGAGAGAGAGGTCCTGCAGAAGCCAAACTTCATGGGAAGGGACTCCATGATTTGAAAATGGGTTTCAGGTGAAACGCCATAAGACATTATTAATGTCTCATCTGCACTACATGATTGGTAAACAATATGAGTGAGATGGTGAAGATTATGTCAGTAAGACATGTGAGAGGCATGTAACATCAAAAGGAATTGGGATGGCAAACCGAGGGACTGTCAACTCAGAGAAGGAGCCCCCATTCCTCATTAAAGAAGAGAAATAACATCTGCAAAATGGATAAGTGTTTCATAAACCCTGAATGATATATATATATGCACACATGCATGTCTAATTATTAGAGTTCATATGCAGAGCATGTTTTGATTTTATTTTCATTATGGCAGACTGCTTGAAGTATGATTAGGATCTTCATAGTTCACATCAGTAAGGAGTGCACGCCTTTCTGTTGCTGAGTTATGTTAGGGATGCCAATATTGACTACGCCTTAAGGGAATGGACGCATTCCTGGTGTTTCAAGATTGGATAGTGAATGTTATGAAATATGTTTACAGTTTAGAGCAGCAATACTAATGAGCTTGCTATCCATTTTGTGTTGACAGATTATACATATGAAATTCAGTGCTGCACATTAAAGGGAAAAGTGAAGAAAAAAATACTCAAGAGGACTGTATGAGCAGTGGTAACCCTTGTGTAGGGTGAGTGGGTATCATGGGGCCATGATAGCCTGCAGTTAAGAAAGTCACCTAAAGAATTCCTTAATGGAATCGCCGGCTTACACAAGAGAAGAAGTGCCACCCTTGTGTGGGTGAAGAATTGTTATGCGCATTGAGGGATTGTGATACATGTGAAAGGCTGATGCAAGCCTAAGGCAAATAGTAGAGGAGCCTTGACCTGTAATGGTCGGTGGCGTAGTTACCTTCCATTCGCCGATGACCCAGACGTATGTGCTGGCTCGGCAATGGAGAGGGCCAACCAGGTATGGGACTGGTTGGGCACCACCAAATGCTTGGTAAACCCATTCGGCGTGAAGGTGTACTGGTAGGGCATTAATTATTTGATGATTTGGAGCAGCCTGCATGTTGTCCAAACATCCCAGTCCGCAGGAGGATCCCAAGGCTTATAAAGTAAAAGCAGGACCCTGTGGACCAGAGAGGAAATGCACAATACAGATAAGTATTCAATTTCATTTATTTCTTATTTGAAATAATGAAGGTTTCAAGTATAAAGCTTGTAACAGTGAGCTGATGCATTATTGTTTCTTTGTTGGAAACCTTGGTCAATGCAGGAAGCAAGGACCCTGAAAGAACTAAAAGTTGCTTGGTAAATCCAGAGAGTGGCTGGTTGGGCAAGATTATTGATGATTTGGAGCAGCCTGCGTGCTGGCCAAACATGCAAAGATTATTGATGATTTGGAGCAGCCTGCGTGCTGGCCAAACATGCAAGATTATTGGTGATTTGGAGCAGCCTGTGTGCTGGCCAAACATGCAAGATTATTGGTGATTTGGAGCAGCCTGCGTGCTGGCCAAACATGCAAGGTTATTTGATGTTGAGGGGCAGCCTGCGCACTGGCTAAACATCCAAATCCATAGGTGTTTCCAAGGCTTATAAAGCAAAGAAGGACCCTATGGAATAAAGTGAAGACATCTAGTGCAGATAAGTATTTGGTTATCTTGTAATTTCTTGCTTATGAATATACATGTGTATATGATTTGGTTATGATTTCCTATGAAAATAAACTAAACATGTGAATTAATTCAATGTTTGAGTGTAGGTATTGCTGGAAGCAATGACTATGAAAGCATCTTAAGGATGCATGTGGACATGTAACCGTCCTAAAGAGCTCAGCATGAGCAGTAATGGAAAGATGGGGCTAGTGGGACTGTGTGAGTCCTAGCAGCCAAGAGTTGTAGATAAACCATGTGGAGGGACTCCATGGTTGAGAGGTCTGAAATAGACCATAGACATTAAGTTTCATAGCCAAGAAGGGCAGGTCAAGCATTCACGTTGAGGTGAAAGAGACTAGGAGCATGAAAACCACCGTGGTGGTGTGGGTTCCAGAATGGAACAAGACTAAGAGAAGAAACTCTTACTGCTCTCTCTTTCCTTTTTATTGATGCATTTATAAACACAGAAAATTGTTGAATGCATGTATGGCTAAAAGTAGAGTGTTTATTTGCTTGAAATAAAATTGTGAATGCTGAAGTAGTTAATTTAACGTGAATGGATGAACATGAAAGAATTCATTTGTATGCTGGAAAAGCATGGAAAGTGTGAAAGTCTCATGAATAGAGCATGGGACCTCCATGTCAAATGGGGAAAAACCATTGACGGATTTTTTTTTTATGTTTGGGTTATGCTTGGCCTAATGATAATTGTAATGATGAATTTCACAGGTGGAAATTAAATCAATTGGTTGCAGTTGCTATGAGCAAGTGTTGCTTGTGAGCAAAGTGAGAACCGGCTGTGCACAATGACCATGGCAGCAGACCATAGGTTATTAGAATTGGCTGGAAGTCTTCTTCAAACAATTGCCAAGACACAAGAAAATATTGGAGAGATGTTCAAGATGCAAAAGCAGCAGAACGAGATGAACCTCAAGAGGGAAGCAGCCATAAAGTTTTCAGACTTATGGATGAGCTGGAAGATCCGAATCAGCAGGAGCAGCTCATGAAAATCAAAGGACTTGGTCCTGAAAGTTCAAAGTAAAGAACAGAATGCAGGGCAGATTTGCAAAGTTTTGAAGTTTTGGACATGTGTAAATTGTATATGTGTGCCTAAGTCTTGGAACACCGAGGACGGTGTTATTCTAAGGGGGAGGGGATTGTAATACCCCATTTTGACCCTTAGGATATATTAGCATTTAATGTAAATAATGTGTACATGTGATGTATGTTTTCCTAGCGTGGAGCTCAAGGCCAAGGCCCCGCTAGTGAAAGACTGAATTTTGATTAAAAGGGCAAGCATTGATATTTGATGCCCATGTGCTCTTAAGCCATGGAAATTGTAATAGGATGTAAATAAACATCATGCAATAAAATACCAAAACTGGCTACGGAGGCAACGAATGAGAAGGGGCCATGTGTATCCACTAGGGAGTGGTGAGGGGGCTATGGGATTGAACCATAGGCTGCCATATGTCACCTTGAGAACCCATTTGACTTTCCTTGATGACATTTAATTCTGTTGTAAGGAAGTGGTTGAGGATTTCAGTCCATGGCTTCAATGGAGCATGGGCAGCCCAGAAATTCGTATGGCAGAGTATGGGCTCTGTTTTCTTGTACCACAAGCCACTCTACCTCATGGATGTTGCTTCTTCCTCATCCCCATTCCATTGGGAAACTTACCAGCACCATTTTCCATCCAAAAACGAATTGCCAGCAGAGGGAAAAACCAGAAATCGCGACTTTGAAAGAACCCGTGTTTTGAAGAGCCAAAAACGCCCAGATTTGGCATCGGACAGTGAAATCCAATGGGGGATCCATTGGTATGAACCTTGGGGTGAATTTGGGAGCATTAGCTATCCCGAAATACATGGGAAATCCCAGTTTTTATAGCCCAGAAATGAAGTGACGGGATTGAGCTATTGGATAACAGAACTGTGAGAAATCCAAGTGTGAATGACTGAGCAGAGGTTGGGTTTGCTTGGTAAACCCAGTGAAGGCTAAGATCTCAAGGATTAGCAGCTGGACCTTTCTACGCCCATCCTGAAGAGCACTGGAGGGAAGAGTCGCCTGAGGGACTGTGTAACAGAGAAGGGGATCTTCCTTGTGTTGGATGTGGTAGGTAATGTGGGTGCCTGACTGTTGAGTTCACTTGAGATGCCTGTAGCTCTGTGGTTGAGCTCACTGGCTTAGCGTTACCCTCCTCTATCCTCTTGTATGCTTGAAAAACCAACTGTGTGTTGGCTTAGCATGGCTGTCTGAGTGAAACCCTGACCGTGAGTCAGCCATCTAGTTCCTCCTTAGTGGATACACAGCCCAGCTCGGGGGTGATCTCTCAGCTGAAAGAATATAGGCTGGACAGAGATCTATGGTTGGGTGGAACGTTGCTCTCACGTAGCGAGTCGTTGGATGTCTACTTCTCAAGATAAGTGTTCTGTGTATTATAAATTATTTGCATTTTGTGTTCTGCAATATGTTAAGTTATCCATGTTTAATGAAATGAGTTGATTATCTTAATTTGGAATCCATGCATGGCATTGTAACGAGATTCAGTCTCTATATGCTGAATCATCTCCCGCTGTGATATATATATATATATATATATATATGTTTGGCACTACTGTTGGTGTGCTTGCTATTATGTTTAATTCCGTTGTGTTTATATTGAGATGAATCTGCATATAGATGTTTTTAATTGTTATGAATTTAGGAGTAATGTAATATTGGGGCTAAGTCTGCCAAAAGCCCCGGTGTGTTGTTAATGTTTCCTTCCCTGCATTTGACGAGAGAAGGGGACGTTACAGAACTCAGAATCACTTTTATATTGATCATGGGCCACTTCGAGGGGGCAACCTCCTTTGAGCAAGCTCAATACAATTAACTTCACGGTGCCTTCATAGGCCTCAACACACACTTATATACTAAGTCTAGGCGCCAATACCATAGGTCAATACTATGTGTCAATACAAACCATGGGCTAAGTCTAAGCGCCAATACTATGAGTCAAAATCATGGGACATATAATACTATGGGATGACTTACAAAGCATGTGCATCCAATACTATGGGCTAATATAAACTATGGATCAACAAATGCTACGGGACGACTTACAAAGCATATGCGTCCAACAACAATATACTAACAAGGTAAAGACATGGGTTCCTAACATGTAAATGCAAGTATTCCATGGAATTGAAATCGTCTTTTCCCGATCGGTCTAGAAATATCATAAATAGTGACGCCAGCCCATAACTTCAGCAACTCATCGATAAGAGGTTCAAGATATACGTTCATATCTTTAACTTGGTACTTGCCTAATCAATGAAAGACATAATTATCATGCACGAAACAAATCAATGAAATATTTACTGATCAGACTTTCAATTAAAAAAATACCTATTAATTAAATACCTGGAACAATCATTGCCAACATTGTGTGCTCTCTCTTGATCGACATACAAGGAGGAAGGTTATTGTTTATAACAAAAACATGCCACACTGAGTAGGTAGAATGAAGCTCTCCAAATTGATTGACACCATCAACTGCCAAAGAAATTTTAACATTACGAGGATCTTCTTTAAAAATTGGCCACTTTTCTTCAATGTAACTGAATGCAAAACCATCTGCAGGCATTCGAAGAACATCATCGTGACTTCTATTCTTTGCATGGAAATCCATAAACTGTGCTATACTTTGACACCTGAACAACCGCTGGAAACGTGGGATTATCAAAATATAACGAAGAACTTTTTGAGGCAACTTTTTTGTCACTTTATCGGTTCGATACGTACTTGTTTGACATTCTGGGCATTCATTTTCTAATGCATATTGTCCATAGTATATGATATGATCATTAGGACATGCATCAATAGCTTGATAGTCCATACCAAATGCTTTCATAATGACATATATCCCTCGATATGTGCGTGGTAAAATATTTGAAGTTGGTAATAGAAATTCACCTAACAATCTACAAAATTCAAAAGAATAAATCAAGGAAAACAATATTATCATCAATATCACATCCAAACTTTACACATTAGATTACAATAGCAACAATATAGGAAAAAAGTCAACCCTTTCTATATATAGATATTGTGAACATGCAGACAAAAATAAAATAAAAACAAATTACATACTTTAGTATCTGTGTCATACAGGTGTTTGATAATCCATTCAAAACCTTCAAGTTCACTAACAACAATATAGCAGATAAAAGATTTGTTTTTGAGCCTTCATAAAGAGGTTGACATGACTTCTCAAGTAGAGGATCAACATCATCACTATCATCCTGGTTGTCCTCATCCATTGGGGCAAATGTGTCTTGGATCAATCTATGTATCTCATCTTCCTGATTTGTGTCACTAATGTTATCTACATCCATTATATCATAAAAAATAACTACTTGATCATCTTCAATATTTTGATGTAGAAGTTCATCGGGCTGTACTGAATGAGTATTTCTACTAGTACTTGGTGAATAACTCTCTGGAACGCAACATTTTGGGGGCATTGTTTATAAATTTACAAACAACATAGAAAAATTAGTTTGTATAGAACATATAGTAAAAAAATAAGACATTTTACTAAAATTCATGTAGACATGATGAATATTACAGTGAATATATTAAAAATTGAACCCCAAAAATAGTCTTACTAGGGGATGATATTCATAACCCCCTTCGGCATGCCCCTTCTCTCTACAATGTCTTTCAGTTGTTTCTATTAAAAGTCTTCCTTTTTGCAAGCCCCTGCAATCAAATCAAGTACAATAACATTTTCCATCTCCTCTCGCCTCTAATGCAGCTCCAAACTGAGCAAGCTTCATTGCATTTTCATTCATAGTGACAAATCCTTGTAGTGGCCATACACGTAATTGTCTTGCCTACACCATCCAAAACAATAACTTGTCAATTACATTAGATATTATAAGTACATTTTTTAATATAGTATATTATAATCCAATATTTTCTATATTTATAAAGAAAAACATGAAGATTAAAGTTAATATGAATGGAAAGATGGTAAGTTGGTTGTGAGAAAGTCAATTGAGAATGGTTGGTTACTAAAAAAAATGGTAAATGTCAAATGTTAAGGAACCAAAAATATTGGGAAATTGATAACTACTTGTATGGTTTGAAGACCTCATATAGTTTGACCACCAAAGAGGGTAGGATCTTAACCAATATTGTAGTTATGATCCCTAGCCTAGTAGGACAAATCAATGTGGTACGCATTAGAACTAGGAGAAGAGATTATGTCACTTATAGTGTTTCATAACTTAGGATGACAAAGAGAATTGGTAAGAGAATGGGTTCAAGTGGCCTAACTTGGAGATGTAGTATTTGAACAAGAACCTTTATGCATTATAGATTTTTATCTTGTAGATGAAATAGGGATGGGCTATTTGTGAACTCTCGTGAATATGTTTTCATAAGCTTTTTGAATATGTTGCATAGCTTAAGAAGCATCACAAATTTTTTATAACAAAAAAAAGCATCACAAACACAATATTAATCACAAGCAAGAAAAGTACCACTTAATTTAATTATAAAAAAATGACTTTAGTACTAGAATGAATGCTATTTACCATGAAAATCAACTTGTTACCCTAAAATATTTAACTAGAATCTAGATTTGAAAAGGTGATGCAATTCTTAAGCTAGAAATATGTTGGATTTAAAATAGAATTTCCATGAATTTCCTTGCCACAACCGTTTTATAATGAACTTTTGTGGGTAGAAAAGGCAAAAAAGCAAGTTAACATGACCTAATCCAAAAAGAACAAGTTCTTGAAAAAAATATGGCAAGTTAAATGAAAATGATAGCAAGTTATTGAAAAAAATATTAGAAAGGCAAAAAAAAAATTAACATGACCTAAGTCTCATTACTTATAAACAATATTAAAATCTAACCCTTATAAAAATATAGACAAAAAATTACACATTACTAACCTTGCAAGTTCAATATCATACCTATGCAGAATATCCAAGCTCATATAATCACCCCGCAAGTCCAAAATCTGTGCTCAATGTGCTGCAAGAAAATAAAATGTGAAAATTATGGTGAGAGTGTGTAGTTTATATAGCTCGACTTTCGTCCCTATTTCCACGAAAAGTGAAACCTAAAAAATTCGTCGATATAGGGACGAATGTTCATGGAACTTTAAAAATTGTGGATATTGCCACGTTTTTTCCGCCCTGAAAAAAAAATAAAATTAAAAATCATTTTTTTGACCCACGAATGTTGAAAACGTGGAAACATTTCATGGAACAATCCACCCATATATAGTAGTGCTTGACTTCCCATTCTGACTCCAGTTAGCTCCTCATACGCCCTCCACTGAGCCTCCTTCATTCAGTTAGTGTCTCCATGTGCTAGTTACATTCAGTTACACCTACCACACTCAGTTAGACTCAGTTTGATTGACGGTTGACAGTTACTTGTGCATTGATGACCCATCGATGATGAGATAGACTACTAGTTGTGCTCCGATGACACTCCAGTGATCCTTTGATCACTCCATGAAGGCTAATTCGAATTGCCACCTTAGGCATTCGAATCCTCATGCATTGTACTATTTATTTGTCCATATTGTGATTAATTAATTAGTGTGTGTGAAGTATTTTTGCTTCTATCCGAGTTCTACTGTATTATTATTCTGTTGCTCATTATACTGCATTGACCACTCTTCTTCTATTTTCCTGCTTAATCATAATTATTCTCTTGTGACGTATACATCATCTCTTAAATCGACTGTGAGGATTTTCACATTATTCAAGTAATAACCACCCATGCATTTACTTCTAAAAGGTACACAATGCAAAGATTCAATAAGATACACACATGAGAACAAAAAGAAACACATCAAAAAGAGACTTTGTCACATGGTTCACCCGCATCTTGGGCTACGTCCACAAAAGGTTGTTTTGCTTTATTAAAATAAAAGGAAGACGTTACACCAACAACAAAATTGTTGCCAACCACTTTCCTATCTTTCTCTAGCTTCTTTCAAAGAGAGCTTTTAGTAACTATCCTTTTCAATCTAAACAAAGGTATCATAAAAATATATTACTTTCTTTAGTATAACTAATTTGTATTATAACTCAACGTAATATATGTAAACCTATTCATTTAGTAATGGAGATAAAGGCTAAAGTTCTCTGAACCTTGAAGGTAAAAGTCCTTTATAGTTCCATCATAATATATTAACGTAATATCTTCATATTTATATCTTACCTTTCATTAAATAGTTGAAACAAGGATAAGTCCTTTCTAAATGGCAAGAAGTCTATGTGTTACAAAACTTTACCCAATCATGTTTCTTTTCAATAATAGTTTAATAAAATTTCACCCAATAGATTGAAAGTAAAATTCTCTCAAAGCTATACATTGTTTAAAACTTTCTTCTTTTTAAGAAAATCTCAACATCATGTAGTCCATAATCTCCCTACGTCACTTACATCCAAAATAATGTATTTTTGAAAGAGGATTTTAAGGATAATACCCCTTAAGTTTATATAAGAAGCGAGAATTATTACTCTAGATTATAATAATATTTTCCTTTATTAAATACCTGGTTCTCAACCATTCTTTCTATTTGCTAAAATAAAAGATTAAGATTTATTTATTTTCCCCATCCAATATGACATCTAAAAGTCTACTACTCAGAAATAAAGTTAGTATTCTCTTTTAACCAAAAACTTAGTTCAAAATTAGTTTACACATCAAAAAGTTTATTTTTATATATCTATGTTGTATATATCAATATGTGTATAAACAAACCTTGGGGTCTTACTTCTGCCAAGGGTATAATATGAAATCTTGGGAGGATCTTTTCATAAGATCACAAGTAGGTAATGAATTACACGAATGCCCCTAACGAGGTTATGGTTGTAAGGTACCACCTAGTCCAAAACTTCTATAGATTTAAGAAAAAGAAAACTACATACAACCTAACTCTTGCGGGTTATGAAAAGAACTACACGTCATCCTCGAATGAGATTCACATGCATATATATAAAGATAGATGCAGCGGCCATAACTACTTGTTTTTCGTCGCAAAGTTCTAGAAAGCAGGACGAAAAGGCAACACCCTTCCACAACCTTCGTCAACAGGGATTTCAAAAATCTAAGTAAACAACTTCAGTAAAAGTGTTATTCTTCCAGCGCAACCTAATCATAAAGGTTAATATAATACAACTTTAAACATGGGCAGGCAGGGATCGTGCTCTATGACTTGAATTGGGCTAAGGGAAACATCTGGTATAATGTAAAAACTTAAACACAAACCAAACCAGTTTCATCCCCCGATTCATCCTATCCTGCAATATTATCTCATACGCTGTGGTAATTGGCTTAATTCCCAAGGTAATTAGCCATTGGTATCTATCTTAATACCCAAAAGCCGAACCACCAAGATCAAGATCTGAGAAAGAAACAATACATACTACAGATCACATGACTTCTATCTGTAGAAGGAGGTTACGGTGTCAGATGTTTTTAAACGAGCATTCATGCAGAGATCGTTGTGCGAAGAGGTCCTACCATGTTATTATAACAACTAATAAAAAATGTAGTTGATGCGGTTTCATTATTAAACGTCACATAAGCAACAACCCCTACAATTTTCATTACCAACTACTTCTACCAAGTAAATAAGTGCAGGAATGAACTCATCTGCACATAAATTTCGTCGAGTAGAGATTGGCTCCTCCTTCCAAGACTATCTAGTGTCATTCCCTTCCAGCAGTTGGCATGCCTTCTCTTATTTCTTTTGTCGACGCAAGATCCCCCTTCAGTCTCTATCCAAAACTTCCCTATTAAGGGATGCAGAGCTTAGTTCTTATCCTGGAGGTAGACCACGATTGTAGCTTGTGGAAATTGAGATCACGTTTCCCTAATAGCACCGCATTACTACAACAATTAATCGGATGGAATTACAACGATCAAATGGAGGGGATCGTATTACTCCTTCGAGTATATAGAGAAAGTGCTGATGATATACACAACGAGTTCTTCCACTGAATGGATAACCTCTACCAAAAAAAAAAAAAAACAACAGAATGCAGCCCTCCATCACTAATCCCCGTCTCGCCTCCTTTTCAAAATGTATAAATAATTAATTAATAGGCTTCCTCGCTAGCTTGTATCCACCAGCCAACACTAAACACATTCCTAAACTAGAAGAAAAATGTGTGTTATCCCTGGTGACAGATGGCTCAAAAAATGGAGTTTTGGTGCTCCACTAAGGAGATCGCTCTCCTATACTTTTGCTAACCTGATTCTCCATTTAACAAAAACTTTAATTCCTTATAACTCCTATATCACTTGGACATTGGGGAGTTTTCCCTAGTTTGTTTAACTGGCGTCCATTCTCTCAACAAGGAGGTCGTGGTATTTAATACCTCTCAACCATATTTTAAAAGTATCAATTCTTTCTATCCTCCTCTAAAATGGTGGAGGGTACAATAACTTTATATCTTAATCTAAAGAAGGTACAGTAGTATGAATGGTACATTACCGTATGAGTTTGTGCCATTAAGCATGACATCGCAGCCTCAATATAACCTAATAATAATGCATCTTTAATGATACCAACATAATAAATATCTTAATTATGTATGAAATTATATTTATAAAGTGTGCTTTATATAATTTTAATATATTTGTGTTTTAAGATCACAACATAAAACTTCGCATAAATCTATATGTATATATATATACATAGAATATAATAATTCTTTGAGTGAGTTTATCCTTCACTCAAAGTTACTTATAAAACTTTTTAATTAAAGAATCTATGAATAGCTTTTTGGTAATAACTACCAAAATTAAGTTTTAATAGGATATTCCTATTTAAAATCCTAGTTTAATCTTTATAATAAAATACCTAGAAGTAAGATAGTTTAGGATATTCTTTCCGGTCATTTAGTTTCATGTTTGACGAGTGATTGTTACCAAATCATTTTACCCCAATTACCTAGGGGTACCAAGGTGTCATAGGTCATCGCCGACCTATTTCCCTTAGTGCATTTAATTTTCATGTCGTATAGTTGTGTCACAATTTTTCCATGACCTAGTTCTACACCTATACAAAATAAATACCAATGCATACGACGTCTACTAGCGGGGCCTTAGCCTTGGGATCCTAATTAGGACGATTACAATAATTATTTAGATTTATACAAATTTTTAGGTCAAAAAAGGAGGGATGTTACACACTCCACCCCTTAAAGATAACACCGTCCTTGGTGTTCGACAGTTTTTCTTTTCCGTCCATTCACATCATCTTTTGCTTGCTTTGGTCGTCTTCATTTTTTGCAATTTCCACAAGCTCTCTCTACTTAGAACCTGCACATTGTACAACTCGTACAAGATTTTTAGTATAACATAATTATACCAAATTTCAAAATAGTAAATGTTTATCAATCATCCTCATCCTTGAGGGAATATCTGCTTACTCTAGCATTCAAGACATTCACACATAAAGATATCCAATAGTCTAGTTACAAGACAATCATTAATATCATAAAACAAAATCTTTCATCAACACTTTTGTTGATCATCAATATCTTTTGTACTTCAACAATCATGGATACTTGCATACAAAACTCCTATGTACTTCAACAATCATGGAGACTTGCATAGATAGCACTCTGCAACTCAGCAAGAAAATTTAACAGTCTTACTCTGCAACTCATTACATAGCTTCCCCTTATTGAATCTTCTTGTGGGATCAGTTCTAACACCACAAGGAAACATTTAAGTAGATCCTAAGAGAACCTCTTGTGTTCTCAGTTCTAACAACACAAGGAAAAATTGTGAGCCCTTCCTCTGCTCAATTCGATGGATATAAAGTTTGCCTTGGACTTTTGGGTTTGTATAACATTCAACGAGCTACCCACCTTCTTTGTTCCACTTCCATGCGGAACATGACCACAATTTAGGGAAGTTGTCCCATAACAACAGCTAGTAAGTGAGTGTGAGATGCAGCCCCTCTACCTAAGTCCATGAAATATTTCTTAGTAACAATAGTTTATTATTTCTTGCATGCCAGATGCAACATAATAACAACAAAATAATAAAAATATATTCATTTATTTACTTATCATATTTTATGCATTTTGATGATTACACATCATCAGTCATAAGTCTTACCACCAATCGTGATTCATAAAATCCTAAAAAAAAAACAAATGTAAAGTAAATCATTACTTATTTTTGAGCGATTTAGCTCAACTTATCTGTATTCCTCCTTGATCATGTCATCGGTCAAAGTTAAGATCACTTCCTGAATGTTAGTATAAAGAAAAACTTATTTGCTTCAATTGCTCAACAATTGAACACATTAGTTCCAAAGCATTATACGCATGCTCATTCAATTAACTTGTGCATCCTCTTCACTTCATACCGATGTAAACTCTTCAATATCCTTAATGTGAATCTGATGTCAAATCTGCTGAAGACACGTTAGTATCATAGTTTAAACATTTGGTTTCATATAGGTTCATTTCAAATTGAGATTTATCATCTAACCGTTCTAATAAATTTTTTCTTTTTTTTTAAGAGTTTAAAAGAGCCCATGCTCAATCAATCACAACAAGATTAGGATTCTTCTTTTCATATAATCAAACTCCTACTATTAACAAGATCTTTTTAACTTGATGCACATCACTATTTATTAGAAGATATAACAAATCCTACCAAGAGTCTATTTATGAAGAAAATAATTAGAAATCATAATGCATTTCTAAATAAGATTATTTTAACCCCTAGGAACATTTCTTATAATTTCATCCAATAACACCCTTTTACCCTAAAACTCAAATAATGATAAGAAGTTCTAAATGAAATACAATTTACGTTTAAGTAATAAAATGACATAAGCACAAGTAATATTCAAACGTATGAGCCACATGAATTCGTTCATAACTTGTGACCTAGTATGTAAATTTCATTTTGTCTATCAATACTCAAGGGTAACAACTACTTAGGCAATTCCATACGATTGGTTCCACGGAAGCAAACGAAACAGAGTTGACATATATTTTGCAACTACCAAAACCAAATAAAATCATGTTCAAAGAGTGCACATAAACAATATGTAGCTATAATTTCTTTCTATCCAGTATCAAAATATTTACAAGTACAACATTTTCCGATGTAACTTTATATGAAACTGTCATAACAAATATGCAACACTAACTAGAATACCTTTATTTATAATTAAAGATGTTCATGTGACTTCATCTAATCAACAGACTTACTTCTTTTGGAGTCTATTAATAAAACAATACTTTTAACCACATGAAGCTCATAGGTAGTGTGCTTAGTAATAAATTTCCAATAACTAATTTAATGCAGAATTAAACGATACTTCTACAAAATTTGGAATTTAACTTAAGCAACATGTTTCGCAACATGCTTCATTATCCTTTACACAAATATGGAAATCATTTCAACAAGTTACTACTTTCCTTAACAATACTATACAACAATGTAAGTATTTGCATATAGCAAAAGAAAACTCAAAATTTACGGAAAAACATACATGATTCAAAATTTTGTAAGAAAACCATGATGGAATACTTAACTTTACTCTTCTGAGAACTTGAAGTACACTTTGAATGGAATCACCCCTCGTCCATTCCAATCCATGCATCCAAAAAAATTTGATTAGTTAACTTTCATACTTATTTATTTTAGGTTGAGCCCAATAGGCTCGAGTGTTTTAACCTAGTGCTCTGATACCAATTGTCACATCTCCAAATTTTCATAAAAATTTAAAATTTTTCTAAGCGGTCTAATCGTTATTAAATGTTATGCGGAACTACAAAATGTATGTACGGCATCTATAATTATTGTTTTATTAAAAGCATCATACTAATAATCTCATAAATTTTTAACATTGTACTAAAAACTTTGCTTACCCACACAAAGTTTCCCTATTTTATCATATACCACCTTAACTATAAAATATACCATTATTATCTTGTCCTAAAAGCATACCTTGACAATTTTACTTTTATTAGCGCTAATATTTATAAGTAAATACGAACAATACACCGAAATACACTAATTCATAATGTCGACCAACTACTCCCTAGAAACATTAAGTACACCTACACTTTTCTTCTACCTCTTAAAAATATAAGAAGTACATTTCATGATCAATTCACTAACTACTTTCTCATGCAAATTAATTTATACATAATTGAGGAAGATATCAAACCATCATGATCTTTAAGAAAATTTAAACAATCACAACACAAAACAATAATAACAATCTCCTCATACAAATATCTATAAGTGAAGTACTCCATAAATCGTCATAATCATCAATTTACTTGCCATTCAGACTATACATAGGAAATAAAAAGAAAAGAAAACTATGAGACACAATTATTCAAGTAATAACCACCCATGCATTTACTTTTAAAAGGTACACAATGCAAAGATTCAATAAGATACACACATGAGAGCAAAAAGAAACACATCAGAAAGAGACTTTTTCACGTGGTCCACCCGCATCTTGGGCTACGTCCACAAAAGGTTGTTTTGTTTTATTAAAATAAAAGGAAGAGGTTACACCAACAACAAAATTGTTGCCAACCACTTTCCTATTTTTCTCTAGCTTCTTTCAAAGAGAGATTTTAGTAGCTATCATTTTCAATCTAAACAAAGGTATCATAAAAATATATTACTTTCTTTAGTATAACTAATTTGTATTATAACTCAACGTAATATCACCGTAATATATGTAAACCTATTCATTTAGTAATGGAGATAAAGGCTAAAGTTCTCTGAACCTTGAAGGTAAAAGTCCTTTATAGTTCCATCATAATTTATTAAGGTAATATCTTCATATTTATATCTTACATTTCATTAAAGAGTTGAAACAATGATAAGTCCTTTCTAAATGGCAAGAAGTCTATGTGTTACAAAACTTTACCCAATCATGTTTCTTTTCAATAATAGTTTAATAAACTTTCACCCAATAGATCGAAAGTAAAATTCTCTCAAAGCTATACATTGTTTAAAACTTTCTTCTTTTGAAGAAAATCTCAAGGTCATGTAGTCCATAATCTCCCTACGTCACTTACATCCAAAATAATGTACTTTTGAAAGAGGATTTTAAGGATAATACCCCTTAAGTTTATATAAGAAGCGAGAATTATTACTCTAGATTATAATAATATTTTCCTTTATTAAATACCTGGTCCTCAACCATTCTTTCTATTTTCTAAAATAAAATATTAAGATTTATTTATTTTCCCCATCCAATATGACATCTAAAAGTCTACTACTCAGAAATAAAGTTAGTATTCTCTTTTAAGCAAAAACTTAGTTCAAAATTAGTTTACACATAGAAAGGTTTATTTTTATATATCTATGTTGTATATATCAATATGTGTATAAACAAACCTTAGGGTCTTAATTCTGCCAAGGGTATAATATGAAATCTTGGGAGGATCTTTTCATAAGATCACAAGCAAGTAATGAATTACACGAATGCCCCTAACGAGGTTAGGGTTGTAAGGTACCACCCAGTCCAAAACTTCTATAGATTTAAGCAAAAGAAAACTACATACAGCCTAACTCTTGCAGGTTATGTAAAGAACTACACGTCATCCTCGAATGAGATTCACATGCATATATATAAAGATAGATGCAGTGGCCATAACTACTTGTTTTCGTCGCAGAGTTCCAGAAAGCAGGATGAAAAGGCAGCACCCTTACACAACCTTCGTCAACAGGCATTTCAAAAATCTAAGTAAACAACTTCGGTAAAAGCAGGCATTTCAAAAATCTAAGTAAACAACTTCGGTAAAAGTGTTAGTCTTCCATCGCAGCCTAATCATAAAGGTTAAGGTAATACAACTTTAAACATGGGCAGGAAGGGATCATGCTATATGAGCTGAATCGGGATAAGGGCAGCATCCGGTATAATGTAAAAAATTAGACACAAACCAAACCAGGTTCGGCCCCCGGTTCATCCTATCCTGCAAGATTATCCAAGGTAATTGGCCATTGGTATCTGAATACCCAAAAGCCAAACCACCAAGATCAAGATCTGAGAAAGAAATAATACATACTACAAATCACATGACTTCTATCTGTAGAAGGAGGTCACAGTGTCAAAGGATTTTAAACGAGCATTCATACAGAGATCGTTGTGCGATGAGGTCCTACCATGTTATTATAACAATTGATAAAAAAATGTAGTTGTTGCGGTTTCATTATTAAACATCACATAAGCAACAACCCCTATGATTTTCATCAGTAGCTATTTCTACCAAGTAAATAAGTGCAGGAATGAACTTATCTACACATAAATTTCGTCGAGGAGTGATTGTATACTCCTTCCAAGACTGTCCAGCGTCATTCCCTTCCAATGGTTGGAACGCCTTCTCTTATTTCTTTTGTCGACGCAATATCCCCTTCAGTCTCTATCCAAAACTTCCCTAGCAAGGGATGTAGAGCCTAGTACTTATCATGGAGGCATACCATGATTGTAGCTTGTGGAAACTGAGATCATGTTTCCCCAATAGCATCGCATTACTACAAAAATCAATCGGATGACATTACAGTGATCAAATGGAGGGGATTGTATTACTCCTCCAAGTATACAGAGAAAGTGTCGATGATATATAAAACGAGTACTTCCACTAAATGAATAACCTCTGCCAAAAAAACAACAACAATAGAACGCAGCCCTCCATCGCTAATCCCCCTCTCACCTCCTTTTCAGAATGTATAAATAATTAATTAATAGGCTACCTCGCTAGCTTGTATCCACCACCCAACACTAAACACCTTCGTAAACCGGAAGAACAATGTGTGTTAACCCTGGTGACATATGGCTCAAAAAATGGAGTTTCGATGCTCCACTAAGGAGATCGCTCTCCTATACTTTTTCTAATTTGATTCTCCACTTAACAAAAACATTAATTCCTCATAACTCCTATATCACTTGGACATTAGGAAGTCCACCCTAGTTTGTTTAATTGGCGTCCATTCTCTCAACAAGGAGGTCGTGGTATTTAATACCTCTCAACCATATTTTAAAAGCATCAATTCTTTCTATCCTCCTCTAAAATGGTGAAGAGTATAATAACTTTATATCTTAATCTAAAGAAGTTACCGTAGTCTGAATGGTACATTAATTACTCTATGAGTTTGTGCCATTAAGCATGACATCGCAACCTCAATATAACCTAATAATAATGCATCTTTAATGATACCAACATAATAAATATCTTAATGATGTATGCAATTATATTTATAAAGTGTGCTTTAAATAATTTTAATATATTTGTGTTTTAAGATCACAACATAAAACTTCGCATAAATCTATATGTATATATATATATACATAGAATATAATAATTCTTTGAGTGAGTTTATCCTTCACTCAAAGTTACTTATAAAACTTTTTAATTAAAGAATCTATGAATACCTTTTTGGTAATAACTACCAAAATTAAGTTTCAATAGGATATTCCTATTTAAAATCCTAGTTTAATCTTTATAATAAAATACCTAGAAGTAAGATAGTTTAGGATATTCTTTCTGGTCATTTAGTTTCATGTTTGACGAGTGATTGTTACTAAATCATTTTACCCCAATTACCTAGGGGTACCAAGTTGTCATAGGTCATCGCCAACCTATTTCCCTTACTGCATTTAATTTTCCTGTCGTATAGTTGCGTCACAATTTTTCCGTGACCTAGGTCTACACCTATACAAAATAAATACCAATGCATACGACGTCTAATAGCAGGGCCTTGGCCTTGGGCTCCTCACTAGGACGATTACAATAATTATTTAGATTTATACAAATTTTTAGGTCAAAAAAGGAGGGATGTTACACACTCTCAACCCCTAACCTCCAATCCCTCTCTCTCTAACTATCTCTCTAATCCAAGGAAAATTTTAGGGACAAATTATAGCCCATGGGCAAAATTATAGGGGTTACCAAGAAACCCTGGGCGAATTTTTAATATGAAACAAGTTTTTTTTAATTTAACATACTAGCCCCATATTTATTTAACCCATAGTCAAAGGAAATCGAATAGCCAAGGTCGTGAAAGAGGAAAAATTAATGTAGCCAAGTAAAATAATCGCGAAATGGTGAATTCACCCATAATTTCGAGTAATGGAGGCCCCAAAGAGTTGGTTCGCCCAGCTAGCAATTTATTATTTGGGTAATGGAGGGCCGAGGCCGTGATCAGTTGGTAACTACTTTTTATCAAGCTTGGATCTCCCATTCGCCCAAAAATCATGTAATGGAAATTTATTTTGGACCATATCGCCCGGATCTTCTAGAATAGGAGTTATAGGATGATCCATCCATATATACGGTGCTAGAACCTAAGATTCTTACCAATTTTGCATATGTTTGGTTATATTATTATCAAATGCGGGAGACCTACCAAAATTGTGCATGTTCTTGTTCACGAAGTGGTGGAATTCGAATTGCATCCCCAAGCAACCTGCTCTCCTTATCTATGCATTTGCACTTTAGAAGTTGTCTCAGCATTCCATTTCTCAAGGTATTATTCTTCATTTTACAACCATATCCACCATTGCCAATATTACATGGGATATATCAAGATTTGGTTTAATTCATGATTGTGTGATAATTTGTCGGCAACAAATAAAGCCTCTATTTTTGTTGGCAATCTGTAGCAAAGAAAACCTCCAATTGGTTAGCTCTTTCCCTAAACTCCTCCATCCACTCATTGTTTCTCTTTTATTGTGTGGCTTTAACTTTTAAGAGAAAATGTTAATGGGCTCATGTCGACTAGATTTACTTCTCATTTTTGAAGAAACGTAAAAAGATTTTAATTCTTTTTTGACAGGAAAATAAAATATTTGTAATTTTTTAAGAAAACCTATGTATTACTTCTTTTTTATTCACTCTTGCATTTTTCATTTGCATAAATACTAGCATCACCATGGAAGAGCTAAGAATCCTCTCGTTGTTATATTCTTCAAATCATGGTGGAGTTTACTTTTGGACAACAACACATATTTTCTAGATTTTTATTGGAATTCCAATGCTTCTTCCAAGAGATTTCACTGTACTAAACCTAAAGTTGATTTTGACTCGTAAGCATTCCTCAAATGGAGGGGTGATGGGTTATGTCTGGGTGTAATTTATCTTGGGACTACATATGTTTCCCAGAATATCAAACAATCAATTTTCTTATTTGCAAAGATTTTAAATTACTTCAAACACTGTGGATACACAACAAGAAAGAGCTAAGCAAATGGAGGCAGAGCACTTAATAAAAAGCCACAAGTTGTTCAAATGCTAACTAATCATTGGTCTTATCACATAGATATTCACTTCCATTTATTTGGAGAATTTTTGTTCATTTTTCAAGTATCTGAGAGAAATAGCCACTCACTAAAATTTTTCCATTTTCCTAATGATGGAAGTCTATAGGCTTAAGCATTATTTCATATTACCTTTGGAAGGGATTCCCCAAGCATTATCCATTTAAAGTCCAAATCTGTTCTAATGTTTACTCAATATTTTTACTATTGGAGATGCCTGAAATATGAAATTGCAAACATCAAATATCCCTATGCACAAGAAAGGAATCCTGTTGAATGTTCATAAGGAAATTTTCTACTATGTAATGTACAATGGGAATTGATGTTGCAATGGTTTTGTATCTGTGAAAATTTTAGACAAAGTTGGTCTTGGCTATTCTTTTCAAAGACAAGAAGGCCACATATCATATAACCATCATAGATGTATGCCTGTGAACACCCCTATCAATGGAGATAAAGTTTTTGGGAATTTTGATAAAAGGGAGCACAAATATTAGAGAGTCATTGCTCTAGGCTTTGACTACAAATTTTCACATTCATGGTTACATCATCTAGTAAGAGTAGGAGCAGGTTGATATTTGTTTATGTCACGAACTATTTGTTGGTGAGTATTAGAGTCAATGAAGTGAGGGAAGACAAATTAGACATCAACTATATATAAGCATTCCCAAATACATTATTAATTATGTGCTATAACAAGTTTATCCTTGGGAATATTTTAGATGTCTACTGTTGTCTAGATTTAAAGATGATTCAAGAGAAAGGTAGATAGATACTTGTTGACCATTGTCCAAGGGTAATAATACTACATCTATCAATTCGTTGTATCTATTAGCACATAATTTTGTCTTGCAACTAAGAAACTCTTCTTCCTCATTATTAAAAGAGTACCTACAAGCCTACAAAAATTGGGCAACTGGCATTTGGATGAGGCTATAAACATGGGTTAATAATGAATTGAGGTGCACTATCATATCAAAAGATAGCACAATTGTTTCAAAAGTTGTAGCATTTGGAAGACTTACCATAGCTAGAATGGTTGGAGGATAAATAGAAATAAAATCTCTTGTTCTATAAGAAAGGTGGGACCCCAATTACTTGAGGTGCTGAGCTACCCCAAATCACCTCATTTTCTATTTTAATTTAAGAAAGAAATTACACAAAATTATGGAGAGATTTTTCATGCGAGGGGATTAAAAAGGCATTGAGAGGTATTGGAAGGGTTGGTGGTAATTTTTGCATTAGAAGGTTGAGAGATTCTTGTATCCCTATGGGATCATTCCATTTACAAAATACCACGAGGCCCACCTGAAAGATTCATCACTCTATTTTCCTAACTTGTGCTTTGTTTTGGACTCTTCTTATGTTTTTCCATAGCTCCTTTCTCTTTGTATATTAATGCATCATTTTTTCTTATTTTCATCATAAAAAGAAGATTGTTATACACTCTACTTTTTTTAATTGCAGGTCTTGCAGGAGCCATTAAGCATTGATATTCTGTTTTAAATATGTATTATCATTTTGAATCTTTGTGATAATTATTGCACATTTCTTTGAGTTTGTCTTGAGTTATGAACATCGATATATACAATTTATGGTATTTATTATTGAAATGTTCTATAATATGTACTCATTTTCAAATCAGAAACGTATTTGAAACATGCCATAAGGTTCTAGAAATAAAATTAGACTGTTAGATTCATTCACCAAAGCTCAACATGTTTTATTTCTTATCAATGAACGTTAAGTTCCATCGCCCCCATTAACACTACTGATATTTATGACACTGGATACATCTATTGTCTTTTAAGATTATTTTGCTCGAAATGCAACTTGAAGGACAAAATTGCTACAATAGTGATGATGAAAATGTCTTTTCTGCTGAAGAGTTTGAAATGCATGTATCCCAAGATAATAATTATGAGGATGTACAAGAATATACAGTACTTCCTCCTATTCCAAAAGGTCAAAATCAAGATTCTAATAAACAAGTTGTCCAAAATTATTAAGAAGAAGCCTCTATCCCAGAAAATAACCAAGAGAGTCCACCACCTTTTGAGGCTTTGAGAAATATGGTGTGTACTAATGATTTTGACAATGATGGCTTGTATTTTTCTTCCTCTATTGACCACAATGATACAGGTAAATGTATGGAAAAAGATGCACATGAAGCTTTCCAAGAAAATGAAGGGCTTATTCTTGCCTGAAAGATCATACACCAGAAATTTGACAAGGGTTTATTTGAACTATAGGGTAATCAAATCACTAGTACAGCCTTATTATTATTATTTTTTTGCATATTACATTTCACAGGAAAAGTTGTGTGAAGGATAATAATTTGAAAATTATGGAAATCAGGGTTTGGGAAATGTTGGCTATATTAAAAAGTTTGATAAACCCCATTTCCATAGTATACAAAGTAATGAAACTTTCCTTAGAACACAGATGGACCAAAAATTGGAAAAAATTGAAAAATCATGAAGATTTAGTACATTTTTCCAAGTATCATATAGAAATCAAAGAATCCCTTAGAAAAGAGCAATTAGAGTAGCCATCAAAAGAGGTGGGAGACATTGATTATCAATTCATTATTCAGAATGGAAAAACATTTATTTCAAAAAAGATGCAGCAAATACAATGGATTGCTAGAAGTTTGTTAAAGATGAGAATCCAATAATGAATAGGGGAGAAGATGAGGTACACTCCAAGTTTTGTTACCAAGTGGAGAATAGAGACATGGACATGCAGGAGAAAGTAATGGGAAAAGAAATGGATGATAAAATGTTGGTTGAAAATGAGCCTATTATCCATGAACAAACCTCATTTTCATAAAAATTATTTCAAAAAGCGTGAACTACCAATGGTGTATTGAGATGAAGGTTTTACTTATAAATGATGAAGCTAGAAATTATTGAAGTTTTATGTTTGAGATGCATAAGAGTTTTTCTTTTCCTTATAACTACAAGTCTAAAAAAAGACTAGGAGAGTATGGAAATCAGTCCTCTAAAGGATTCAAACATAGAAGATTTTGATAGATACAATCTCTTAAACATATTGTGATAGATACAATCTATGAAACCAGTACAATACTTATGTCCTTTAGAGAGCCTAGTAAAAATAGGCATAAAAATATATAGAAGGTATTGAGAAATTGCTTCATAATTTAAGATTATAGCATATATACATTTCAAACACCAGAAATATTGATCTTGATGGAGATGCATCAATATGCATGAATTATCATCAATAGTTTGAAAAGGATGTTATTGTCCCAAAGCAACATGAAGACATTACTATCCAACAAGATTATGAGGAAGGTGTGGCTCAAGAGTTGGTTCAAGAGAGCCATAGGTGTGATGGTTTTATATATATTGACAAAGACAAAGAGTTGAACATTTCAAAATATGTAGAGACTAGATTTTCCGACAGTAAACACATATGATGAGTATCGAAATAGATATGCATTCCCCTATCCAGAGCCTGAGATTTATTATGAAGGTATTTTGTTGTCTCTTCATTTTTTTCTTTTGAAATCAGAAGAAGTTAGTGGATTCAATATTGAAGAAAGAAAGTCTGCCATTATAAAAAATTACAAATACTACCAAGTCATCATGAAAAGTGGAAAAAAAATTTGTCTGGCCTTGATTTTCAAACTTCTTTTTCTCATGTTCTTGATGATCCTATTGCATCTTGGTTGGGGTCAATATTAGGTAGGATTTCAAGTGGTTTTAGCCTTGTAGGAATAGTTCTCCAAAACTATAAGCATGAGTTGCATTTTTATTCTAGATCACAATTATTCATATTGTTGTTTCCCTTGTTAACCAAATGCATGACTACGGCTTATTCATTTAGTCAACCACTTTCTTGGTTCCACTGGACATTTGATTTTACATCACCATATCGCATTCACTGATTTGAGTAAGAAATTCTCTACATAAATAAGCTCTCCATTGAGCATTGAGCATTAGCATAGTTGTTTTTTAAGTTAGAAGGTTTTCGAGTCAAAATTTTCATGTAGAAATGAGTAGTGAAGAATCAATTATTAAAAGCATGAATAAATGCCAAAATGAGAAAAGGAACATTTTTGCGGTTCTTGATGTCTCGTAGGGAAGCATCATCCCCTAGTGTAGCCAAATTGTTCCAACTCCAAAAATTTCTTGGGGATTAGATGACCTCTTTGTGCTTACTTCATCCAACATGTGACAAATTTTTGCGTTGGAGGTTCATTGTTTAGATTTTTGGAAAATATCTTTGGTCTTCTTTTTAGGAAGTATGGGTTATAAATGGATATTCATTTTGATATCCCAATAGCACCAACATGCTAGGGCACTTTGGAGGGCTCTCTATAGTTTTCCAAAATCATTGTTAATGGCTCACAATATGTTCAGTGGATTCCTTGTGGTAACAGAAATATTGAATGAATTCATCTTGGTTTACACTATCACTATATGAGAGAAACATAAAATAGATACATCGTGAAGAAACATAGACTCCTACATGTTAGATTTTCCGAACCATGGTCAACAGACTTTGCACTAAAAGATTTCCTAAACTACTAGGTCACTGAAACCTGAAATCCATTCAAAATTGTTGATCTAATAATGCTAAAGTATACAAACACATATTGTAGAAAACTTGTAACGGATACTCACAAGTCTGTTCTATATCACATCACTGTTATTAAGCAGGAAACATACAGAATTACAGTGTACTTGCTAAATCACTGTTAAAAGTAAAACGGAAGACTCAATAGATGGACTATGAAAACATGTCACTGCTTGTTCATTAATTCTGAAGTGGAATCTAATACATGAAAGAAACGAAAAAACTAATTCATTATTCACATTTCGTAAACTAAATGAATAAACCTATGCCCCTGCCTTCTCTTTTATGGACTGAGAAGAAGAGTAGGTACTATGAATCCAGACACATGCACAACAACACCTCAACTGAAAATGATTTGAGGCATGCAAGCATGGTCCCTACCCACTAGACTGCATTCACCTAATTGAACTTAGACTTAAGGTAAAAATTAGCAAACTACTTAATACAGTAGCATAGCTGGAGCTAATTGATGCAACTACATGTGCCCTCTTTTAGTTAACTGAGAAACGAGATTTAAATTGTCTAACACATGCAAATTGTTGATAATAGATTACTAAAGATAGAAATGCAATCCATTCTTATAAGATTGATTACTCCCTCATAATTAATCTACTAAACTGCCCAAGAAGAAGTGCACCCTCACTGTCCTGTTTAAGTGCCAATATCTATTCACCGGTGTGCCCAGACCTGCAGAAGATAATCTAAGGTACAATTTAAAACTATTAAGATCAGATAGAGATGATGTTCTTGAGACCCATATGGGCCCAAAGATTAATATGCTTCCTCATATGTGATCAGGCACAAAGTCTAATCATAAAAATTTGTTAAGTGTTTCATTGTATCCTTTCAACAGAGTTTCATTGTAGCAAAATAATAGGGAATGCATTACTCAAATATACGGAAACAAAGTGACGATATTCATACATAAAACCATGCTCTGATAGAATACTAACAGAAATGGATACAAGCACGAGAACTCAATCTGTAATAACTGAAAAAGTACCTCTTTGTTTGTGTAGTAAATATTTACAGAGATTAGATAAAGAGGGGATTTCCATGAGGCATCCCCTCCATGATTCTTTCATATTTCCTCATTGCCTTCCCTCCTAGACTTTTTCTCCTCCTTAGTTTCTTTGTATCAATAAATCACTTGTCTTGGGCCTATTCTTTTCTTGGGTTGGGAAAAAAGATGGCCTGACATGTATGCCATCTTTTGCTTATCCTGAAACTATTCTGTCTGTATTTCCAACCTATTCTCTCTCATTTGGTGAGGTGATTATGACTTGTTGCTAATCTTCTGACATTTCATCTATCATATCGTGGTTACAATCTGTGAGGAGTAGAACAACTTTCTCTACCTTCATATTCTTCTTGCACAATTTTATTTCTAACATTTGTGGGGTGGCAATTGGCCACTACCCACTACAAGCCAAAGTAAGTATATGAATTTATAACATGCAATAAAATTTTGATTACACAAAATTTTAAAAAATTCACCCAAATGTGTGAAAGTGGCCCCTGTATAGACCAACTCATGTTGAGGCAGCAAGGGTATTAGAGGAAATAAATTGTTCTTCTAAAGCATAATAATGACTCTCTATAATATCATTACCTATTTGTTTCTTTGTATGGCAGTTGTAGCTGTTATTTTTGTTTGTTTTTGTTCCTTGTAGTGGTTCTTAATGTTACTTCAATGAGAAAAATTAATGGTTGCAGGGAATGGAAATGTTGAAAATTGAATGTCATAATTCATAGTGCAATATTTTAACAAATATAGTTATTGAAACATGCACTACAGCTAGGATTAGTGGCTATAAATATTTGATAATTTTGGTGCTCAAGAAAGTATGTAGTAAGATACCTCTCTCTTCCATCCACAGTATGGGGTTCCAGTTTTTAGGTTGATTACTGCTCTTTTGTCTGTCCTAGCAGGTGGATCCCATTGTTGTTGTGAGAATATTTAGTTAGCTTGGTTAACTGCAGGATATTTTGAGTTGTTAAAATGAGAATGCGTCGATGGCTATGTAGGAGTCTGAGGTCTGTGAATCATTAGTTCTATTATAAATTCCTATGGCATATTTTAAGTTATTAAAATGAGAAGTGTTGATCGTAGTGTAGCATTTTGAGGTTCGTGGATCATTAGTGTAATCTTGACTGGCTTTAGAATCCAATACACTAGAGAATGGGGTTAAGTAAAATTTGAAGCATAAATCATAGTCTCTCTATTGTTTATATACTCATATTGAATCAGAATTTTCAGTAGTTTTTCATGCTGGACTTTTAAAATGTTTAGAATGATTCTATTTACTTGTAGAATTACAGTCCCCAAGAAGAGTATGTAATGATGTTCTTAGTTTAAGCTGCAGATTGGAATTACTCTTTGCTCTCATTTAGGCACAATGATTTTGTTTATAACCTGAGATTCCAAGTAACTGTCATTACCAAGAGAATTTATTTTTCTTTCCTTATTCAACAATCATCATAGCCTTGATTTGTCACTGATCTGTTTAATATTCTTCTCTTGCTAATATTCCAATCTAATATATGTATCTTTGCATTATGTGTTTTTCAGCGACCTCGCTGTTTTCAAGTTTTCATCCTTCTGCCCAAGCTATGCCTTGCAATTAATTTTTGCTATCATATACCTAAGTATTCTTCTGAATTAGTTCTATAAAATATTTATTGACATCCTTATGCCATTTATCAAGGCACCCTATTGCAAAAATGTCATTTTGTTGTCTACTTCAATTATGGTTAGGGCCATTCCATGATGCAACCATTGATGATGATTTTCTTTACTTTTACATGATGCTTTTGTTTTATGCCGCGTTTTCAAGAAAAAATGGAAGAGCCAAGGGTTGGAGGATGGAATGAACCGCCAATACAAAGGAATGCTTTGCCTTCAGAAATGAATAATTCATTTTCTGATAATCATAAGATCTAAAAACTTGGTGCTACTCAAGATCTATGAAACAAAGGTTGCACACAAGTGAAGCAAGAAGAGGCGGACATCCTGGAAGATCCCACATTGCAATCATAAACTTTATCTAAGGGTCTAAATGATAGAACTGATAAAGGTTCTTCTCTTAATCACTGGATACAGTTTATGCTGAATGACCCCTACCCAAGTTACATTTTGGCATCCCCTGCAAATGCCAGACATGATTTAACGGTGTGTACTACTTAGTATTGTACAATGTATACTCTTTTGGTGAATATCTGGCATTAGTGCAACGTTGCCTACTTTTGGTAATCTACTAGTTTGATATGTGAAGTAAGGTTTAATATCTAGTAATATCATTATATAATTGTTTTCTAGGTCGGTTCTATGCTTGGGGGTGCAAGATTGGAGCAGGGGTCTCTATGGCCAATGTTTAAAATAAATAATTTCTAACAAGGCCTAGCTGATTTAAGCTTCAACTAGTTCACATCTCAGATTGAAATTATGTCAAGTCATACAATGGATGCCTGCTTTGAAGAGGAAGATGTTCTAGATGAATTAATGAATGTTGCATAGGCATCTCAGAATGAGAATGCTCATAATGAGAATTCTTTATCTGTGGCCAAATTATTTGGTAATTTGGTTGGAGATTCTCTCCAATTTGATAATATGTACCATTTATGGGGAAAGTAAATAATCATGAAGTTTACAAATCTTCAAAAGAAATCTTCTGAATGTTGTGCTGAAAAGTTTTTCAGTATCAACATTAATTTGCATCAGCAATTTGGTTCCTCCCCTGTTCCATAAAAATGACCAACTAAATAGCAAATAGAAACTCCTCTTGTTACAAGTTTTTAAGATTACATTTTATCCATAAGCTAAAGATATAAATGAAATCTATGCAAGAAATCTGGAAATGATAAAGCCACTTGAAAGCTTGACTGCCAGGCTGCCAGCTACTGATATCGGGTATCCTGGAAATCTGGAGATGATCCTTTCTTTAAATCTTTGATAGCCACACAATGTGTTGGTTTGGAAATGAAAATCTACTACTTGAACTAAAAATATGGGATTAACCGATTAATATTTGATTGACCACTATGAATCTGGGTTTGCTGGATGATCCCCTGCCACATGTATATCCACTGTTTTCATACCTTTGAAAGTTGGACCTATTCCTTTAACTATACATAAAGGCCCGGCATTAATGTTTATTACAGAATGCATTACTTTTTGCATGTAATGAAACATATTCTAAATGTAACAAATTGAAGTATTTAATTCTTTCAATATAGAAGGAACCCAGATCACCATCCAACACATTAAGAAGATTATATGTTCCTTGTGAGTTGTAGCTTGTTGAGCTTGAATTGGGTAGCATAGGATTGATCTGAATAAAAAGAAACTCAAGACTGGTTTGCAAAATGAGCTTGTCATTCATGCATTCAGGAATTTGGCATTGCAACATTTGAACGCATGTTGTGATACTTTCCCTCAACCATTTGCTTGGAATGTCATAATATTCAATGCACTTGTCCATAGACAATTGAACAATTGGCTTTTGCAGTTTGAAAATGGATTTTAGTTACATCACTTCAAAAGCCTGTCTCCATTCCTTTTTTGTTTGCTGATGGCTCGAACCTAAAATTGGCATTTGTGTGCTCAACATTTCTTTCTTGCTAAGGAGTGCGATATGCATTCTGTCTCTTCCTTCATTAAGAACTGAATTCAAAAACTTTGACAATTATTAATGCACTTAGAATTGGATGCTTGAGCTGTGAATTTAGCATATGATGTGGCTTGTCTTCATATGGATTCTGGCGAACTTAAACATTTGACATTGTGCACAAACTCTGAACCGGTATACTTTTCCCTTAGCGCTCTGAATGAAGTTTAACACTCAGTAATCGGGCTTGATGCTTGCAGGTAGAAGACTCATAAATTTGGTATTTAAGCATGACGGTACACCATTCAGGAAAATATGATGAGACTTGGTAAGCTCGGGCTTTAATCCCACATTTATAAGAATTAAAATATTTCATCTCTTAATATATGTCATGGTTTCTATGTTCACTCAACGTGTAGTGCAAGGCGCTTTGAGACTTGATCTTGTTGGCTCCCATTGACGTTGGAAATCTGATGTAACATGGACTTTGGCGTTGGATATCTGATTTAAAGTGGACTTCAGCTTAGAATGGGACAAAAATCCTAAAACGTTTACCCAATAATATACTATATACCTTTATACTTGTTCCATATCCACGTGACATAAGAACTAAACCTTTTTAACAATATTAAATATTATTTTAAAAACTATAATTAAATACTATATACCTTTATACTTGTTCCATATCCACGTGACATAAGAACTAAACCTTTTTAACAATATTAAATATTATTTTACAAACTATAATTAAATAGTTTTAAAATAATTTTAATTTTATATTTATTTTGTATTTTTTTTAATGTTTTAAATATTTGGTTTAGTTTTCAAAGACTAAAGAAACTTGGCGATTTTGAAGGAGACCAAGAAAGTTTCATCTTGAAAAGCAAAGACATGGAAATACTCTACTAAGGTGCAGGTTTGACCTCAAGAATATGACAAGCATGGACATTAGAAATATTAACCAGATGGAGGATTAGGGTGAAGAGATTGGCCGAGCTTGACATGGACACCCATAACTTTGACAAAGATGCTAATGAACTTTCCAACGGCGAAAAATTGGGGTGCTCGTTTTGCATGCGCGCTGCTAGAATGTAAAAGTTTTCATGGGGTAGATTTTGGTGACAACACATTCCATTCTGGAATAAACAAAATTTGGGTTAAATCTCTTGAATCCTGGAGCAAATAATTATTTGCTTCACACAAATAACTTCACCAGAAGATCTGGTATATACGATAAGCCATAAATATGGAGTAAAATAGATAATATATTTGATAATGGATAAAAGATTACAATAATGGCCCTGCCTTAAATATAGCTTGGGCATTTTGATGTTGAGGAGACACCTCATTTCATAACCTGTCTTTAGTTAACCTAACTATTAATTATTTAACTATTATCTTATTTTATATTCGTAGCATTGCCACTCTCTTAGAAAGGCTTTGTCCTCAAAGCCTTATAATTTTGTCGTACTATTCTTTGCAATGTCGTGGCCGCCGAAACATGTCGATACGAACTGCTAAGTGTAGAGCATAACTTCCGATATGTGGATGGATCAATCCATCCCAAATTGATTTGTTGTGGACTGATGGGATTCCCTACTGATGTGTCGTCAGGAGATTTGATCACATTAGTACCATTATCTTTCGACATTTCCCACTTTTTCAAATATCAGTTTTTATGGTTGGGGTGTCGATAGGGAACTTTCGCAATATCATTTTCGTTTATGAATGTCGCCTTTAAAGCATTGATCTGAGTTGGAAGTTGTATTTTTGTCTCTTGAGGATTTGATCTTTTGTTCTGTATCTTTTCCAACTTGTTTTCTAACTGCCTATTATCATTTTGAAACTTCTTAATCAATTCGACTTGCGATTTTCTGTCATCTTCAAATGTCTTAAGTTGTTCCTTAAGATCTTCATTATGACTTCTGATACAACTATTTTCTTCCTGCTTGTCTAGAAGTTTCCCTTCAATGTCGTCCATAGATTGTTCTATCTTTCGGCTATTTTTCAACTTCTTAATTTTTGTGACTAGTATCTTGTTATGATTTCTTAGTCTAAAAATTTCTTCAGCATTGTTAGATAATGCTTTATTGCTCTTCGCGATCTCTGACTTATGTGTCTTTTTAGAGTCGTCATTTTGTTGTTGAAGAACTTTTATCTGTTGTCGACACTGGCCGACCTTTGATTCTTGACTTTCTAATTTATATCGTAATTGCATTAGTTCTTTATCTTTGTCGCTAATGATTTTGTTCAAGCGTATTATTTCTGCTTCGTAATTATTTATTTCCTTCTTTATATCTTGATTTTTCAACCTCTGATTGAAATCACTCTCATCTTTTAATTCCTTGATTTGCGCACATAATTTTTCTATGTGATTTTTCTGGTTGGACATTGTTTGTTCATTGAACCGTTCTTGTATCTTATGTAGTTCAATCCTTACTTCTGATTGTGTATTAATGTCTCGTAATTCTTCATTGTCTTTTCGGTAGCACTTTAACTTGGCTTCTAATTTCTCTCGCAAATCGGCTTCCATGGTTTCTGTCTTCTTCGACGATGGAATGATCTTCTTTGATTTCTTTGATGAGTCTTTCTTAAACTTGGTCGTCCTTGTCGTTAACGCGTCTCGACTTCTTGATAAGCCTTCCTTTACTTTGACTTCTTCAACGATAAATGATTGTCCTTGACTTGATTTCTTTGGTGATAAGTGTTCTTCGACTTCTTTGACAATAAGGATTCTTGCTTGGACTTTGTCTTTAATGTCTTCTTTGACTTGAATTTGCTTTGTTTCTTCAAACAATTCTTATTTCAAAAGAATTGATTTTTTTATTTTATTTTTATAATAATAATTATTATTAAAATTTAATAATAATATTATTATTAATATATATATATATATATATTAGGATGGTCGTGTAGTGGAATGCCTAACCAAGATTTAAAAATATAATAATATCACCCTAATTTTTTTATTTGGATGAAATTTAGGGTTTTAAGCCCTACTAGTGGAAGTGATTGGAACGTGGAAATGGAGGGAGATGACTAATGGTGGCACGGGTTGTGATGGATTAGAGTGAAGGGATGGTAGAATGTGCAGGCTTGCTTGGAGGTGGAGGTGAGTGCAGAAGGGAAAAGTGAGGCGCTATGGTAGGCGAGAGAATGCGTGGGAGGAATGGAAGGCAGAAGGGTGGAGTAGTGGACGCAGGCGTGGATTGGGCTGCGTGGGATAGGCAGTGAGGGGCGGAGAGGCATGACGAGGGGAGGGAGGGCTAGAAAGGGGGAGGGGCATGGAACAAGGAGGCACAGATGAGATCCGAGAGGGCGCGAAGGGCGAGGCGAGGGGAAGGGAAAGGATGGAAGGGACGGGTAGAGCTGTGATGGTGGAGGGAGAGTGTGGGTGCGAGGCCGAGTGTGGGCAGGAGTGTGGGTGGAGAGATGGATGTAGGTGTGGGAGAGATGGGAAAAGGCGTGGTGGATGGGGGAATCTAGGAGAGAGGAGGTTGCACGAGAGAGGGACGAGTCTGTTACGAGCAAGAAGGGGCAGCAAGTTGTGAGAGTGGAGCGATGGAGGCGTGGAAATGGGAGGTAGTGAGATAGGAATATTTGAAGGGTGGCGTGGATGTAGCAAGTTGGAGGAGAGGACGTGTTGGTGTGGAGTGTAGAGTGTGAAGTTGGTGTGTAGCAGCACCGAATGGAAAATAGTGGGGGAAAAGAATAGGTGGACGAGAGGCCAAGGGCCTATATTCTTGGTCAAAGACCAATGATGTAGATAAACTCTACTTGGATGGTTAAAAACCAGAATCGGATGCCCGAGGAAGGGGCTCTGATACCAAATGGAGCAAATAATTATTTGCTTCACACAAATAACTTCACCAGAAGATCTGGTATATACGATAAGCCATAAATATAGAGTAAAATAGATAATATATTTGATAATGGATAAAAGATTACAATAATGGCCCTGCCTTAAATATAGCTTAGGCATTTTGATGTTGAGGAGACACCTCCTTTCATAACCTATCTTTAGTTAACCTAACTATTAATTATTTAACTATTATCTTATTTTATATTCGTAGCAACTCCTATGGTGCATATCTGGACTCATTAGATTGCCATAGCTGACTGCACAATCTACACAAAACCATATTTTCCATTGTTAGCCCCAATGATCAGAATATTGTATTTTGTGTTATTGTCTATTTTGTGACTTATACATGTTCTAGATGGAGTTATTATTGTGATGATGGTGCAATCACTTTAACAGCTTATGGGTATTTTGTGAGTGAAATCATGGCAACATCACTTTGATGTAGATGTTTGGAAGTTGTATTGTTCTCCAATCATTTGTGTATGTGTACCTCTATGTGCGCCATAAAGTGCCCCCTTAGCTTGAACTGGATTATCATGAGTGGAGGAAACATCATTGCTTCTTATGCATCAAACCTCTATATCTGTCATTTACAATGAGTTGATAAGAGCTTCATGACATTACCTTTGCTCTTGTGCATATATATTCTACTGGTTAAGTACATCTCTGTCATTATTCTAAATTTGTAGCTCAGGTGGATTGACACAATATTTGGTGTTGTTGTTGATTTAGTGTTTGACAAGGGGATTTCCAGTACTAGTGTTATAAATATTCACCAAGTCTTTATAAAGTTTTATGATTTCATGAAAGATTCGCCAAGATTTTACAAGGTTTTATAATTTAGTGAAATATTCGCCAAGAATTTACAATATTATATAATTTAATGATAGATTCGCCAAAAAATTATATATACATAATATAACATTGCTAAAATAGCCTTCATTTTTTCTGGTATATCATGGGGATTCGCCCAATTTTTATACATAGAAATTTAGGGGGGGCTCTTAAAATTTTCCCTTCTCTAAACCCCTTAGCACCAATCTCTCTCTCTATTTAAACCCGTATGCTCCAATCTCTCTCTCACTCTCTCTCTCTCTCTCTCTCTCTCTAAACCCCTAAGCTACAATATCTCTCTGTCTATCTTTGTACCCCTATAAACCAATATCCCTCTATCTCTCTCCCTGTAATCCCTTAAAACCCAATCTATCTCTCTCTCTCTCTAAACCCCTAACCCCCAATCTCTCTCTCTCTCTCTCTCTAAACCCCTATCCCCCAATCTCTCTCTCTCTATCCATCTCTAAACCCCTAACCTACACTCTCTCTATGTCTCTCACTCTCCCTCTCTAACCCTTAACCCCTAATTTCCAATCTCTCTCTCTCTCTCTGTCTCTCTCTCTCTCTCTCTCTCTCTCTCTAACCCCTAATCTCTCTCTCTCTCTAAAAAACCCTAAATCTCAATTTATCTCTCTCTCCCTAAAAACATAACCACCAATCTCTCACTTTCTCTCTCTCCCTCTAAAATCATAATATCTAGTCTCTCTCTCTCTCTCTAAATTTCTAACCACCAATATATCTCTCTCTCTAAACCATTAAGAACCAATCTCTTATCTCTCTAAACCCCTTACCACCAATCTCTCCCTTTCTCTCCCTCTCTTTCTCTAAACCCCTAACCTATAGTCTCCCTCTCTCTCTCTCTCTAAACCCAAATCCCCCAATCTCGCTCTTTCTATCTCTTTCTCTAAACCCCTAATGTCTATTCTCTCTCTCTCTCTCTCAAAACCCCTAACCCACTCTCTCTCTAAACCATTAACCCCAATATCTCTCTCTTTCTACCGAAAACCGTAACCATCATTCTCTCTCACTCTATCTCTGTCTCTAAACCATTAACCCACAATCTCTCTCTCTATACCCCTAACACCCAATATATATATATACATATATATATATATATATATATATATACCACCAATCTCTTTATAAACCCCTAACCCGGAATATTTCTCTCTCTCTATCACTCTCTCCCTCTCTTTAAACCACTAAGCCCCAATATCTCTCTCTCTAAACCCCTAACCACCAATCTATCTCTCTCTCTAAACACCTACTCTCCAATCTCTCTCTCTCGAAACCCCCAACCAACAATCTCTCTCTTTCTATCTATCTCTCTAAACCCATAACTTTCAATCTCTCTCACTCTCACTCTCTCTCTTTCTCTAAACCTCTATCCTCCAATCTCTCTCTCTCTCTCTCTAGACCTCAAACCACCAATATCTCAATTTATCCCTCTCCAAAATACTGACCTCTAGTCTCTCTCTCTCTCTCTCCCCCTCTCTCTCTCTCTCCTCCTCTCTCACTCTCTAAACACCTAACCACCAATTTATCTCTCCCTCCCTCTAAACCACAAAGCTCCAATCTCTCTCTCTCTCTCTAAGCCCCTAACCACCAATCTCTCCCTTTCTCTCCCTCTTTTTCTCTACACCCATAACCTCCATTATCTCTCTATCTCTCAACATGTAACCCCCATTACCTCTAATTCTCTCTCTCTCTCTCTCTCTCTCTAAACCTCTAACCTCCAATGTCTCTTTCTCTCTCTGAATGCCTAATCCCTGTTTTCTCTCTCTAAACACTTAACCCCCAATCTCTTAATGTTTCTCCCGAATCCCATAACCACTAATTTATTTTCCTCTCACTCTCTTTCTTTAATCCCCTAACCCCCAATCCCCCCTCTATCTGTGTCTCTCTCTCTAATCCCCCAACATCCATTCTCTCTCTCTCTCTCTAAACCCTTAACCCCCAATCTCTATCTCCCTAAACCAATAGCCTCCAATCTCTCTCTCTCTCTCTCTCTCTCTCTCTCTCTCTCTCTCTCTCTGACTATGGATTATAGTTTTTAAGAGTTGGGTGTTTGATGATAGAGTTTGATGAGAATTAGAGGTTATAAGGGTTAGGGGTTAATTTTTATTTGATTAGACACTTTAGAGGTTAGGATTGCAGGGGTTAAGGGATATTTAAATGTAACTTAGGGAATGGGGAGATATATCATTATGTGTTAGGATTTAGGAGTTTTAGGGGCTATACTAGTTTAGGATTATAGTTAGCCAATAGTTATAATGGTTAGTTGTACTAGGGACTAGGGATTGCAATGGATAAGGACTAATGGTCAAGGGTTTGGGGATTGAGATATAGGATTCATGGATTTATGGTTATAAGGAAGAAGATTTATATGTACAAGAGAATAATGCGAGTTAGTGATTTTGTGTAATAATATATACATATTATAGGATTTTTGGGTTATAAGAGTTACTATATAGGGATTATAATGATTAGGGGTTATAGGGTATATTGGTGATAAGGGTTAGATGCCAATGGTTATAGGGGTTGCATTCCTATTATCATTAGTATTGCTACTCATAACAAAGGATATGCTTGAAAGGTCATGTGTAGTGGACTAAGACGTTGTTCTTGAACTTGGATGATTACATTCTTATTTTAGGGATTAAAGCCAAGGTTCCATCCCTCAACCATGTATAGGGCCCAAACACCCATACCTAGAATCTAAGAGATTAATGGACACACCCATATCCATACTTGGAATCAAGGCTAGCCTCAGGAAATCCTATGTCATGGATTTAGGTGTTATTCATGTAAATGGATGACTAAATCTCCTAACCCTTGTGGTTAAGGAGAGAAGAGAGGGATGAGGGAGGGAGGAAGGATTGGGCATAGTGGAAGAGAGGGGGAGGGATTGGTGGATATGAATAAAGGGGGGTGGGGTTACAGAGAGGGATGGGATATTTAGGGAGAGATAGAAAAAAATGAAGGTGTCAAAATGAACGCATGTGCGCAACAACACACGCGTGCATATACGCATGCGCACATCTATGCATGCATGCACACATGTTTAGATTCAATTTTTTTTTGCGCCCTTGCAGGTTTGGTACTAGCTTCGAATTGCCAAACCTTGAAGCTCGTTCTGAGTTATGGCAGAACACACCAATATCTGTAACTTCATGTTTTTCACGCTTAGTTCTGCATATGCTCCACTTGTGCACTAATGATGAAATTGCACACACTTGTCGAGATCTGTGTGCAGATTCTAACAATTTATTTTTTGAATAGATATGTTATTGTTTTCTATTTTTAATTCATTTTTAACTCCACTCATGTCAAATTTGTAAAAAACATAGGTTGTTTATTTGGGCTATAACTTTTGATTGGATTACATATTTTGAAAATGGAAAAGTACCCGCATAAGAGTACAAGAATACATGTACAAGCTAAAAAAGAAGAAAAATGATTGATTATGTTAAGACCATGATATGGTGGACCAACGCTCAACCATGTCGTTTTAGGGCTTCATTGACTTTCGCAATTTAAAAAAAATATAAATTAACTTTTAAAATTTTGGAAAAATAGCCCTGCATAAGATCCGTCTATTGCCTACGCCTCTAAATATTTTTTTCCTCATAATTTGACAATTTACATAACAAACACATGTACCAATGGGAACATATACATTATGTTTAGAGAAAAAATAAGATACCAATCTTAAAATAATGACATTTTGGGGTGGTTATACCACTTTTCCATAAATAAAAATTATATATTCCGGAAGGTGGTCCGATTTTCTACATTTCATCTTTTTACACCTAATTCTAAAAAGTTTTGTAGATACATCTAATAATTCATTTTAATGATCAGATTTATGTTTTTCCAGCATGCCATTGCAGCTAACGCATCCTAAGTGGGTATCACTACCTTGCACCAGCTCTATACACAATTGTTTTGGATTATGACAATAGAGCTTTTAGGAGTAGGTTGTGTCACAATGTGGATTCTATAACCCACTCCTTTGTAAAGGGATAAAGTAATCATCAAGTTAAAAAGGGATAAAGTAATCATAAACTTTTAAAAAAGAGAGAAAAAATGAAAGATAAACAATTATTTTATAAAGAGCAAAAACTAAAAGATATATTATTAGTAATTTATATTTCATATATCCACTATGCCACTACACTCTTGTAAATATAACACCTATACTTATTTTTATTTTTATTGAACACTTGAAAAATATAATTACACAAAAGGTGTTTATATTTTATAATTGGGGTGGACTAGAGTCTATGTCTTTCATAAATTGCAGGAGGATGAGGAAAATGTAATGTCCAAATTCATTTTATGGCAGTCCTTCCAAATTCTACATAAATAACTACTAGCACAACCACATAAATTATGGAAAGTCAAGTGTCTTGAACAAGTTATATATTACTTGTTTTCCATGCTTAGTTGTAATCACATGTTGTAAATGCCTAAGCTACTTATTAACTTCTTTAGTTTTTTTTTGTAAGTTAGACGATCCTTCTATTGCCTCAAAAAGAAAATTATAGATAATACCCAAGCCCTCTCAATAGAGGGAAAATAGGCTTGAAAGTCAGAGTAGCAGTCTCCCCCGAAAGGAAACGAGACTAAACCATAGTGATTGAGAATTCTTAAGAAGTCTTAAAACAGAGTTTTCCATATGAACAGAGTTTTTAAAGCAGTGTTAAACAGAAGTAAACTAGGAACATAACAACAAAAAGCCTGGAACCGCAACCAAAAATTGATTACTTATGAATCGCGCTGGTGGATCCTAACTCGAGGCTCATGCCCAAACTCTTGGCGATTTCCATCTGGTTACTCAGGATGCATTGTAGGAGCAACATCATCCCGTCTTACTGGAGCAGTATTTCCCCATGATGCTCATCTTTTTCCACTAAATTTTGTCCCAGAATCATCTTCTGGGATCAGTGCAGGTCCAAGGGTTTCTGATAGAGGGTGAGGCAACCACGGGAAAAACCAGGGTATGGAATGAGGTTCTTAAATTGATTTTTGATATCCTCCTCCCCAATGCAGATTCTATCAACCTCGGTTTCATCCTCAGCTTGTTGAATTGTATCTTGCATAGAAACAGGGACTTCCTTCTTGTATCTCTTACATTTTCCCACTAACTGTTGCTCAAACCGAATGGGAGGACTCATTGGTTCCGACAGACAGAACTCAGGCATGGTCGATGCTCGACGGGTGTTCTTCCGGGGAGGCATTTTAACAGAGGGAAGGACGAAGGAAACCACTGTAGTTAACATGAGGGAAGGGTGAAGGAAACCATCGTAGGAAACCACCGCAGCTAACAGGAGTGAAACGGAGAAATGGAGAGGTTCACGAGCGAATGCGCTCAGGAAGGTTTCCCCAATAGCCAAGGAGAACTTGTCAGGAAGGTTTCACCAACAACCGAGGAGAAGGTTCGAAAAAGCAGAGCTCCTAAGAGGATAAAAAACAGCTAACACGGAGCAGTTCAAAGGACAGGGAACCAAGTAGAGCGACGACTTACCAGGGAGGGAAAAATCCAGGGAGGGAAAAATCTAGGGTGGAGTTGATGTGTAGAGACCCAGGCTCTCACAGATTAGCTCGAATTCCCAGCACAATCTTCAGAATCGCAGGAGTGAGCAGAATTGTAAAGGAATTCAAATTTGTCCCCAAGTCCCTACTACAACGCTTCATAAAACTCGTAAGAGTCCAATTATGGTTGTGCATGTTGGAGAGTTGTTGTCTTCTCCACCAATTTGTCATGAGAATAAATGTCACACACTTTGTCATGATGTACCATTTAATGCGACGCATATGAGCCAGCCTTCGTTTGCTGAAGCAAACCTGTACTTGCAGGCCTGAGAATAGACCTCTTTCCATTGGCATGATTAAACGTGGTCGTAGGGTGATGAGGTAGGAGCACGAGGGTTTGGGCTTCCAGCCACGTACCTCTCATCCTCCCTCTCGACTGTACTGTTGGCACTCTGATTCAGTTGTCATTGATGGTTGGAAATCAGACAAGCTGTGACTCAGATAGCTACGACTCAGACAAGTTGTGACTCATATAGCTGCAACTCATACGGATGCGACTCAGATAGCTGTGACTCAGACAAGCTATGACTCAGATGGTTGGAAATCATACAAGCTGTGACTCAGATAGCTGCGACTCAGACAAGCTGAGACTCAAACGGTCGTGACTCAGATAAAAACACAGTGATTCACGTCTTGATTTGCGAGCAGCTGGAGATGAATCTCAAAAATATGGGACATGGGTTTTGTGCGCAACGGCCTCATTTACCTATTGGCAAGTATATTTCCAAAAAAATATACGGTTTGAGCTATACAAGTGGTTCTCTGAACACGTAATTCTCAGATTTACTGTTGCGGCCGGTTTCACAAATCGGCAATTGGTTGAAAGAGCTGCGACTCACAAACATTTAATTTTTTAATTAGTGAGTTACAGCATGTAAACTCTGGAATTCAAAGAGACAGTTAAAATGTCAGTTATAGCATGTAAACTCTGGAATTCAAAGAGACAGTTAAAATGTCAGTTACAGCGTGTAAATTCTGGAAGTTAAAGAGACCGACGAAAATAACTTCAACATCAATAAAAAACAATTAATGAGAACAAAATTGGGGTGAGATTTGAGAGGGTGAAGAGGAGTCGTTGCTGATGAAGCTGTGATTTGAAGAAAATGAGAACAAAAATGTATGGCTCGATTTAATGAAGAACAAGATGCCCAAAAACTCAAGTTGTAGCAGCATAAAACAAAATAAAAAGGGTATGTACTGATATATCTGAACCAGTGTGATATAATTGACTGATATTTTTTTCTTACATAGGGTGGTAGGGAGGAGCAAGGGAAGACTGTAAAGTCTTCTTTTTAAGTTGGTGCTTGTACATTTGGGAGTTGTAGCTTCCATTCAGTTGGTGTTGAAGAAACAGAGGTAGCAGCCACATCTAGGTTGTAGCTCAGATAAAATAGAATGTAAAGAGAAGTTGGAGCTTGCCTTTCATCCTAAGAAGAAGAGGTTTTTTCCCTTTATGGGTTTCCTCATGAAAAATCTATGTCTATGTGTATATCTGTGTGATTGAATGATTATACTGTGCCTATATATAAAATCTACTACAATGAACTTTCTGCTGTTAAAACAATGAATGTAAAGGTTCTGATAACACCCTGACTGCTATAAGTTATCAAGGAAAAGTTATTTTTTAAATTGTTTAAGCTTTGTAATTAACTGATTCACCCCCCCTCTCACTTAATTGATACTTTCAACAATTGGTATCAGAGCCAAACCCTTTAGTCTAAGGAAGATCTGATAGGCTTAAACATGACAAGTCATGATGGTTCAACCAATAAATCTCCTCTGTTTGATGGAACAAATTTTTCCTTTTGGAAGGTTAGAATGAGAACATACCTAATGTCTTTAGGCGCTAATGTTTGGGAAGTGGTAGAAACTAGATATACAAAACCTATTGTACTAGCTTCCAAAGAAGATAAGCTAGAGTTTAGTTTTAATGAAAAGGCAATGAATGCCATTCTGAGTTGTCTTTCTGAATCTAAATTTGTAAAGGTAATGCATCTTGAATCTTCCAAAGAAATGTGGGATAAACTCATTAGTAGCTATGAAGGAAATGAAAAAGTAAAAGATGCCAAACTTCAAACTTATAGACTGAAATTTGAACAGCTAAAGATGAATGAGGATGAGTCTATTAGTAAATATTTTTTGAGAGTTGAAGAGCTTGTGAATTCCATGAAGGGTCTTGGTGAAACGATTGGAGAAGCTCCTCTAGTTTAAAAGATTTTGAGATCTCTACCTGATAAGTTCAATCCAAAAGTCTTTGTAATAGAAGAAATGAGTAATCTGAAAACTTTATCTATTGATTAACTTCTAGGAACTTTAATTGCCTATGAAATGAGAATCAGTAAAGATAAAGCTACCGTTAGAGAAGCATCTTTTAAAGCAAACAAACAGATAGAATCTGAAATGGACGAGATTGAGGAAAAATTTGTAAGAAGACTGAAAACTGGATTAGGAAAATATAAAGGGAAGTTGCCTTCTAAATGTTTCAATTGTGGTAAGGTAGGGCACTTTGCATCTAAATGTCTTGATAAAGAAAAAGGTCAGAATTCTATTGATGAAGAGAAACATACATTTAAAAGATATAATAAAAATAATAACTACAAAAAGAAAAGTTTATCTGCAAATGATGTTGACCTCTCAGAAGTTTCAGACAGTGAGTCATCTTGTGAAGATAAAATGAATGACTTTGTGCTTATGGCCATAGAATATCTTCAAGATGATGGAATTGATATGAATGATGAAGATGATGTTGTTGATATGGAAGGTGAGTTGATTAGTGCTTTGGAAGAAATTGATAGACTCAGATTAAAGAAGAGGAAACAAAAACAGTTTTTAGTACAGTATGAAAAGAATGGTAAGGAACCAAGTACAGACTGTAGCGTGTTAAAGATAGAACTAGAAGAAACAAAGAAAATAAATGATGTTTTAAAAGAACAATTATCACAGAAAAAGATGAGATGTGAAGCATTAGAGGAAGAAGTTATAAAATTCAGAAAAGAATTGGAAAAATTTCAATCTCTCTATCATCAAAACTTGCCAAGTATTAAACCAGCAAAAGAACTAAATAACATTCTGAATAAACAAAGATCTCCTTTGATCAAGACTAGTTTAGGTTATGAAGAAGGGAGTAGCAGTTTTTCAGAAAACAAAGAAACAACTAAGGTAATTAACTTTCAGAACAACAATCAGTCAGAATATACAAAGTTGGTAAGTTTCATCAAAACTGAAAAAAATAAAGACAAAAATAAAGTTAATCTAATGAGTGGAAAAGATGATATAGCTACTGGTCTGTAGTCAAGAAGACATGAAAAAGAATTAAAGAACGGAATGACATGGCCATCTATTCCAAGAAGACAGTCAAGATTCAGGTATCAAAATTTTTTCAATGGATATTGTTATTGTTGTTCTGATTTTGGTCATAAAGCTGCAAATTGTGTTTTTTCACTTTAGAAATATACAACGAAGAATGTTTAACAGTAATCAATTGCTACAACATAAAGAGAAATAGTCAATGGAAAAACAAGAGTATCATACTACACCTTTTCCAGCAAGAAGAAGAGATTATGCTAGAAATATAAATTCTTTTGAGTCTTTGTACAATCAACCAGAATGTTATATTTGTCATAATTTTGGACACAAGGCCATAGACTGTCATTTAAAGAATTATGAATCAGATTCAAGACTAGATTTTTCTGTTAAAAAGGCTTAAGTGTGGAAGAAGAAAGAAAACAACCAGTGTGGATTAGTGCTTTTTGCTCAAAGACAAAAGGACCCCTGGTATATTGGCAATAGTTGTTCCAAGCACATGACTGGAGATAAAGGTAAATTTCTATCTCTGAGTGAACACAAATCAAGAGATGTAACTTTTGGAAATGATGCTCCAGGGAAAATCAAAGGCAAAGGATTGGTACATCTAACTAGTAAAGGAAAAGCTGAAGATGTATTATTTGTGAATGGATTGAAGCATAATCTTCTTAGTGTCAGTCAGGTATGTGACAGAGGATGTGAAGTTGTATTCAATTCTAAAGAATGCAAAATAAAATCTGTATCTTTAGGACAATTGGTTGCCAAAGGTATAAGAACAGAAAATAATGTCTATGTTTTGAAAGAAGATAAGGAAGAGTGTCATCTAAGCAAGTATGATGAGAGTTGGTTATGGCATAGAAGACTTGGACATTTGAGTTTTGATCATTTAATCAAACTTAGGAACAATGAAGCTGTAAAAGATTTTCCTAAGATTTCAAAACCATATGATGTTGTATGTAAACCTTGTTAAATGGGAAAATTGACTCGAACTCAGTTTAAATCTAAGAGCTTCACATCAACAGATAAACCTCTTCAATTAGTACATATGGATTTATGTGGACCATCAAGAAAGGAAGGAACAGGTAAATAAAACTATTTTATGCTGATTATTGATGATTACTCTAGACTAACATGGGTTGCTTTCTTGAAAGAAAAATATGAAGCATTTGAAAAAATCAAAGTATTTAAAGCTTTGACTGAGAATCAAACAAGAAAAAGATTAAAAGCAGTAAGATCTGATAGAGGAGGAGAGTTTTGTTCAAGGGACTTCAAAGAATTATGTGATCAACAAGGAATCAAAAGAGAATATACAATTTCAGGCACTCCACAACAAAATGGAGTAGTTGAGAGATAGAATAGATCAGTTCAGCAGATGGAAAGGTCAATGATGAATGAAAGAAATATTTCTCAAACATTCTGGGTAGAAGCAATTCACACAGCTGTTCATGTTCTTAATAAAGCTCACTTAAGGCCTATCAGTGATAAAACTCCTTATGAATTGTGGTTTGGGAAACCTGCTTCAATCAAGCATTTTAGAGTTTTTGGAAGTAAATGTTATATCAAAAACAATGATGAACATCTTGGAAAATATGATGATAGGGATGATGAAGGTATCTTTCTGGGGTATGCTACAAATAGTAAAGGATACAGATGTTACAATAAGAGGTCACGTAAAATGGTTGACAGCATTGACATTAAGATTGATGAAGGTATGCCTGTTAAAGATATTCAGATAAACAATGTTGATACAGAAGATGCAGCTGAAGACGAAGAAGAACAGGTCCAAGAATAAGAAAAAGAAGACTCTGAGTCAGAAAATGAAAGTACATGTACACAACAACAACCAGTAAATCCTTCTTCAAGAATTGTTCAAAAGAATCATCCTGAAAGTCAAATTATTGGCAACAAGAATGAAGGTATTCAGACAAGAAGTAAGTTACTTAAGAATTCATAACAGTCTCACATTGCTTTTTTATCAGTCATAGAACCCAAGAATTTTAATGAAGCCAGTGAAGATGAAAATTGGATAAAAGCTATGAATGAAGAGCTTGATCAGATTGAAAAGAATAATACTTGGGAATTTGTTCCTAGGCCAACAGTCAAGAATGTGACTGGGTCCAAATGGGTATTTAAGAATAAGATGAATGAAAAAGGACAAATCGTAAGAAATAAAGCCATATTGGTTTGCAAGGGGTATGCACAAGTTGAGGGAGAAGATTTTAATGAGACTTTTGCACTTGTGGCAAGAATGGAAGCTATAAGAATGTTTCTTGCTTCTGACCGTCACAAAAATTTCAAAGTTTATCAGATGGTTGTTAAATCAACTTTTCTAAATGGAGATCTAGAAGAAGAAGTGTATATCCAGAGCAACTTGAAGGTTTTTCACTGACAGACAATCCTGATTATGTATGAAAACTGAAGAAGGCATTATATGGATTGAAACAATCACCAAGAGCCTGGTACTACAGATTGGATAAATATTTACAAGAAAAAGGATTCAAGAAAGGCACTATTGATAGCAATCTGTACATCAAAACTGAAGGTGATGATTTATTAATTGTTCTAGTTTATGTTGATGACATTATATCTGGATGTACTAATGCATCTTATGTCCAGTGTTTTGCTAATGCCATGCAATTTGAGTTTGAAATGTCAATGATTGGAGAATTATCATACTTTCTTGGTCTTCAAATCAATCAGAATTATGAAGGTCTATTTCTCTCTCAAGAGAAGTATCTAAAGGAGATGTTGAAAAAGTTTCAAATGGAGGATTCTTCACCTGTTAGTACCCCTATGATTGTTGGCTGCAAGCTTAGCAAAGATGATATCTCACCAGACGCTGATCAAAGAACATACAGGTCAATGATAGGCAGTCTTCTATATATTACAGCAACTCGTCCTGATATCATGCATGCTGTTGGAATGGTAGGAAGATTTCAGTCTGCTTCCAAACAAAGTCACTTGGTAGCTATGAAGAGAATTTTCAAATACTTGAAAGGCACAATGACTTATGGTCTCTGGTATCCTAGGAATCAAAACTTTTAGTTGATTGCATATTCAGATGCTGATTGGGAAAACTGTTGGGATGAAAGAAAGAGCACTAGTGGAGGTGCATTCTTCTTAGGCGATTCATTAGTAGCATGGATGAGTGAAAAGCAAGGTTCTATCTCTCTATCTACTACTAAGGATGAATACATAGTTGCTACAACATGTTGTACACATGTATTATGGATGATACAAACTCTTGCTGATTTGGAGGTGAAATATTCTGAACCTATTCCTATTCATTGCGATAACACAAGTGCCATTAGTGTATCAAAGAACCCTGTTCTTCATTCCAAGACCAAACACATTCCAATCAAGTATCATTTTTTAAGGGAGCAGGTTACAAACAGAGTTGTCCAATTGCATTTCATTCCTTCTAAAGAACAGATTGCTGATATCTTTACTAAACCCTTATCCAAAATCCAGTTTGAATATCTACACCAGAAGTTGGGTGTCATATCTTGTTCTAATTAACTTGTTTACTTTGGCAGGGGGGGTTTGTGCTTATTGCATATCTGATGTAATGCTGAGATGGTTCCAGAATGTTTTATTTGCTAATTTCTGAGTTAATATTGATAGGGGGAGATGTTTTGTCATGATTTCTTTGACATTGATGTCAAAGGGGAAGAAGTTCAGGTAGTTGCAGATAACAAGTAGTCAGTGATTACACTTGCAACATCATAAATTTTAGGTTTCCATCAATGCCAAAGGGCGAGATTGTTGGCACTTTGAATAAGTTGTCATTGATGGTTGGAAATCAGACAAGTTGTGACTCAGATAGCTGCGACTCAGACAAGTTGTGACTAAGATTGCTGCAACTCAGACGGATGGGACTCAGATAGCTGTGAATCAGACAAGCTGTGACTCAGATGGTTGGAAATCATACAAGCTGTGACTTAGATAGCTGCGACTCAGACAAGCTGAGACTCAGACGGTCGTGACTCAAATAAAAACAAAATGATTCGCGTCTTGATTTGCGAGCATCTGGAGACAAATCTCTAAAATCTGGGACATGGGTTTTGTGTACAACGGCCTCATTTACTTGACTCGTGAGGAAATCACCAAACAAAGCTATGGTTTGAGCTATACAAGTGGTTCTCTGAACACGTAATTCTCAGATTTACTGTTGCGACCGGTTTTACAAATCAGCAATTGGTTGAAACAGTTGTGACTAAAACAACTGCGACTCACAAACATTTAATTTTTTAATTAGTGAGTTACAGCATGTAAACTCTAGAATTCAAAGAGACAGTTAAAATGTCAGTTACTGCGTATAAACTCTAGAATTCAAAGAGATAGTTAAAATGTCAGTTACAGTGTGTAAATTCTGGAAATTAAAGAGACAATTTCAGTTTTAGAAGTGATATATCTGGAAGTTAAAGAGACCGAGGAAAATAACTTCAGCATCTATAAAAAACAATTAATGAGAACAAAATTGGGGTGAGATTTGAGAGGATGAAGAGGAGTCGTTGCTGATGAAGATATGATTTGAAGAAAATGAGAACAAAAATGTATGGCTCGATTTAATGAAGAACAGAATGCCAGAAACTCAAGCTGTAGCAGCACAGAACAAAATAAAAAGGGTATGTACTGATATATCTGAACCAATGTGATATAATTGACTGATATTTTTTTCTTACATAGGGTGGTAGGAGGAGCAAGGGAAGACTGTAAAGTCTTCTTTGCAAGTTGGTGCTTGTACATTTGGGAGTTGTAGCTTCCATTCAGTTGGTGCTGAAGAAACAGAGGTAGCAGCCACATCTGGGTTGTAGCTCAGATAAAATAGAATGTAAAGAGAAGTTGGAGCTTGCCTTTCATCCTAAGAAGAAGACGTTTTTTCCCTTTATGGGTTTCCTCATGAAAAATCTGTGTCTATGTGTATATCTGTGTGATTGAATGATTATACTGTGCCTATATATTAAATCTACTGCAATGAACTTTCTGTTGTTAAAAGAATGAACTATAAGTTATCAAGGAAAAGTTATTTTTTATATTGTTTAAGCTCTGTAATTAACTGATTCACCCGCCCCTCTCAGTTAATTGATACTTTCAACATGTACAACTATCCACCGCCTTGGGGAATTAACTTCTTTAGTTAAATGGAGTTATCAATGCATTTATTTTTATATTTTTTTTTTATAATTGTTTATTTTGAATGACATCCATAAAATCAATGACACTACACTTGTCCCATCCTCCTTCAATCTAGGAAAATCATATTAGATCGTAGTCCACAAGAAATTCTAAATGGATAAGTGGTACCTGGTTTATGCATGAATATTTCATAACTGATGCAAGGATAATGGGTTTGGTGCAACTACCAATAGAGAACATGTAACTTGTTGGTGGCACTTAATTTGTGACCTATGGTGTTCACTAGCCACAAGTTAAGTGGTTGTGCTAGTTTATTTTCTATAATGAACTAAAAATTAACACTTATTTATAATTTAAAAAAATTAATAACAAATATAATATAATAATACTTATTACCCAAATATAATTTATTTTCTAATATGAAATAAAAATTAAGACTTAAATTATATTTTAAAAAATTAATAATAAAAATATAATATAATAATAAGTATTAATCAAAACAAAAGAAAAAAATATTTTTTCCTAATTATGTAAAAAAGTAATTGCGAGAGGCGCTCTAAAGCCCAGTATGGGCGAGATCTTGTAATGGATGTAACATGTAACATTTGTCGAAAGTAATAAAATGTATAAATTAATAGTAAGAGAGAGATCTTGAAACGGATGTAACATGTAACCTTTTCAAAAGTAATAAAATGTAAAAGTAATAGTATGAGGGAGATCTTGTAACAACATGTAACGTTTTTGAAAGTAATAAAATGTAAAAAGTAATAGTATGAGAGAGATATTGTAACGGATGTAACATGTAACGTTTTCGAAAATAATAAAATGTAAAAAGTAATAGGATGAGGGAGACCTTGTAATGCATGTAACATGTCACTTTTGGCGAAAGTAATAAAATGTAAAAAATGTAAAAAGTAATAAAAAACACCTTAGAAATCAATGACTATATAATAGAGATCAAAACAACATAAAAAAATAGAAATAAAAATTAATTTTATCTGTAATCTAGGAAGCAACGAAGATAAAATCTGATCTCCAGGTAATTTAATTTTTTTAAATTTAGCTCTCCACTCTCTCCAAGATTATCTCCCTCCCTCCCTCCTCCCCTCCTCCACGCAGCCACCCCTCCCCCCTCCAGCTCCAGCTTTCCTCCTCCCGTCCTCCTCCACCGCAGCCCCTCCCGTCCACCTCCCTCCCGTCCACCTCCACCGCAGCCCCTCCATCCTCCTCCCTCCCTTCCTCCTCCAACGCAGCCCCTGCCCCTCCGTCCTCTGCTATATCAATTTAAAATACCTCTGCTATATTTTAACATGTAAGTACTCTGCTATATCAAAGAAAAATATAATTTATATTTATATTTAAATTTATATCAATTTATATTTAAATTTATATCAATTTAAATTTATATTTATATTTAAATTTATACATTTAAATAGGGTTCACGAGCAGGAGAGTGCTCGCGCACTTCAAATAAGAAGCCCATAAACCACAAGCTCAATTGGAGCTCTAATCAAGCTCTGCGCCAAAGGTATAGTCTCCACAAAGGAAAAGATAATCAACACCACCGCATGCTTCCAAAAAATGCAGAATTCACTCCACAGGAGATCCTACTCAAGAAATTTATTTCTTCAAGCACAAACACAATGACCAACTCGCAGCATCCGTGCAGTGAAGGAGAGATACATTCAGCTTCTAATAAATGTATTAAATGATCATTGCACCACCCGAATTTCACCACCATCATAACAAAACAAAATCATAACTGTCATTGTCATGACTCCACAATAATTTCCTTTTGGCCCGTGCACTTCATAAAAGAAGGAGAGAACTCCACGCTACAAAACTGGCGTCATACTTCAAAGAATTGTTAGATCACGAGCTTTCAAACAGTCTTGATGAGATCGCAGCCTCATAATTCACAGCTCCGAAGTGAATACATATTCATCTCAGTCATTAGAGTTCCGCAACACCCAAGTGAGAATCTTTCATTCCACACAATGCTGTCTTCCTACAAATGAAGAGGCTGGAGGTTATTTCCACCTTAGAGATTCGCAGCTCCTCCATGCATCAATTAGTGCACACCACTTCAATATTCGATGTGAAGTGGAGTCGTAGCATTAGAATAAGATTGTAGTAGCTCAGAAGTGTCAAGATGGTAATAGCTCTTAAGGAGAAACCTCACGCAGTGGAGAGTGTATCCACGATAGGGAGCATTCAACAATGGAAGAGAAAGTTATCATTTTTTTGTCATTTAGTTTTTTTTTTTTTTTTCCATGGATAATATAACGAAATAATAAATACTATTAAAGTAAATTTTTATGATAAGATCATTAGTTGCGTTGGTATACTTTTAAAATAAAGAAAAGTAGTAAAAATCCAATTTTAAAATAGTTTAGTATTTTGGCAAGAGTCAATTTGTAAAGAATTAAGATAAAAATAAGTTGAAAGTAATTTTGTATTTCTATTTTTCATCATAATTAATGTTATTTATATTGAGGGGAGGGAAAAATATAATTTATATTTAAATTTATTTTTATTTTTATTTTTACATTTAAATTATAATTTATATTTATATTTATATTCGCATATAAGTTTATATTTATATTTATATTCGCATATAAGTATATAAGTTCTTTACTATGTATAATAAGAACTATATGTGGTATAATAGGAAGGGTGTTGGAATAATGGGCTTAAGGTTCAAGGTTCAATCCTTTTCAATGTAGGGGTCTTTTTATTGCATATTTTCCAGTGTAGATATTATTATGTGGACGTATTGATTTCAATGTATGAAGTTTTTTATTGCATAATTTTTAGTGTAGTTGTTATACTATGGACACATTGATTTCAGTGTAGATTACATGGATGCATAAATTTTAGTGTGGATTTTATTGAAATCAATACTTTTTTGATATAGAATCTAAACTAGAAATGAAAGATATGCATGTGGAAGATGCTATGAGACAAAATGGCGAAGAATAAAAAATACAGAACATTGAACGTCGTAAAACATATCAAGGAAAAAAATTGTACAATATGACAACAAATGAAGGAGAAGAAGACTTGAAATGAAAAGAAAAAGAACAAAAAGAATTTTGAAAAAGGAAGTTGGACGAAATGACAGCAAAAGAATGAGAAGAACTAAGAAAACGAAACGCAGATCGACAAAAAAAAATATCGAAAAAGAAAGTTAGACGAATTGATAGCAGAAGAACGAGAGGAACAAAGCAAAGAAATCAAGTTGCAGAATAACAAATAAATCAAAATGTACGAAATAACCGCAGAAGAAGGAGAAGAACGAAGAAAACAAAAAGTAGATCAACGAAAATAAAATAAAATAAAAATGTAGGCGAATTAACAGAAAAACAAAGAAAACGAAAAAGTTGATGAACAAATTATTGTCTTTATTTTCAAGTTTAACAAATTACTCAATCCTTAATACTTATTACTTACATTATGATAATCCTGGTAAATGTGTTTGTGTTTTCAACTTAACCTATTCCTTACAATGGTGATCAAATTCCAGTTTTGTGTCACCGCCGACAACTGAAACCAGCTTAGATCCAAATCCTATGCTCGATCAAGCATCCAAAGAGATCAAATCTCCTGATATGCAAACCTCAAGAAATGTATTCCACTAATTGGTTGCAATACTGAGACTTTAAAAACAGTTTAAAGCGAAAATGATTATTGTTCAAACACCAATCTTAATCACAAAATCCAATGAATTCATACCAACAATCCTAAGCACAAAATCCGTTGAATTAATTTCCGTGACATACATATATTTAAAGAGATTTAATATCGTAAACTATTGGTGAACAGGTTCTAAAATAACTTTATTTCAATACTGACTACGTGGTCTGTATTTTTTAAGAGTCGACACTTATCTAAAATTACAGTACTGATAAGCGAGAAGTTGGAACAGCCAAGAGTTCATGAGCCCTGGGCACTGTGAGCCCATTGAACCTTTCAGTCATATCCAGTTCCTGGCCACTGATGTCTTCGGGAAGCCTCCAGTTGAAACAGTGCAATAGCTGGGCCACGGTAAATACTACAACAAGCTTTCCCAATTGCTGTCCGGGGCATCCTCTCCTGCCTGCTCCGAACGGAATCCACTCCAAGTTTTGAGCTTTTCCATCCAGGGAGCTTGCTTCCTCAAATCTCTCTGGCCTGAAACTTTCGGCATCCTCCCACGACTTTGGGTTCCTTCCAATCGCCCAAACGTTTACAAGAACGCAAGTACCTTTGGGGATTTCATAGCCCAACACAGTGCAATCCTCCACAGAAAAGTGGGGAATGGAAATCGGCCCAGGTGGGTGGAGTCTGAGCGTTTCATTCACCACAGCTTGTAAATAGACGAGGGAAGGCAGATCAGATTCTTGTACCATACGCTCCAGTCCAACTACACTTTCCAGCTCTTCCTGAAGCTTCTTCATAACTGGAGGGTTTCTCAGCACTTCGGACATTGCCCACTCTATGCTTGTAGACGACGTGTCTGAGCCACCTGTGAACATATCCTGCAAATACAATGTAATGTGATGAACAACAGTGTGTCAGATTATTTTTTTAAAGCGGCCAGTAAAATCGAATCTAAAGATTCTGTAGTTCAATATTAACATACCCCGATGACGGCTTTTATATTGTCTCGAGTAAGTTGGAATTCCTTATCTTTATCTGCAAAGATTGCAAGCAAAACGTCGACAAGATCTGGCGTGGCGTTGGGCTCATTTCGCGCAATGTGTTCCTCTATTATACTGTCGAAGAATTGGTCTAAGACATTGTGTACATTCTCGAATCGACGTTTGAGACCTTGCAGATCCAACCATGCCAAGTATGGTACATAATCTCCGATATTGAAAGTGCCGGCTAACAGAAAAGCTTCTTTGATGTTCTCAGTTAAGTCTTGGTGAGAATACTTTCTACCAAAGACCATCCTGCAGATTATATCAATCCCAAGGGCTGACAGGGTTTTGGTAATGTTTACTGGACTAGAATTTGAATTACTAATAGAACGAATCATAGCAGCGACTTCCTCCTCTCTTATAAAGCGGAAGGAGTCGATGCGTCTGGAGCTCAGCAACTGTAAAACGCAGAGCTTACGCATCTGCATCCAGTAAGGGCCATACGGAGCCATGGCCACGCCCGAGTAATTATACGTCAAATGCTGAGCGGTGGCTGATGGAGGTCTGCCAGCGAAAACTCGATCATGATTCCTTAGAAATTCCTTGGCCACATCTGGAGAGGAGACGACTAAGGTGAGGGCAGAGCCGAGGCGGAGAGACATGAGAGGCCCGTATTTCAGAGAAAGAGTTGCCAGTGCTTGGTGTGGAAGATCTCTCAGTAGGTGAAGGTTACCTATAATGGGCAACGGAAACGGCCCTGGGGGCAGCCTCCCCTTTCTGTTTCTTCAGCGGAAGGAAAAGCACCACCATGCTGCCACCATCAATACAGGAAGAAGGGTAGAGCCTATTTTAATATAAAACTCGACCCGTTCCAAAACTGGTCTCTCTTGAGAGACAAATTCCTCTGCCATTCTGAGACACCCACGGTGACAAGCTCGGTTCCTCTCGTCTTCCGTTTCGTCTCGGAAATACTGATTGAATACTCAGGCTCTCTGGGTAGACATATTTAAAGGCCAACGTAAACTTATTATTATTATTCTGCAAGCCACAATTTCAGGCGAAAATGAGGTTGCAAACATGTGTACAGACTTTTAACGTTTTCGACACGCATTTCTCATCATGGCGGGTGTCGGTGCTTCCATGTGATCGTAACTCGTCAAGTTTGAGAACATTTGATTTCGGCGAGATATCTTAATTGTGGAAAGTTATTTTATTGTATTAATCTGTAAATTGTTGAATCCAAGCTAAACGGGTAATTAGTGGCTACTCCTGTTCTTATTAAGATTATTTACAATTATTTTTATGGTCCTGTTTTTTAATAGGACCCTTATCATTTCTCGATGATGAACGATTCCAGTGTTGGATCTCTTGATTTGAAACAACTTAACAAATAATTCTTTGAGGTATTCTATTTAGCATTAATTCCTCCTTGGGGCATTTTTTAAAATCTTATTCATGAAAAAAGAGTAATGAATATGATTTAACGCTGGCCAAGGTCGTGTATGTATTTATGTTCATGTTGCATTAAAATTTTCTAACATTTTAATGAATACATGATTAAATGTTAATGTAAAGTATTTTTATACATGATTAAATGTTAATAAATATTAATATAAAGTATTTTTCTTACTGAATTTTCGCTAGTAATTTGAGTGCCCGTCTATATCATACGCCTCTTCAAATTAAGATCTCCATATCATGGCGAGGGTTGGCCAGCCACATCCTTTTACTGAGATGACGTTCACTAATTTACAAATTTCCCCTTCAAGGCGGTGGTGGAGATTCTTCCATGTGATCGAATTTGATAACTTAAGGTGTCTTGAAGTTTTGAGAGCCCCTAGACCTCAATAATTGATTGTGGGCAACTATTTTATTGTATTGGGTCTCTAAATTGTTGAAATAGCAATCGTTTTGACATAAAAGAAAAAGTCGCTTTAACTTAAAGAAAAACTTACAGGGTTTGAATATGGAAAAGTATAGTATGAATATGGAAAACTTCAAGACACCTTAAGTTAAGTCGCTTTAACTTAAGGTGTCTTGAAGTTTTGAGAGCCCCTAGACCTCAATAATTGATTGTGGGCAACTATTTTATTGTATTGGGTCTCTAAATTGTTGAAATAGCAATCGTTTTGACATAAAAGAAAAAGTCGCTTTAACTTAAAGAAAAACTTACAGGGTTTGAATATGGAAAAGTATAGTATGAATATGGAAAACTTTAAGACACCTTAAGTTAAGTCGCTTTAACTTAAGGTGTCTTGAAGTTTTGAGAGCCCCTAGACCTCAATAATTGATTGTGGGCAACTATTTTATTGTATTGGGTCTCTAAATTGTGTCTTGAAGTTTTGAGAGCCCCTAGACCTCAATAATTGATTGTGGGCAACTATTTTATTGTATTGGGTCTCTAAATTGTTGAAATAGCAATCGTTTTGACATAAAAGAAAAAGTCGCTTTAACTTAAAGAAAAACTTACAGGGTTTGAATATGGAAAAGTATAGTATGAATATGGAAAAGTACAATATGAACACGGTGACAAGGTCTATATAATAAAACAGTTGCGAGCAGTTTTTGTTAGTTTAATTCCACTTTTTCATTTTCGTGACCATAGATTCGTCCTATTTAAAGAGTGTTAAATGGATTATTTAAAATCTTGCACGGATCTCCGGGATGAGGAGAGACAACTAGAGTACCTCCAATTTTTCAAAGATGAATATATATATATATAATCTTAATTAAGATATATTTAAACATGCCAAATATAAGGAACATGAAATTAATCTGGATTGTACACAAATATCTATGGGTGTACACAAATATCTATGGGTGTAATAAATAAATATTGAGATAAAAATTATAACTAATTATGAAATTCAAATTACAAAATGAAATATAAAATATTTTTTTTTCAGCCTTTTCCTTTGGTGAGCACATTCATGTTTGCAGCGTGCAGGAAAGTTTGAAAGGAAATTGACATGTAATTGCCACATGAAAAGGAAATGAAGTGCCAAAGTCCAAGAAATGGCCACAATGGATATGTAGACAAACCCTCCAAAGGGTGGAGAGACCATTAGAAAACCATTTGTAGGTGTATTAAAGCATGGTCGCCCCATGACCCAGGGGTGCTTGACCCACCTTGCCCCTAATGTCAACTCTATGTAGCTTGGGATTAACAAAATATCAACAAACTATAGCTTGATCTACACATATTACCCCACGTGTGGCCTCCGATATATGCTTGGCATTCTTTCGCTGAGCGATGGCTAGAAACATGTCAATTACACTCTTCAATCTATAATTGTGGTTGAAAGAACATCATCAACATCAATCTCTTTATTTCTTTGTAATTGTAGCTGTCATTATGGGAGGAAATTCTAGGAAGGAGAAGAAAAAATAACCAATATGTTCTTCCAAACATACAGACGATTGCATCGGTATATTAATGGCACTAAAAATATAGTATTTGTCCAAATCCTTTGCCTAAGAGGAGAATTAATAAAATCACAACGATATATATCAGATTCCTCAGAATTGTCATAAAATCATTGAAATCTCAAGACATCAAAAAATGAAGTCTCTGGATTCTCTAACTCAATTTGTTTATTTTTTTTAAAACTATGCATGTCAAGGGACGTCCAGGAGTCCCCGATTGGTTGAGGGACTTTAGGGACATTCCTAAAAAGTCCTTCGTTTTGAAGGGTAATGTTAGGGTATGGTCGAGAAGTCCCCAAGTCCCTGATGGAGTCCTCGATGAATTCAGGATGTTTCCAAGGAATTTTGAAGTCCCGGGAACACAAGAAATGGATGAAATTTTTGGGGGGGACAGGTCCCCATGCAACATAATTTAAAATCATAGATATGATTAATACTCATGAATATGGATCATAAATTAATCATTTACTCTATATAAAAAAATTTATTAAAATGATAAATCTCTAATTGCCATATAAATTACGTAACCAACAAAAGAAAAATAAATGTTAATATGCATAAACTATTGATTTGATTGGATGACGAAAGAAGATCTTCGATAAAATTCGGATCTAAGACCTATTTGACTTCTTTGGAGAAACAATAAGAGTAGTGGGTGATAGATATAACTACAACTAAGCCTTTTGAGTAGAATATTCAATAATCAATCCTGTTGTAGCCTCAACAATACAAAAAACTCCAAAGAGCCACAACCCATACTAGAACGTTATGGTCTTATACAGATAGGTCACTACAACAAAACAAGCTAATAGCGCCAGAATTTGCATCGTTTTTTAGTGTATGTTTTTCCTATATTTGCACTAAAGTCTAGGTTCTAAATCTGACACCCAACTACATTTTGGATTTGCGTCAAATTTTGAGCCAGATTTAACACCATTTTTTTCACCTATCCTAGTTAGCGCATGGTTTAGCGTCAAGTTTTTCTCCATTTTTAGCGTCGGGTTTTCCTCATTTTTGAGCGTCGGGTTTTGCTTCCTTTTTAATGTTGGGCTTTACTCCCTTTTTAGCACTGGGTTTTTCTCTATTTTTAGCATCGACTTTAGTGCCTAAAATAGCACCTTTGTAAATTAAAATTTATGTAAATAAAAATGGAAAAATAAAAACTAAAACGAGAAATGGTAAGGGGGAATGTTGGCATTTGGACCCGGATCATTTATCAAAAGGAAAGAGATATAGTTAAGCTACATTCCCACAAAAAAAATTTCATTAAAATTGTAGATCTAGAAACTAAAATAGATTAATCTATTGCAAATTAAAATTTTCAAAAACTTAAATGTGAAATGGTAAAAAATGAAAATAAAAATGGGAAATAGTAAGGGAGTGTTGGGATTTGAACCCAAATCAGTTTCCAAAATTAAAGAAATCTACTTGAGCTACATTCCGACAAAAATATGCCATTAAAAGTGCAAATTATAACTGAAACTAGCCTAACCTATGCATGCAAATAAGTGAATAATGCATATATGAGATAAATATTAAAATGTAATATTAAGGGAAAAGTAATTAATCATAGATAGATGGGTACCAATATTTAAACCTAGATGATATCCTTATAATAATGCAAGGTCCTTCCTTAGGCCACATCCATGAATCGGATATGCACATTAAACAAACCCCCCAATATCATTTTTTTCTTTTTCTTTCTCCGTTAAATATGCAACAACAATAAAAATCAGTACATCAATAAAGGAGAAAAAAAGTAAAAGAGAAAGGAAGGAGAATAAGGGAATGGAGAATCCATAACCTTCCTCATGGACGTTCCTCCATAAAACCCTAGCCTCCATGCAATATGAAAACCTAAACCTACAATAACAAAAAAACAATAAATATTAACAAATCTATAAAGTAAAGAAAAGTAGAAGAATAAGGAAGGAGGATAAAGTAAGGGAGAAACCATTACCTTTTTCATAGAGGTTCCTTCATGAAATCTCATCCTCCATGCATGAAACCCTAAACCTATAATAACAAAAGGAGAGAAAGAGAGAAAGAGAGGAAATAAGAAAAAAATGAGAGAGTGAGGGGTTTTGCGAGGGAAAATAAGAAATTTTAATTAAAATAAGAAAAATACCCTCACACTAATTAGGATTAAGACAAGTGGCTTATTTTTATCCCTTGATTTCTCTGAATTTGCATTTTAAACCCTCTTAAATTTCTTTTCAAAAATTCACACTCGTTTTCATTTGATTTCTTGATAAATATGGCACCAAACTCAACGCTAAAAAGGGATCAAAACCCGACACTAAAAAGGGAGAAAAACTCGACGCAAAAAAGGAAACAAAACTTGGCACTAAAAAGGGAGCAAAATTCAATGCTAACGAAGGAAGCAAAATTTGGTGCTAAAAAGGAAGCAAAATCCGACGCTAATTAGAGTTGACTTTAGTATCGACCTAAAAAATTAGGCACTAAAAACGCCAAAAACTGTGCCTACCCATGAAATAGGGTTGACTTTTCCTCGATAATGGGGAAAAATACATTGAAACGGTGACTTGAAGCCAAAAAAGGAGCTAAATCAGAAGCAAATAACAAACTTTTGTTGTAGTGGGTCGATAGAGGAGTATTCTTTTATTTTTTTTTACATTTATTTAGTTTTGGTTTTATTTTTTGATTTAAAGAAAACATATAAAGTGAAATATTTATTATTCTTCCTACATGAGCTAAGTTAATGTAACAAACTTTTGAGAGTTTAGCCAGACTACTTAATAAATTCTATAGATTTGTTGTTATGTATATATATTTTGCTTCAATTGAATCAAAATCTTGTGGCATTTCTATGGAGTGGTTTATTATTGTGATATATTTATGCTTGTTTTCAATTAAATTACATAGTATGGTGATAGCTTGTTTAACACTAAAATTGAATTTGTTTAAATGTGAGAAATTCCACTCCATATTTTGAAACATTTAAGTGTTAGTTAAAAGAGTAAAAGTGTAGATGAGGCCAATGGGGATGTGATGCTCTCTAGACATTGTAAGAAGAGATACAACTCCAATCGTAAAGAGTGCTAGGAATAAGCCATCAATAATGAGGTAGTGAAGATTACATAATGGCACACCAAAAAATGTAAGTTTTAGATGATGAAAAATAAATGTTTATTGCATTAAATTTGGATTAGTAACGATCAAAATATGACTTTGGAATGATTTTGAACCTGAAAAGTGCTAATTTTTATTCCAAAAGTGCAATTTTTTATTCCAAAAATGTGTTTTTCTATTCCAAAGCTGTCATTTTTAATTTTAAAACTGTAATTTTTATTCTAAATATGATAAATTTCAATTTCAAAAATATTAATTTTGAAATTTCAAATGAGTGAATTTTTTAAGAAAAATATCATGATTTAATTTCAACAATGTGTATGTAGATTTCAATACTTTGATTTTTTTTCTTAATTTATATATAAAATATTATTTAGAATTACCAACACATTATTTTAATATTTATATGTATATAAGTTTATTCTCACCCATAGATAAATATATCAAAGATTAAAGAGAATTTACAATAAAATGAAAATTCATAACAATCTTTGTATTCTAAATTGTACATTTTAATAAACATTTAACATGAGGTGTGTTATAATATAATAGCATGATAGATTCTTTTCAATTTGAAATGAAGTTTACACCTATGTACATTTGAAATCAAATATTAAAAAATTCTCAAATCATACAACATACCAATTCATAGAAATTAGAATTTTTCAAAAATATTATATTAAATGGGTTTTGAGTGAAACATTTAAGAAATTAAAAAAATTAATGAAAAAATGGATGAGCTACCATATAAATTGTCATTTCAATTTAATATACCAATCAAACAATTAAGAAATTGAAATATTAGATAAATAAAATAAACATTAAAATTATTTTTCTTCTTTATCACCCCATTATCATATATGTTAATAGGATTAGAGTACTTAACATTGAAAGCTTATCAGAACCAAGAAAATGTCTTGGTGTTCCTCTCATTACCATTGTAATTTTTTATCCCTTTAAGTATGGAAAAAAAAATTTAAAAAAATTGGTGTTCCTCTCATTACCATTGTAATTTTCTATCCCTATAAGTATGGAAAAAAATTTTAAAAAAATATTATAAGCAATCTGAATCTTTCTTTTTAAAGCTTTGGAAAATATATAGAAACTAATAATCAAATGGAAATTACTTAAATACATTTATTTTATCATGGTTCATGGTAAGAAAAATATGTGTTTATAAAATGAGGGATATGGTTACTCACTAAAAATATTTTTTTAGTAAAGTGGAAATGAGATAATATAAATATCATGGAAGCGAATCAAGAAACCACCATCTCCCACTTCCTAAAAATATTGACTTTTATGGGAGACAAAGTTTAAGTTATTGCTTCATAGAAGGAAGATTTATCCAATTTAGATAACATAAGGGAATTCTCCTTTTCTTATGCATTGGGTTCATTATTAGCCCTCAAAAATTCACTACTCCTTTTCTTATGCATTGGGTTCATTATTAGCCCTCAAAAATTCACTACTATCAGGTGTTGGACACGAATTGGCACGCGTCTTGTTTGTTGGTTGCCACGACCATGGTTGAGCACCTTGGACGATACCAGTGGTGGTGGCCACGATTGGGCACTTGTCATTATTGTGTCCATGATCATCCCCTTTGGTCTTGGCATGACCATAGTAGTGGCCACTGCTACGACCATGGGCAACCTCTTCGGACATAACCATGACCACAACAATCACCATTGTCATGACCATGATCGAGCTTTAAGGCCATTATGGCCATGGCCAAATCCTCACGTTCCATACAAGGTTGTGAAAACCATATACAAGAAAAAAATATTTGCATTGCAAAATACGCAGAATACCTTTAATGTAGCATGTACCAATAACCACACGAACAAGAAAATAGAAATTTATGATTTTTCCAAGAAAAATCCAAAAAGAGAATTGGAAGTGTGTCCAAATCATTTTATTTTATAAATATATCAACAAATTAAACCATATAAAGAACAAAGTAAATCATATAAAGAACTTGCATCATATCTTTTTTTAATATACATATTTTGTCATGTTGGCCACAATAAATTGACTATTTTATTTATGAAATGAAACCTCTTACAATCAAATATAACACCATAATTAACAAAGCAATATCTAAAAAGAAAAAGCGAGAAGAAGAAACATACTTACAAAAGTAGCATTGGAAATCATTTCACTCTATGGAACATATTGAGGTTGATGACTAAATACAAGAGTCCTTGATATATACATAACTGTAGGAATTTATAGTAAAGAAGAAATTGTTGAAGGGACTACCAAATGTTACAAAGGTTTGTAGAAGATGTGAATTGAATAAAATGTTGAGCTTGAAGCATTGCATTCATTTTCATTGTCATCACAATTATCCATTGATTTCCATTCATAATCATATTTATCCTCTAAGCTACATAATCAAAAATCAATCTCCTTTGATTTATCCTTTTATGAAAAATGAGAATAATTCATTACAGAAGAGAAACCTCATTTTGGTAGAAGAAAAGACATGAATGAGAAAAAATGATGGAAGAGGAAATTGGTAAAAACTAATAAAATAATAAAAATGAATGTAAGAGGAAATTGCTAATAATAATGGAAGATAAAATTGGTGAATAAGAAATGAAAAGTAAATTGCTAAACATAAATGGAAAATGAAAAATAAATGGTAGAGGGAATTGCTAAGAAAATTCGAAGAGGAAAAAGACAAAAAGAGGTGGAATAAGAAGCCTGAAAATATTTAGGGTGAAAGTAAGCCCATGGGCTAATTTTCAATGTTTTTTTTCCAAAAAAAGAATTCTTAATTTCCATTTTTTTAAATGATTCACCCAAATTCTATAGCTAAAAAATATTATATTCTAAGTATCAGCAAAATTCTCTAAAAACACTATAAAATACTTAGAACTTTGGATATTTTTCCAAAAATATCCCTACACATTTTAAGTTGGAAATTTAAGAATTAGTAAGATTCACCAACATTTCTACATTTTAAGAAATTTATGGATCCCTAAAATTTTCTGTAAGAAGTTGCTATTAAAAATAAAATATGAAATAAATCTAAACAAGAATATATTAAAAGAAATTGCTTAAAAACATTAAAAAAAAAAGAATGAAAAAATAAACTCATTAGAGGACTAGAGAGGAAAAGTACAAAAATAATTGGAATAAGTTGAATAAAGAAAGATAATTTAAAAACAAGAATTAGAGATGAAATTGTTGAAAAGGAAAGGAAAGGAAAGGAAAAAAAGATGAGAAGAACTTGTAAACCATGAGTGGAAAAAATAATATGAATGAGAGGAGAAATTATCTTGGATATTGGGAGACAAAAAAAGTGGATTAATGGATTTCGTTTAAAAATTAAAGAGAAAATTTCTCACCATAATAAAAGAGTCAATTGCTAAAAACAAAAAGGACATGAAGAAGGAATATGAAAGGAAATATCTAAAATTAGAAAAGATAAATGAGAGAGAATAAATTGCTGAGAAGATTGGTAGAAGAAATAGAAATAAAAAAGGTGAAATGACAAGTTTCCATCAATTATCAATGCTTCGTCTTAATGGGAATACTATGTTTGAAGAAAGGTTGATTGACCTTCCCTTTGGATGACCTACAACTATAATATGATCATTGAGGAAAGGTTGATTGAACCTTCTCCATTCTCCCCCTCCATGAGATTTTTATGCTAGAGAAAGGGTCTATCAATCCTTGATATGAATGTCCCTTGTAAAACAAATTCTAGATGATGGGTCAACCAACCCTTTCTATTGATTTTAATCATGAATTTTTTTTCTATAGAATGGGTTGGATGAATCTTCCCATATATATCCATTAAGGGGAATATTTTCAAGATGATGGCTTGGTTGACCCTTCCCATTGATATCCCTTATAAAAAAAAAATTCTAGAGGATGGTCCCATCATCCCTTGCCATGGATTTATCTTATGTTAAAAATATTATAGAGGATGGATTGTTTATACTTTTCAACTGATACCCTTTGACAAAAATAACATATTTTAGGAATTAACAATTGTCCCTTCCTCAAGGTTCCATTTATCAAGAAAAAATCTTGAGGAAAGGTCGATTGACCCTTTCATTGTATAAACCTCAATGTGAATATATAATAACTTTTAGAAAGGTTCACTTGACCCTTCTTCGTTCTCCCCCTTCATTAGAAATTTATGTTAGAAAAAACTAGACTTTAACTCTTCCTAGTGGAAAACTTATATAAAAATTATGCTTGAAGAAACATTGGTTGACCCTCCCACTAGATAAACCACGACGCAGATACCATATTGAGTAAGGTTAGGAAGAAACTTATTTGTGGTCACCCCGAATGATAATTTCCCCCATCATGTGTTGCAATGGATGCCATCATGCCCCCTTGTCTTTACATCTTCGTATCCTTCCTATTTCTGTTCATTTTAAATTGTTGGTTACTAGTATCTAGACTTTCACCACATGAGGTAGAAGAAGGAGGAAAAGATGTCACTGGAAGATAAAGCAAATGGTTTTGATGCTCTTGACATACAATGCCTTCTTGAGAAGCATAAAAAGCATTAAGGACATTAAGAGTGGAAAACAACCAAATAGACATCCCGAGGGTGAAACCAGGAAAATTCAAGGTGGCCATCAAGGGAGCACCAATGTCTCCAAAAAATGGAAAAGCACAAGGATTCCCTTTCACAGGGGTCCATTGGTTGGTCTCCTTGGGATCTTTATCCATATACTTTGATTCAAAGAATAAGGAATCTCTGAGGCCATCTATGGGGGTCAAAAAATTAAAATCAACACTCCAATAAAAGACTCTCTAAAACATAACCATGCAAAATGACTCTCCCAAAAATATAACTAAGGTGGTTAAGTCATGAGCTCAATCAATGAATATAGAAAATGGGCCTTCCAAAGGTTGTCTTGGAATGATTACGGCCAAATTCCAACCAATGAAGGTGTGAGAGAAAGTTATGATAACACTCACACAATAATCATCGAAGGTGCAAGTACCCTCATGAAGACAAGAACCTTCCGAGGAAGATGAGGTGGAAATTATATGACTGTCTTAGGTACCATAAGCACTTCCCACTTGCAATAACCTAGGAAAATAAACTAAGGATACCACTTCACAATCGATAGTTGAGCGGAATAATCATAGGTCAGGTGTCTAGGAATGGGTAGGGAGAGTAGGACACAAATCCTAGACCTAAAATTACAACAAAAAGTGGTGTCACCTCAAGGAATTTCCACTTACAAAGAGCTCTCATACTCCTGTTATGATATTTAGACACTTAGGAGTTAGTTAAGATCAACTTGTGTAATATATCCGTTAGGAAAAGTGCGTTTCTTTAGTATGCATTTGTAAATATTTAATCCGACGGTCACGATATGTTGTGATCCGACGGCTCAACTTCTCTTAGATCATACCTAACCTTGATCCGTGGCTTAACACCCGATTGGTCCATGATCTCTATTTAAGGAGCATAGAGGGTCATTGTCTAGTTGATCGATTATGAGAAGCTCATTTGTAACTTTCTTTCTTTGCATAATAAATTGCTCCGTAGAAGCTATTTGGCCGAGGCCATGGAGTGTTTCCCTCTCGAGGGTTTAAACCACGTCAAAACATCGGTGTATCGATCTATGATCTATTTGTGTGAAGTGGTTGCTCTAGGTGTTCGGTCTTTTGGGATTACCCTATGTACCCGATTATGGTATCAGAGCTTTTATGAAGAGTAGCTTCCGGTTATGATCTAGATCTTGAACTGTTGTTGCCGAAACTTGAAAGGGTTTCTGGTTCTGGTATTTCTGTGCATTTTTGGGCTATGGGAGGTGTTCCATTGCGTCTGGAGCACCGTTTCCATTGGGAAATAGTTTTCGTTTGATCGAAAACGGTTTCTGGTTGCTTCAGAAACGTGTATTTCATTAGATCGGAAGGTATAATGTTACAGTGACGCTTTATTATTTTTTAAAAATATCTCATATTTTATCAGTTTTTATTATTAGATTTTTTTTAGTTTCGGATTGTTGCTTTCCCTGTCTGCGTATGCTCTTTTTCATGCACCTTGTGCAATCTCAGTGAATCAGAAACAAAAAGGGAAAGGGTTTTCTCGGTTGCGTATGTTCTTTGCCGTGCACCTTGAGCGATCTCAGCAAATCAGAAATAGAGAGAAAATGTAGACTTTCCGGGAAAGCTAACAAGATCTAAACCCAAATGTGTGGAATTTTTTTGTTTTGATTTGGTTTGTGGTGTGTTTTGCGAGAAAAAAGGAAAGCACGAAAATCGAGCAAGAAAAGTAAAAAAAAAATCCCTCTACCTCATTCCCATATTTTACATACATTTTAATCTAGCTCACTTGGTTCAATGTTGCTTTATTCCTTAATAGGTATTGAGTTCAAGTCTTAGGAAGTTACTTTTAAAAGAAAAAGTGCATGCAATTTCTATTTTCAAGTTACTTTATTGTAAAAGTGCATCTCACTTAAATAATAAAAAATAAAAATAAAAAGTGAGTCACTTAAGTTCATTTTTATTACTGCACTATTTAAAGTAAATTATTGTAAAAGTGAAATCACTTATTTTACAAAAATGATCACTTATTTTAAAAAAGTGATTTACTTAAAGCAACTTTATTGTAAAGTGATTGTCAAAGGTTCATCTTGGGAAGAGGGGGGTCCTTTTTTTAGCTGGTCATTTTCTATCTGCCACATCACTATTGAAGACATCTTCAACAGTTTCTTTGTTCAAGCATAACTTCATCATACGAAGTTAGTTTTCAGTGCCGTTTTTTTTTAAACCGCCTATTTTTTCGATCTCTTCGCATCCGAACTACTGGTTTCTACTTTTATAACCATTAATTTATAAATATGACTGCCCCTTGTGATATTCTACTTATCAGTTCCAACTATTTCTCATGGAAATTTCGTATGGAGGATGTTTTACGAAGTAGATGACTTTTCAGAATTACCTCAGGGAAAGAAACAGAACCTACTGATGATGATAAGAAAATCAAATGGTCAAATAGATGTGACGAAGCTCATGGATTGATTGGGATGTCAATCTCTACTGATTTGTGATTCCACATATCTGGAATTGATGAACTTGATACTGCTTGGGACAAGTTGGAATCTGTGTTTGGTAAACACAATGAAATTCGAGGTCACCAACTCGAAAATGAGTTGATTTATTTAAATCCAACTAATTTTTCATGCATCCAAGATTATTTATCTAAGTACAAAACTTTTAAACTCTTATGTGAAGAATGAAAGATTAAGAGGGAAGACAAACAATGCATTTATCATATTCTTTCCAAACTTGGACCTGCATATTCTATTTTTGTATCTACATTTTACTCCATGAAAGAATCCTTGAATGCAGCTAGCTATCAAGAGCCTAATCTTGAATCCTTTTGTGATTCCTTGATTAGAGAGCAAGATAAGCTCATCCATCTTTGAATAATTAACAATGCAGATACATCTGGGAAAGCCGTATTGTCCCAATAGAAAGAAAAGTCCAAGCCTCCTAAGAAACAAAATTTTCACAATAATAAGTCAAACAAGGGTCCCAAACCCTCTCAGTCAACTCTTTCTTTAAAAAATGACAAAGGATCCAATCCAAAAGGAAAGAAGACTGAGTGGCATTGCAACTATTGCGGGAAAGATAATCATGATGAATCTAAGTGTTTCAAGGAGATGGAAGCCTTGGAAAAAACAACAAAGAAGCACCACATCAGCCTAGATTTACCTTCAGAATCTACCTCTCATGGAAATGCACTTTGTGCTTCTGGTTATTCTTATAATGCATCTTCTTCTTCTACTTCAAATGAATGGCTCATTGATTCTGGAGCATCTTATCATATGGCTAAGGATCAAACCATCTTTTCTACTATGCATGAATGTAACACCAAACAAATATTTGTTGGTGATGATATATCTCTAAGTGTTGTAGGAGTTGGAATAGTTCCAGTAGATAATGGTCATTTTAATGATGTACTATGTGTTCCAAGAATTTTCTGCAATTTGTTATCAATCTATCAAATCACTCATTCTGGTGAAGGTAAAACTGTGATGTTTACACCTCACCAAGTTGTAATCAAGGATTTTAAAGATCCTCAATAGGTCCTAGCTATCGAAATTGTTGATGATATTACCAGGTTGTACAAATTTAACAACTTTGAGTCATCACCTTTTCCTTCAGTTTTTGTTGCTCATAGTGATAACTTGAGCAAAATTTGGCATGAGCGATTTGGTCACTTAAATTATCGTTCATTACAACAACTATGTAAAGACAATATGGTGACAGGTCTTCCGATGGTATCTTGCATGGATGGTGTTTGTTCCGGTTGTGTACTCAGAAAACATCATCGAGATAGTTTTGACAAACGTGCCTCTTGGCATGCCTCGATTCCCTTGGAGCTTGTGCATAGTGACTTGTGTGGTCCTCTTCCATTTGCTTCCTTTTCTGGTTTCAATTATTTCTTAACTTTCATTGATGATTACTCCAGACACACTTGGGTTTATTTCCTAAAACTTAAAAGAGAAGTATTTAACATGTTCTTGGCCTACAAGGCCCTTGTTGAAAAACAATATGGTCATCAAATTATTAAGTTAAGATCTGACAATGGAGGAGAATATGTTAACAAAAAATTCACTACTTTCTGCACTAAACAAGAAATCCAACAACAACACATTGTTCCATATACACCACAACAAAATGGTGTAGCTGAACGGAAGAACCACACTTTAAAAGAAATGGCTAATTGTATGATCCAATCTAAGGGACTAAGTCTTCAATTTTGGGCTGAATCCATAAATTGTGCAAATTACATAGTTAATCGCACCCCCACTAAAGCTTTACAAGGTATTACACCAGAAGAAGCATGGAGTAAAATTAAACCTGATGTAAGTCACTTCCGTTTGTTTGGTAGTGAAACATGGGCTCATATTCTGGATGAAAAACAGAAAGCATTGCAGCCTAAAAGTGAAAAGTGCATATTTGTTGGATATTTTGAAGATGTAAAAGGTTATAGACTTCTTCAACCACATTCTCATGATGTAATCATTAGAAGAGATGTTAAATTTGATGAAAATCTCTTGGCCTACGAGCCTAACTCGACAATTGTGCCATCTTTGGCCTGCGAGCCTGATTCGGCGATTGTGCCTTCTTCTTCTTCCAACTTCCTTGACAGGTTTCCAACTCCAATTTCTGATGATGACAGTGAGGATGAAAATCCACCTCCACCTACCCATGTTCCTCTAGTTGCACCAGCACAAGTGCTTCCTCGATGGGTCTGTTCAACATGTGAAGAAGCTGGTGATCTTGCCGATGATCCTAGAGATCAACGTCGAACACGTTCTCAGTTTCAGCGAGCCTCTTCTCTTTTGGCTCAAGTTTCCTAGAATCATGATCCAAATTTTTTTGCATAAGCTTCAGGAAATCTAGATTGGGATGCAGCTATGGATGAAGAATATCGTTCCTTAATGGCGAACGATACTTGGGATCTTGTACCTCTTCCAAAAGGAAGAAAACTTATCAGATGTAAATGGGTCTACGGAACTAAGTATGCATCAGATGGAAGTGTTGAAAGACTTAAGGCAAGGTTAGTTGCCAAAGGTTTTTCCCAAGTTGAAGGGATTGACTACAATAAAACCTTTTCTCCTGTCGCAAAAATGAACTCCATCCGCCATGTTCTTTCACTTACTGCCTTACATAACTGGGAAGTCCATCAGATGGATGTCAAGTCTGCCTTCTTACATGGTGATTTACAGGAGGAAATTTACATGGAACAACCTCCTTGATATGTTCAGAATAACTCTAGCCTTGTCTCTGGCCTTAAGAAATCCTTATATGGCCTTAAGCAAGCTCCGAGAGGTTGGTATGCCAAAATGGATAGGTTTCTCCTTGACACTGGTTTTTCTAGATGGTTTTTCTAGATGCCATTCTGACCCCAATGTCTATACCAAGAAAGTAGGAAACCATATCATCATACTTTTTGTATATGTTAATGACCTTATTCTTACTGGTAGTGACCCTAAGCTTATAACCCATGTGAAATCCAGTCTTAAGCAAAATTTTCAAATGTCAAACTTAGGACATTTGCATTATTTTCTTGGTCTCCAAGTCATGCAAACCAAAGAAGGAATATTTCTTTCTCAGTCTAATTATTCCTGTGACCTTCTTCGTCCCTTTCACATGGAAGATTGTACACCAACCCCTTCTCCCTTCCAGTCTGGAGTCAAACTTTCTGCCACTTGTACTTCACCTGAAGTAGATGCCACCTTGTATCGTCAGCTTGTTGGTAGTCTCTTATACTTGACTCATTCCCGTCCTGACCTTTACTTTGTCGTTGGTCATGTTGCTTGTTATATGCAAACACCTCATGCAAGTCACTTGAAAGAAGCTAAAAGAATACTTCGATATATTCAAGGTACAATTCAGTTTGGGATTCATTACAGTACAGGGGGGGAACCTTTGTTGGTTGGTTTCACTGATTTAGATTGGGTTGGCGATCCTGATGATCGAAATTCTACTATAGGTTATGTTTTCAGTCTGGGATTTGGACCTATCACTTGGGCTTGTAAGAAACAACAAGCTCTTGCTCTTTCTTCAGCAAAGGCAGAATATCGAGCCGCAGTTAATGCCAGTCAGGAAGCATTATGGCTTTGAAAGATCCTTTCGGAGTTTGGATTTGAGCAACAGTATCCTACTCCACTTTGGTGTGACAATCAAAGTTCCATAAATATTGCCAAAGATCCAATCCTACATCAACGCAACAAACACATTGAGCTACATATGCACTTCATTAGAAATCTTATTCATGATCGTATTCTTCAAGTGCTCTTTTGTCCTACAGATGATCAAGTTGCAGACATCTTCACCAAGTCTCTTACAGAATCAAATTTTTCTAAACTTCGATCTATGTTAGGAGTTCAGGAACTTGTCATTAAGGGGGGATAGGCTCTAATGCCTCCTTCCTTCTCCTAATAGTGTCACTTTTGTAAATCCTTCAATCCTATCCCAAGTTGTTCTTAAGGGGAGATGTTAGGATATTTAGACACTTAGGAGTTAGTTAAGATCAACTTGTATAATATATCCGTTAGGAAAAGTGTGTTTCTTTAGTATGCATTTGTAAATATTTAATCCGACGGTCACGATATGTTGTGATCCGGCAGCTCAACTTCTCTTAGATCATACCTAACCTTGATCTGTGGCTTAACACCCGATTGGTCCATGATCTCTATTTGAAGAGCATAGAGGGTCATTGTCTAGTTGATCGATTATGAGAAGCTCATTTGTAACTTTCTTTCTTTGTATAATAAATTGCTCTGTAGAAGCTATTTGGTCAGGGCCATGGAGTGTTTCCCTCTCGAGGGTTTAAACCACGTCAAAAAATCGGTGTATCGATTTGTGATCTGTTTGTGTGAAGTGGTTTCTCTAGGTGTTCGGTCTTTTGGGAGTACCTTGTGTACCCGAACAACTCACATATCCCACTAAAAAAACAAATGAGGGGATAATTCCACTTTCCTACCTAGCTTAAATTCATGCTTGACACATGTGTTAAATGCACTTTCCCAACAAATGCCTCCTACAACTAATGGATTTCTCGTCTTAGTTAGTATATTCTTAGTTTCATTTTATGTGGCCTTGGAGAAGTTAACCCTCTAATCCTACAACCAAGGCCCTAGACCCAAACTATTGTTGGTTTTATATCACACAAAATCAAATCTAGTTTATTTTAATTGTGTTGCTTTTAAAGGCTACTATTACTGAGAGGGATGCATAAGTGAGAAAAAAGGATGATGTTCTTAACTAGAATAGATACAAAAAAATATTACTAGAAATTAAAGAATATCACTTCAAAATTTGAAAGAGATACTTGACCATAAACAATTTACAAAAATACAAAGGACCAAGTAGAACCTTTCGAAACCTAAGAAAGATGCAACTTTTTAAGAAAATTATTGTAACCAAAAGAAAGAAACTCTTTATGATCCTTATGATAACAAGCTAATGCAAGCCATATAATATTTTCCTTTATATGAAAACACTCCCAAGGGCATCAAAATACCTAAGACATTCCTACATGAATCAGGAGAAAACTATGATTTCATTGAATATTCAATTTTTCTTTTCATTTAGGTCATAATGAAAAAACCACTAAATGATGATTTTCAATGCTTAAAATAACAATTTTGAGAATCCAAGAAAGACCTAGGTTCCCAGTAGACTTGATAAAACTAAAATTCCATCTTTTTACTATTTCGCCCCTAATGAGGAACACCCGCATGTTCCTCAAGAAAGGTGTGTGGGGAAGGGTTTCCATGTTCCTTTTCCTTTATAAAGGTGTGAGGCCACGTGATTTTTTAATAGGAAAAGTGTGTGGGGCATCATATCCATGCTTTTGCTACCACTATAGGGTGTGTGGAATGCATGGGTAGGCATAAAACATGCAAAAAGTAAGAGTTTTTTGCACTTTCTTGGAAACTAAAGAGGGGAATATTATGGTAATGATGTAATGGATTGAAATCAGCCCCAAATCACTAGAAAAACCAAACTACATGAAATTTTTCATTATCTGTTTGAGTGAACATGTCTTGGATCATTCTATTTGTCCCATCATATTCAACTATGTTGTTATTATCATCTTCTTCGATATGATCATTAACGTGAGATTCAATATTCACTCCATGTTCATCTTGCACAAAATTATATCTACTAGTACTTGGTGCATTCTCCCACCTAGGGGCACTTGTCTTTATAATTCAAAACAATCATGCAAAATTAGTTTGTATAAAAAATATACTATATAAAATTTTACAAATACGATCAATATAAAGACTTATAATGAATATAGCTTACCAAGGGATGCTATTCATTACCCCCTTTGGCATGTCCATATTCCTACAATGTTCTTAAGCTATTTTTATCAAAATTATTTTGTGAAGGAATGCCCTACATCGAGCGCAAGGGAAATAACATTTGTTATCACCCATTTCCCTTAACTCCACCCACAACCTATCAAGCCTATCCTTTATTTTTCTTATGGACTAATTTTATCTGGCATTCTTCCCTACCAAAATAAAGTGATGACTATCTTATAAAATGAAGTGATTGTGTAGATATATTACTAATTTCTAATGTAATTGAAAGAGAAAATAAATTTCTTTTATGTTTGAAAAAATACTTTATAACCTTTTTGAACTGTCACAATTATAGCAAAACTATCGAAATGTCTATTAAATATCATATTTATCAATTCTGTATTCACCAGACTTTCGATACTTGTTGACATAGTCAATGCTGAATTTTTCAACATTGACCAGTCAATAGTGACCGTTGCAAAAGTTCAATGGTTATCTCTCGCCTGTCGATGTTTCAACAGTTTTCCGTCGGACTATTGACTAACATGCCCAAGACAAGGAAGCTCCGAGACTTTAGAGAAAACTATTGGAAGACCAGCATTAAGATGACAAAACACTGACAGTTTAAGGATAGCCATGGTTCAACCAACGAACACAGGATGATTTTTAAAAATATACAAAAAAATTAGATTTTTAACAAGTATTTTTCGATGGTCTATCCATACCATCAGATAATTTCACCGAATTTTGAGCCAAAATGTTGTAGTGACATATATATCAAGAAAGAGGAGATCGATATGTCCATCGAATCTGGAAAACATAGTTCACAATTGGCTTGTTTATGTTGTTATCCAGTGTGTTTGGTCAACACACTATGAACCACAACCTTTTTCGTGTTTTAATCAGTTGTGAACTTGTTATTTTGTATATGTGTAATTGTGTTGTTGCTTGTATGGAAGAAGATATGCTTTCATTATTGTACTACTTAGAAGTAAATGAAGGAACTTGTACTTGTGTTTTTACAGCTGATATGGAAAATTCATATATAGTTTCTAAAGCATTCACTCAATTATGCAACAAATAGAAAGTAGTAAAGGAGTATCCTACTAAGGTATTTTATAGAAATTCCCCAAACAAATATTTTATAGGATTCTTTGTTATACAGTATTGGAGAATTGGATTGGAGTAGGGATAATTTTAAGGACTTGTACTTATTTAAAAGTGTATAAACCTTGGTGAATCTTACTAATTCTTAAAATGTCAAAAATAAAATATTTGGCAATATTTTTCTAAAATTATTTCAATTTATAAGGATTTTATATAGTTTATATAATAATTTGGCGATTTTTAGAGAGAAAAAAGTTGACCCCATCAAAATTGGGTGAAATGGTGCTTCAAAAAATGCAAATTGGCAAATCTTTTTTCGGAAAAAAAACATGGAACAATACCCCATGGGCTAAATTTTGCTCGTAAAATTATCCTTGGATTGGAGGGGGGATTTTTTTATTCTTCATATGGAGCTAGATTAGAAATGAGAACCTACCAATGATTGATTTACCTTTATCGAAGGTTTCAGATGATAGTTCATGAAACCATGTTTTTGTAAAAGAAAGGATACATGAGTTATGGGATCAAATGGTTTCCATATTGATCTCTTCTCAAGGTATATTTATTTCACTATATGTAGGAAGTATATCTCTTCGTTCATTGACTAGGTCACCAAATAGAATAACTATTTCTATCATGGAGATAGTAAAACAAAAACTATTTATGAACATTTTTTTATCATGATTTGGCTATAAATAAAGGTATTTGTATTAGTGTTTTCAAATGTCTTATTTCATTGTGTTTTACTTTTGTCGTCGGTTCTATTCAATAACCTTTTCAAATTCCTTTTCTACTAGATTTAAATATAGAGAACACTCAAGAATCATCCAATAAAATTATATCCGATGAACACATCGAGGGTGATGGAGAATCCATAAAGAATTACCAAACTGATAGACAAAATGGACAAGAAGTGTCTCAAAAACAAGATGGCCGTAATTTATATTTCAAATATTGTTTATCTAATTATTGAGGATGGTATTATACTTTTAAAAGCAAAAAATTATTAAAAAAAATGCATACCTGCAAATTTGCACGTCAAGATGATTTGATTAGTTTTGGACATGTGGATTCTCCACAAGAGCTAGGATCGAGGACATCCTTGGATAGAATCCACCCAAGCACATTGGATTTGGGAGCCTTGGAGAATAGAAAACCAATTGGAGTTTTCAGAGCAAAACGCGATCACTCCAGCATTGTTACTCTCCACTCAAATGTTGGCCAGTCATTGATAGGTAAGAGAATGAATGATTAATTTATACCTAATTTGGTAAAACAAATTTATTAGGGAATATATGACGTGCACATTTCTATGCAGCTTCCAATACAAAATATTATTTATATTTGAAAAGGAAAGTTTTCTATTTTATCAAAAAGTCTCTAAAAATGCCTTCAAAAAGGGAAAAAGGGTGAATGGAAGTACTAATGAATAATTTGAATTTAAGTACAAGGAAACATTATATAAATCAAGACCAAATGCGATACAATTTTTGGAGGCATGTCATGCAAAATTCAATATTGGAATTTGGTCTTCTAAATGTGATGTCAATGAAGGGAAACCCTTGTTTATGAAATTTATAGGGATGGAGAAAAAAGAAAGAGCAATTGGAGACCGAATTTTATTTTTATTGTTTCAATAGAGATGTACCACAGATAAAGAAAGAATGAGACAAAAAAACATGGACAAAGTGTGGGAGGAACTCCCAGTGAAATCTTCAAAAAGTAATACATTAAACCACTTATACTATGAATGAGAACTCTAGACATAAAAATGACGATTTTTGCAAAAGAAACACCAAAAACACCCCCCAAATATAAAAGTGTTGATACCAGTATACACGATTTTTGTTTTTTGGTAAAAAATAGAGCCATGGCCTAAACATCCCATACTCTTGTTCACAAAAACTTTAAAATCAACCCCTAAATTGGAAAAAAAAAATCTTCAAGAGATAAATTACAACTTTATTTGTATTAATGTTTTCAAATATCTTATTTCATTGTGTTTTACTTTTATCGTCGGTTCTATTCAATAACTTTTTCAAATTTCGTTTCTACTAGATTTAAATATAGAGGACAGTCAAGAATCGTCCAATAAAATTATATCCAATGAACACATCGAGGGTGATGGAGAATCCATAAAGAATTACCAAACTAATAGACAAAATGGACAAGAAGTGTCTGAAAAACAAGATGGTTGTAATTTATATTTCAAATATTGTTTATCTAATTATTGAGGATGGTATTATACTTTGAAGAGCAAAAAATTATAAAAAAAATGTATACCTACAAATTTGCAAGTCAAGATGATTTGATTAGTTTTGGACATGTGGGTTCTCCACAAGAGCTAGGATTGAGGACATCCGTGGATAGAATCCAACCAAGCACATTGGATTTGGGAGCCTTGGAGAATAGAAAACCAATCGGGGATTTGGAAGAAAAACATGATCACTCCAGCATTGTTACTCTCCACTCAAATGTTGGCCAGTCATTGACAGGTAAGAGAATGAATGATTAATTTATACCTAATTTGGTAAAACATATTTATTAGGGATTATATGACATGCACTATTACTATGCAGCTTCCAATACAAAATATTAATTATACTTGAAATGGAAGGTTTTCTATTTTATCAAAAAATCTCTGAAAATGCCTCCAAAAAAGGAAAAAGGGTGAAGGGAAGTACTAATGAAGAATTTGAATTTAAGTACCAGGGAACATTATATAAATCACGACCAAATGCGATACAATTTTTGGAAGCCTATCCTACAAAATTCAATATTGGAATTTGGTCTTCTAAATGTGATGTCAATGTAGGGAAACCCTTGGTTATGAAATTTATAGGGACGAAGAAAAAAGAAAAAGCAATTGGGGACCAAATTTTATTTGTATGGTTTCAATAGAGATGTACCACAGATAAAGAAAGAATGAGACAAAAAAACATGGACAAAGTGTGGGAGGAATTCCCAGTGAAATCTTCAAAAAGTAATACATTAAACCACTTATATTATGAAATGAGAACTTTATACTATGAACGAGAACTCTAGACATAAAAGCGATGATTTTTGAAAAAAAAACACCAAAAACACCCCCCAAATAGAAAACTATTGATACCAATATACACGATTTTTTTTTTGGTAAAAAATAGAACCATGGCCTAAACATCCCATACTCTTGTTCACAAAAACTTTAAAATCAACCCCTAAATTGGAAAAAAAAATCTTCAAGAGATAAATTACAACTTTTATTTGTATTAGTGTTTTCAAATGTCTTATTTCATTGTGTTTTTCTTTTGTCGTCGGTTATATTCAATAATTGTTTCAAATTCCTTTTCTACTAGATTTAAATATAGAGGACAATTAAGACTCGTCCAATAAAATTATATCTGATGAACACATAGAGGGTGATGGAGAATCCATAAAGAATTACCAAACTGATAGACAAAATGGACAAGAAGTGTCTGAAAAACAAGATGGTCGTAATTTATATTTCAAATATTGTTTATCTAATTATTGACGATGGTATTATACTTTGAAAAGCAAAAACTTAAAAAAAAATGCATACATGCAAATTTGCAGGTCAAGATGATTTGATTAGTTTTGGACATGTGGATTCTCCACAAGAGCTAGGATCGAGGACATCCGTGGATAGAATCAAACCAAGCACATTGGATTTGGGAGCCTTGGAGAATGGAAAACCAATCAGGGTTTTGGGAGCAAAACGTGATCACTCCAGCATTGTTACTCTCCACTCAAATGTTGGTCAGTCATTGACAGGTAAGAGAATGAATGATTAATTTATACCTAATTTGGTAAAACAAATTTATTAGGGATTATATGACATGCGCTATTTCTACACAGCTTCCAATACAAAATATTATTTATATTTGACATGGAAGGTTTTCTATTTTATCAAAAAGTCTCTAAAAATGCCTCCAAAAAAGGAAAAAGGGTGAATGGAATTACTAATGAAGAATTTGAATTTAAGTACAAGGGAACATTATATAAATCACGACCAAATGCGATACAATTTTTGGAAGCATGTCCTGCAAAATTCAATATTGGAATTTGGTCTTCTAAATGTGATGTTAGTGAAGGGAAACCCTTTTTTTATGAAATTTATAGGGACAAAGAAAAAATAAAAATCAATTCGGGACCGAATTTTATTTTTGTGGTTTCAATAGAGATGTACCACAAATAAAGAAAGAATGAGACAAAAAAACATGGACAAAGTGTGGGAGCAATTCCCAATGAAATATTCAAAAAGTAATACATTAAACCACTTATACTATGAAACGAGAACTTTATACTATGAACGAGAACTCTAGACATAAAAACGATGATTTTTGCAAAAAAAACACCAAAAATGCCCCCCAAATAGAAAAGTGTTGATACCAATATGCACGAATTTTTTTTTGGTAAAAAATAGAGCCATGGCCTAAACATCCCATACTCTTGTTTACAAAAACTTTAAAATCAACCCCTAAATTGGAAAAAAAAAATATTCAAGAGATAAATTACAACTTTTATTTGTATTAGTGTTTTCAAATGTCTTAATTCATTGTGTTTTACTTTTGTCATCAGTTCTATTCAATAACTGTTTCAAATTCCTTTTCTACTAGATTTAAATATAGAGGACAGTCAAGAATCGTCCAATAAAATTATATCCGACGAACACATCGAGGGTGACGGAGAATCCATAAAGAATTACCAAACTGATAGAAAAAATTGACAAGAAGTGTCTGAAAAACAAGATGGTCGTAATTTATATTTCAAATATTGTTTATCTAATTATTGAGGATGGTATTATACTTTGAAAAGCAAAAAATTATAAAAAAAAATGCATACCTGCAAATTTGCAGGTCAAGATGATTTGATTGGTTTTGGACATGTGGATTTTCCACAAGAGATAGGATCGAGGACATCCATGGATAGAATCCAACCAAACACGTTGGATTTGGGAGCCTTGGAGAATAGAAAACCAATCGGCGTTTTGGGAGCCTTGGAGAATAGAAAACCAATCGGCGTTTTGGGAGCAAAATGTGATCACTCCACCATTGTTACTCTCCACTCAAATGTTGGCCAGTCATTGACAGGTAAGAGAATTCACACAGCTGTTCATGTTCTTAATAAAGCTCACTTAAGGCCTAACAGTGATAAAACTCCTTATGAATTGTGGTTTGGGAAACCTGCTTCAATCAAGCATTTTAGAGTTTTTGGAAGTAAATGTTATATCAAAAACAATGATGAACATCTTGGAAAATATGATGATAGGGCTGATGAAGGTATCTTTCTGGGGTATGCTACATATAGTAAAGGATACAGATGTTACAATAAGAGGTCACGTAAAATGGGTGATAGCATTGACATTAAGATTGATGAAGGTATGCCTGTAAAAGATATTCAGATAAACAATGTTGATACAGAAGATGCAGCTGAAGACGAAGAAGAACAAGTCCAAGAATAATAAAAAGAAGACTCTGAGTCAGAAAATGAAAGTACAGGTACACAGCAACAACCAGTAAATCCTTCTTCAAGAATTATTCAAAATAATCATCCTGAAAGTCAAATTATTGGCAACAAGAATGAAGGTATTCATACAAGAAGTAAGTTACCTAAGAATTCATAACAGTCTCACATTGCTTTTTTATCAGTCATAGAACCCAAGAATTTTAATGAAGCCAGTGAAGATGAAGATTGGATAAAAGCTATGAATGAAGAGCTTGATCAGATTGAAAAGAATAATACTTGGGAACTTGTTCCTAGGCCAACAAACAAGAATGTGATTGGGTCCAAATGGGTATTTAACAATAAGATGAATGAAAAAGGACAAATCGTAAGAAATAAAGCCAGATTGGTGTGCAAGGGGTATGCACAAGTTGAGGGACAATATTTTAATGAGACTTTTGCACTTGTGGCAAGAATGGAAGCTATAAGAATGTTTCTTGCTTCTGCCTGTCACAAAAATTTCAAAGTTTATCAGATGGATGTTAAATCAACTTTTCTAAATGGAGATCTAGAAGAAGAAGTGTATATCCATAGCGAAGTGAAGGTTTTTCACTGACAGACAATCCTGATTATGTATGCAAACTGAAGAAGGCACTATATGGATTGAAACAAGCACCAAGAGCCTGGTACTATAGATTGGATAAATATTTACAAGAAAAAGGATTCAAGAAAGGCACTGCTGATAGCAATCTGTACATCAAAACTAAAAGTGATGATTTATTAATTGTTCTAGTTTATGTTGATGACATTATATTGGGATGTACTAATGCATCTTATGTCCAGTGGTTTGCTAATGCCATGCAATATGAGTTTGAAATGTCAATGATTGGAGAATTATAATACTTTCTTGGTCTTCAAATCAATCAAAATTCTGAAGGTCTATTTCTCTCTCAAGAGAAGTATCTAAAGGAGATGTTGAAAAAGTTTCAAATGGAGGATTCTTCACTTGTTAGTACCCCTATGATTGTTGGATGCAAGCTTAGCAAAGATGATATCTCACCAGATGTTGATCAAAGAACATATAGTTCAATGATAGGCAATCTTCTATATATTACAACAACTCGTCCTAATATCATGCATGCTGTTGGAATGGTAGGAAGATTTCAGTCTGCTCCCAAACAAAGTCACTTGGTAGTTGTGAAGAGAATTTTCAAATACTTGAAAGGCACAATGAATTATGGTCTCTGGTATCCTAGGAATAAAAAATTTCAGTTGATTGCATATTCAGATGCTGACTGGGAAAACTATTGGGATGAAAGAAAGAGCACTAGTGGAGGTGCATTCTTCTTAGGCGATTCATTAGTAGCATGGATGAGTAAAAATCAAGGTTCTATCTCTCTATCTACTACTGAGGATGAATACATAGTTGCTACAACATGTTGTACACAGGTATTATGGATGATACAAACTCTTGCTAATTTGGAGGTGAAATACTCTGAACCTATTCCTATTCATTGCGATAACACAAGTGCCATTAGTGTATCAAAGAACCCTGTTCTTCATTCCAAGACCAAACACATTCCAATCAAGTATCATTTTTTAAGGGAGCAGGTTACAAACAGAGTTGTCCAATTGCATTTCATTCCTTCTAAAGAACAGATTGCTGATATCTTTACTAAACCCTTATCCAAAATCCAGTTTGAATATCTACACCAGAAGATGGGTGTCATATCTTGTTCTAATTAACTTGTTCACTTTGGTAGGGGGAGTTTGTGCTTATTGCATATCTGATGTAATTCTGAGATGGTTCCAGAATGTTTTATTTGCTAATTTCTGAGTTAATATTGATAAGGGGAGATGTTTTGTCGTGATTTTTTTGACATTGATGTCAAAGGGGGGGAAGTTCAGGTAGTTGCAGATAACAAGTAGTTAGTGATTACACTTGCAACATCATAAATTTTAGGTTTCCATCAATGCCAAAGGGGGAGATTGTTGCCACTTTGATTAAGTTGTCATTGATGGTTGGAAATCAGACAAGTTGTGACCCAGATAGCTGTGACTCAGACAAGTTGTGACTTAGATAGCTGCAACTTAGATGGATGGGACTCAGATAGCTGTGACTCAGAAAAGCTGTGACTCAGATGGTTGGAAATCATACAAGCTGTGACTCAGATAGCTGGGACTTAGACAAGCTGAGACTCAGACGGTCATGACTCAGATAAAAACACAATGATTCACGTCTCGATTTGCGAGCATCTAGAGACAAACCTCAAAAACCTGGGACATGGGTTTTGTGTGCAACGGCCTCATTTACCTGACTCGCGAGGAAATATCCACACAAAGCTACGGTTTGAGCTATACAAGTGGTTCTCTGAACACGTAATTCTCAGATTTAATCTTGCGGCCGGTTTTACAAATCAACAATTGGTTGAAACAGTTGTGACTCAAACAGCTGCGACTCACAAACATTTAATTTTTTAATTAGTCAGTTACAGTGTGTAAATTCTGGAATTCAAAGAGACAGTTAAAATGTCAGTTACAGTGTGTAAACTCTGGAATTCAAAGAGACAGTTAAAATGTGAGTTACAGTGTGTAAATTCTAGAAATTAAAGAGACAGTTTCAGTTTTAGAAGTGATATATCTGGAAGTTAAAGAGACCGGGGAAAATAACTTCAGCATCTATAAAAAACAATTAATGAGAAAAAAATTGGGGTGAGATTTGAGAGGATGAAGAGGAGTCGTTGCTGATGAAGCTATGATTTGAAGAAAATGAGAACAAAAATGTATGGCTCGATTTAATGAAGAACAAAATGCCAGAAACTCAAGCTGTAGCAGCACAGAACAAAATAAAAAATGTATGTACTGATATATCTAAACTAGTGTGATATAATTGACTCATATTTTTTTCTTACATAGGGTGGTAGGGAGGAGCAAGGGAAGACTGTAAAGTCTTCTTTGCAAGTTGGTGCTTGTACATTTGGGAGTTGTAGCTTCCATTCAGTTGGTGCTAAAGAAACAGAGGTACCAGCCACATCTGAGTTGTAGCTCAGATAAAATAGAATGTAAAGAGAAGTTGGAGCTTGCCTTTCATCCTAAGAAGAAGAGGTTTTTTCCCTTTATGGGTTTCCTCATGAAAAATCTGTGTCTATGTGTGTATTTGTGTGATTGAATGATTATACTGTGCCTATATATTAAATCTATCTGTTGTTAAAAGAATGAATGTAAAGGTTATGATAACACGTGATTGCTATAAGTTATCAAGGAAAAGTTTTTTTTAAATTGTTTAAGCTCTGTAATTAACTGATTCACCCCCCCTTCTCAGTTAATTGATACTTTCAACATGTACAACTATCCACGGCCTTGGGGAATTAACTTCTTTAGTTAAATGGAGTTATCAATGCATTTCTTTTTATATTTCTTCTTTTATAATTGTTTATTTTGAATGGCATCCATAAAATCAATGACACTACACTTGTCCCATCCTCCTTCAATCTAGGAAAATCATCTTAGATCATAGTCCACATGAAATTCTAAATGGATAAGTGGTACCTAGTTTATGCATGAATATTTCATAACTGATGCAAGGATAATGGGTTTGGTGCAACTACCAATAGAAAACATGTAACTTGTTGGTGGCACTTAATTTGTGACCTATGGTGTTCACTAGCCACAAGTTAAGTGGTTGTGCCAGTTTATTTTCTATAATGAACTAAAAATTAACACTTATTTATAATTTAAAAAAATTAATAACAAATATAATATAATAATACTTTTTACTCAAATATAATTTATTTTCTAATATGAAATAAAAATTAAGACTTTTTTTTTTAAAGGTGGTTCGCCCATGGCTAACAATATTCCTCCCAACCACCGAGGCTACAACCAATGGACTAAAATTAAATATTTTAAAAAATTAATAATAAGAATATAATATAATAATAAGTATTAATCAAAACAAAAGAAAAAAATATTTTTTCATAATTATGCAAAAAAGTAATTGCGTCGAGAGACGCTCTAGTATGGGCGAGATCTTGTAATGGATGTAACATGATGTAACGTTTTAGAAAGTAATAAAATGTAAAAAGTAATAATATGAGGGACATCTTGTAACGGATGTAACATGTAACGTTTTCAAATGTAAAAAGTAATAGTATGAGAGAGATATTGTAACGGATGTAACATTATAACGTTTTCAAATGTAAAAATTAATAGTATGAGAGAGATATTGTAACGGATGTAACATGTAAAGTTTTCGAAAGTAATAAAATGTAAAAAGTAATAGTATGAGAGAGACCTTGTAATGCATGTAACATATAACTTTTGGCGAAAGTAATAAAATGTAAAAACTAATAAAAAATAATGATAAACTTAATATATATTATGTGGGCCATTAATAAATTAAAACTTCGTGTATTTTTGTTTAAAAAACACCTTCGAAAAATAAAAATAAAAATTAATTTTATGTGTAATCTAAGAAGCAACGAAGATAAAACCTAATCTCCAGGTAATTTAATTTTTTAAAATTTAGCTCTCCACTCTCTCCAAGAGTATATACAATTACGCAGTCCTCCCTCCCTCCAGCCATCCCTCCCCTCCTCCACGCAGCCATCCCTTCCCCCTCCAGCTCCAGCTTTCCTCCTCCAGTCCTCCTCCACCGCAGCCCCTCCATCCTCCTCCCTCCCTTCCTCCTCCACCGCAGTCCCTGCCCCTCCGTCCTCTGCTATATCAATTTAAAATACCTCTGCTATATTTTAACATGTACGTACTCTGCTATATCAAAGAAAAATATAATTTCAATTTATATTTAAATTTATATCAATTTATATTTAAATTTATACATTTAAATAGGGTTCACGAGCAGGAGAGTGCTCGCGCACTTCAAATAAGAAGCCCATAAACCACAAGCTCAATTGCAGCTCTAATCAAGCTCTGCGCCAAAGGTATAGTCTCCACAAAGCAAAAGATAATCAACACCTCCCCATGCTTCCAAAAAATGCCGAATTCACTCCAGAGGAGATCCTACTCAAGAAATTTATTTCTTCAAGCACAAACACAATGACCAACTCGCAGCATCCATGCAGTGAAGGAGAGATACATTCAGCTTCTAATAAATGTATTAAATGATCATTGGACCACCCGAATTTCACCACCATCATAACAAAACAAAATCATAACTGTCATTGTCATGACTCCACAATAATTTCCTTTTGGCCCGTGCACTTCATAAAAGAAGGAGAGAACTCCACGCTACAAAACTGGCATCATACTTCAAAGAATTGTTAGATCACGAGCTTTAAAACAGTCTTGATGAGATCCCAGCCTCATAATTCACAGCTCCGAAGTGAATACATACTCATCTCAGTCATTAGAGTTCCGCAACACCCAACTGAGAATCTTTCATTCCACATAATGCTGTTTTCATAGAAATGAAGAGGCTGGAGATTATTTCCACCTTAGAGATTCGCAGCTCCTCCATGCATCATTTAGTGCACACCACTTCAATATTCGATGTGAAGTGGAGTCGTAGCATTAGAATAAGGTTGTAGTAGCTCCAGAAGTGTCAAGATGGTAATAGCTCTTAAGGAGAAACCTCACGCAGTGGAGAGTGTATCCACGATCGGGAGCATTCAACAATGGAAGAGAAAGTTATCATATTTTTTGTCTTTTTTTTTTTCCAGTTAAAGGGACAATGATTATTGTTAGAACACCAATATTAATCACCAAATCCACTGAATTAATAACAACAATCCTAAGCACAAAATCCGTTGAATTAATTTCCGTGACATACATATATTTAAAGAGATTTAATATCGTAAACTATTGGTGAACAGGTTCTAAAATATTTTTATTTCAATACTGACTACGTGGTCTGTATTTTTTAAGAGTCGACACTTATCTAAAATTACAGTACTGATAAGCGAGAAGTTGGAACAGCCAAGAGTTCATGAGCCCTGGGCACTGTGAGCCCATTGAACCTTTCAGTCATATCCAGTTCCTGGCCACTGATGTCTTCGGGAAGCCTCCAGTTGAAACAGTGCAATAGTTGGGCCACCGTAAATACTACAACAAGCGTTCCCAATTGCTGTGGCATCCTCTCCTACCTGCTCCGAACGGAATCCACTCCAAGTTTTGAGCTTTTCCATCCAGGGAGCTTGCTTCCTCAAATCTCTCTGGCCTGAAACTTTCGGCATCCTCCCACGACTTTGGGTTCCTTCCAATCGCCCAAACGTTTACAATAACGCAAGTACCTTTGGGGATTTCATAGCCCAACACAGTGCAATCCTCCACAGAAAAGTGGCGAATGGAAATCGGGCCAGGTGGGTGGAGTCTGAGCGTTTCATTCACCACAGCTTGTAAATAGACGAGGGAAGGCAGATCAGATTCTTGTACCATACGCTCCAGTCCAACTACACGTTCCAGCTCTTCCTGAAGCTTCTTCATCACTGGAGGGTTTCTCAGCACTTCGGACATTGCCCACTCTATGACTGTAGACGACGTGTCTGAGCCACCTGCGAACATATCCTGCAAATACAATGTAATGTCATGAACAACAGTGTGTCAGATTTATTTTTTTAAAGCCAGTAAAATCGAATCTAAAGATTCTGTAGTCAATATTAACATACCCCGATGACGGCTTTTATATTGTCTCGAGTAAGTTGGAATTCCTTATCTTTGTCTGCAAAGATTGCAAGCAAAACGTGGACAAGATCTGGCGTGGCGTTGGGCTCATTTCGCGCAATGTGTTCCTCCATTATACTGTCGAGGAAGTGGTCTAAGGCATTGTATATTTTGTCCAATCTACATTGGAGACCTTGCAGATCCAACCATGCCAAGTATGGTACATAATCTCCGATATTGAAAGTGCCGGCTAACAGAAGAGCTTCTTTGATGTTCTCAGTTAAGTCTCGGTGAGAATACTTTCTACCAAAGACCATCCTGCAGATTATATCAATCCCAAGGGCTGACACGGTTTTGGTAATGTTTACTGGACTAGAATTTGAATTACTAATAGAACGAATCATACCAGCGACTTCCTCCTCTCTTATAAAGCGGAAGGAGTCGATGCGTCTGGAGCTCAGCAACTGTAAAACGCAGAGCTTACGCATCTGTCTCCAATAAGGGCCATAGGGAGCCATGGCTACGTCCGAGCAATTATAGGACAAATGCTGAGCGGCGGCGGATGGAGGTCTGCCAGCGAAAATTCGATCATGATTCTTGAGAAATTCCTTGGCCACATCTGGAGAGGAGACGACTAAGGTGAGGGCGGAGCCGAGGCGGAGAGACATGAGAGGCCCGTATTTCAGAGAAAGAGTTGCCAGTGCTTGGTGTGGAAGATCTCTCAGTAGGTGAAGGTTACCTATAATGGGCAACGGAAACGGCCCTGGGGGCAGCCTCCCCTTTCTGTTTCTTCCGCGGAAGGAAAAGCACCACCATGCTGCCACCATCAATACAGGAAAAGAAGGGTAGAGCCCATTTAAATATAAAACTCGACCCGTTCCAAAATTGGTCTCTGTTGAGAAACAAATTCCTCTGCCATTCTGAGACACCCACGGTGACAAGCTCGGTTCCTCTCGTCTTCCGTTTCGTCTCGGAAATACTGATTGAATACTCAGGCTCTCTGGGTAGACATATTTGAAGGCCAACGTAAACTTCTTATTATTATTCTGCAAGCCACAATTTCAGGCGAAAATGAGGTTGCAAACGTGTGTACAGACTATTAACGTTTTCGACACGCATTTCTCATCATGGCGGGTGTCGGTGCTTCCATGTGATCGTAACTCGTCAAGTTTGAGAACATTTGATTTCGGCGAGATTTCTTAATTGTGGAAAGTTATTTTATTGTATTAATCTGTAAATTGTTGAATCCAAACTAAACGGGTAATTAGTGGCTACTCCTGTTCTTATTAAGATTATTTACAATTATTTTTATGGTCCTTTTTTTTAATAGGACCCTTATCATTTCTCGATGATGAACGATTCCAGTGTTGGATCTCTTGATTTGAAACAACTTAACAAATCATTCTTTGAGGTATTCTATTTAGCATTAATTCCTCCTTGGGGTATTTTTTAAAATCTTATTCATGAAAAAAGAGTAATGAATATGATTTAACGCTGGCCAACCTCGAATAATATCATTATACATCATGATAATGAATATGATTTATCAATGTTAAGGTCGAGTATGTATTTATATTAATGTTGAATTAAAATTTTCTAACATTTTAATGAATACATGATTAAATGTTAATGTAAAGTATTTTTATACATGATTAAATATTAATAGAAAGTATTTTTCTTACTGAAATTTCGCTAGTAATTTGAGTGCCCGTCTATATCATACGCCTCTTCAAATTAAGATATCCACTAGACCTCAATAAATGATTATGTGGCGGTGGAGATTCTTCCATGTGATCGAATTTGATCACTTATGGTGTCTTGAAGTTTTGAGAGCCCCTAGACCTCAATAATTGATTGTGGGCAACTATTTTATTGTATTGGGTCTCTAAATTGTTGAAATAGCAATCGTTTTGACATAAAAGAAAAAGTCGCTTTAACTTAAAGAAAAACTTACAGGGTTTGAATATGGAAAAGTATAGTATAAATATGGAAAAGTACAATATGAACACGGTGACAAGGTCTATATAATAAAACAGTTGCGAGCAGTTTTTGTTAGTTTAATTCCACTTTTTCATTTTCGTGACCATAGATTCGTCTTATTTAAAGAGTGTTAAATGGATTATTTAAAATCTTGGACGGATCTCGGGGATGAGGAGAGACATCTAGAGCACCTCCAATTTTTCAAAGATGAATATATATATATATAATCTTAATCAAGATATATTTAAGCATACCAAATATAACGATCATGAAATTAATTTGGATTGTACACAAACACTTATGGGTGTAATAAATAAATATTGAGATAAAAATTATAACTAATTATGAAATTCAAATTACAAAATGAAATATAAAATATTTTGTTTTCAGCCTTTCCCTTTGGTGACCACATTCATGTGAAAGTTTGAAAGGAAATTGACATGTAATTGCCACATGAAAAGGAAATGAAATGCCAAAGTCCAAGAAATGGCCACAATGGATATGTAGACAAACCCTCCAAAGGGTGGGGAGACCATTAGAAAACCATTTGTAGGTGTATTAAAGCATGGTCGCCCCATGACCCAAGGGTGCTTGACCCACCTTGCCCCTAATGTCAACTCTATGTAGCTTGGGATTAACAAAATATCGACAAACTATAGCTTGATCTGCACATCTTACCCCACATGTGGCCTCCGATATATGCTTGGCATTCTTTCGCTGAGCGATGGCTAGAAACATGTCAATTACACTCTTCAATATATAATTTTGGTTGAAAGAACATCATCAACATCAATCTCGTTATTTCTTTGTAATTGTAGCTGTCATTACGGGAGGAAATTCTAGGAAGGAGAAGAAAAAATAACCAATATGTTCTTCCAAACATACAGACGATTGCATCGGTATATTAATGGCACTGAAAATATAGTATTGGTCCAAATCCTTTGCCCAAGAGGAGAATTAATAAAATCACACCGATATATATCAGATTCCTCAAAATTGTCATAAAATCATTGAAATCTCAAGACATCAAAAAATGAAGTCTCTGGATTCTCTAACTCAATTTGTTTATTTTTTTTAAAACTATGCATGTCAAGGGACGTCCGGGAGTCCCCGATTGGTTGAGGGACTTCAGGGACATTCCTAAAAAGTCCTTCGTTTTGAAGGGTAATGTTAGGGTATGGTCGAGAAGTCCTCAAGTCCCTGATGGAGTCCTCGATGAATTCAGGATGTTTCCAAGGAATTTTGAAGTCCCGGGAACACAAGAAATGGATGAAATTTTTTGGGGGGGACGGGTCCCCGTGCAACATAATTTAAAATCATAGATATGATTAATACTCATGAATATGGATCATAAATTAATCATTTACTCTATATAAAAAAATTATTAAAATGATAAATCTCTAATTGCCATATAAATTACGTAACCAACAAAAGAAAAAGAAATGTTAATATGCATAAACTATTGATTTGATTGGATGACGAAAGAAGATCTTCAATAAAATTCGGATCTAAGACCTGTTTGACTTCTTTGGAGAAACAATAAGAGTAGTGGGTGATAGATATAACTACAAATAAGCCTTTTGAGTAGAATATTCAATAACCAATCCTGTTGTAGCCTCAACAATACAAAAAACTCCAAAGAGCCACAACCCATACTAGAAACTTATGGTCTTATACAGATAGGTCACTACAACAAAACAAGCTAATAGCGCCAGAATTTGCATCATTTTTTAGTGTATGTTTTTCCTATATTTGCACTAAAGTCTAGGTGCTAAATCCGACACCCAACTGCATTTTGGATTTGCGTCAAATTTTTCAGCCAGATTTAACACCATTTTTTGCACCTAGCCTAGTTAGCGCACGGTTTAGTGCATGGTTTAGCATCAAGTTTTTCTCCATTTTTAGTGTCGGGTTTTCCTCCTTTTTTAGCGTCGGGTTTTGCTTCCTTTTTAACGTTGGGCTTTACTCCCTTTTTAGCACTGGGTTTTTCTCTATTTTTAGCATCGACTTTAGTGCCTAAAATAGCACCTCTGTAAATTAAAATTTATGTAAATAAAAATGGAAAATGGAAAAATAAAAACTAAAACGAGAAATGGTAAGGGGGAATGTTGGCATTTGGACCTAGATCATTTATGAAAAGGAAAGAGATATACTTGAGCTACATTCCCACAAAAAAAATTCCATTAAAATTGTAGATCTAGAAACTAAAATAGATTAATCTATTGCAAATTAAAATTTACAAAAACTTAAATGCGAAATGGTAAAAAATAAAAATAAAAATGGGAAATAATAAGGGAGTGTTGGGATTTGAACCCAAATCACTTTCCAAAATGAAAGAAATCTACTTGAGCTACATTCCGACAAAAATATGCCATTAAAAGTGCAAATTATAACTGAAACTAGCCTAACCTATGCATGCAAATAAGTGAATAATGCATATATGAGATAAATATTAAAATGTAATATTAAGGGAAAAGTAATTAATCATAGATAGATGGGTACCAATATTTAAACCTAGATGATCTCCTTATAAGAATGCAAGGTCCTTCCTTAGGCCACATCCATGAATCGGATATGCACATTAAACAAACCCCCCAATATCATTTTTTTCTTTTTCTTTCTCCGTTAAATATGCAACAACAATAAAAATCAATATGTCAATAAAGGAGAAACAAAGTAAAAGAGAAAGGAAGGAGAATAAGGGAATGGAGAAGCCATAACCTTCCTCATGGACGTTCCTCCATAAAACCCTAGCCTCCATGCAATATGAAACCCTAAACCTACAATAACAAAAAAACAATAAATATTAACAAATCTATAAAGTAAAGAAAAGTAGAAGAATAAGGAAGCAGGATAAAGTAAGGGAGAAGCCATTACCTTTTTCATAGAGGTTCCTTCATGAAATCTCATCCTCCATGCATGAAACCCTAAACCTATAACAACAAAAGGAGAGAAAGAGAGAAAGAGAGGAAATAAGAAAAAAATGAGAGAGTGAGGGGTTTTGCGAGGGAAAATAAGAAATTTTAATTAAAATAAGAAAAATACCCTCACACTAATTAGGATTAATACAAGTGGCTTATTTTTATCCCTTGATTTCTCTGAAGTTGCATTTTAAACCCTCTTAAATTTCTTTTTGAAAATTCGCCCTCGTTTTCATTTGATTTCTTGATAAATATGGCACTAAAATCAACGCTAAAAAGGGATCAAAACCTGACACTAAAAACGGAGAAAAACTCGATGCAAAAAAGGAAACAAAACTTGGCACTAAAAATGGAGAAAAATTCAATGCTAAGGAAGGAAGCAAAATTTGGTGCTAAAAAGGAAGCAAAATCCGATGCTAATTAGAGTTTACTTTAATATCGAACTAAAAAATTAGGCACTAAAAACGCCAAAAACTGTGCCTGCCCATGAAATAGGGTCGACCTTTCCTAGATAATGGGGAAAAATACATTGAAACGGTGACTTGAAGCAAAAAAAGGAGCTAAATCATAAGCAAATAACAAACTTTTGTTGTAGTGGGTTGATAGAGGAGTATTCTTTTATTATTTTTTACATTTATTTAGTTTTGGTTTTATTTTGTGATTTAAAGAAAACATATAAAGTGAAATATTTATTATTCTTCCTACCTGAGCTAAGTTAATGTAACAAACTTTTGAGAGTTTAGCGAGTTTACTTAATAAATTCTATAGATTTGTTGTTATGTATATATATTTTGTTTCAATTGAATCAAAATCTTGTGGCATTTCTATGGAGTGGTTTATTATTGTGATATATTTATGCTTGTTTTCAATTAAATTACATATTATGGTGATAGCTTGTTTAACACTTAAATTGAATTTGTTTAAATGTGAGAAATTCCACTCCAAATTTTGAAACATTTAAGTGTTAGTTAAAAGAGTAAAAGTGTAGATGAGGCCAATGGGGATGTGATGCTCTCTAGACATTGTAAGAAGAGATACAACTCCAATCGTAAAGAGTGCTAGGAATAAGCCATTAATAATGAGGTAGTGAAGATTACATAATGGCATACCAAAAAATGTAAGTTTTAGATGATGAAGAATAAATGTTTATTGCATTAAATTTGGATTAGTAAGGATACCTAATTTCAAAATATGACTTTGGAATGATTTTGAACTTGAAAAGTGCTAATTTTTATTCCAAAAGTGCAATTTTTTATTCCAAAAGTGTGTTTTTCTATTCCAAAGCTACCATTTTTAATTTTAAAAGTGTGATTTTTATTCTAAATATGATCAATTTCAATTTCAAAAATATTAATTTTGAAATTTCAAATAAGTGGATTTTTTTAGAAGAATGTCATGATTTAATTTCAACAATATGTATGTAGATTTCAATACTTTGATATATAAAATATTATTTAGAATTCTCAACACATTATTTTAATATTTATATGTATATACGTTTATTCTCACCTATTGATAAATATATCAAAGATTAAAGAGAATTTACAATAAAATGAAAAGTCATAACAATCTTTGTATTCTAAACTGTACATTTTAATAAACATTTAACATAAGGTTTGTTATAATATAATAGTATTATAGATTCTTTTCAATTTGAAATGAATTTTACACCTATGTACATTTAAAATCAAATATTAAAAAAATTTCAAATCATACAACATAGCAATGTGATAAAATATATATTTTACCATAGAAATTAGAATTTTTCAAAAATATTATAATAAATGGGTTTTGAGTAAAACATTTAAGAAATTAAAAAAATTAATGAAAAACTGGATGGGCTACCATATAAATTGTCATTTCAATTTAATATAATTGAAATATTAAATAAATAAAATAAACATTAAAATTATTTTTCTTCTTTATCACCCCATTATGAGTATATATTAATAGGATTAGAGTACTTAACATTGAAAGCTTGTCATAACCAAGAAAATGTCTTGGTGTTTCTTTTATCATGGTTCATGGTAAGAAAAATATGTGTTTATATCTACAATTGTATAAAATGAGGGATATGGTTACTCACTAAAAATAATTTTTTTAGTAAAGTGGAAATGAGATTATATAAATATCATGGAAGCGAATCAAGAAACCAGCATCTCCCACTTCCTAAAAATATTGACTTTTATGGGAGACAAAGTTTAATTTATTGCTTCATAGAAGGAAGATTTATCCAATTTAGATAACATAAGGGAATTCTCCTTTTCTTATGCATTGGGTTCATTATGAGCACTCAAAAATTCACTACTATCAGGTGTTGGTCACGAATTGGCACGCGTCTTGTTTTTTTTGGTTGCCAGGACCATGGAGCACCTTGGACGATACCAGTAGTGGTGGCCACGATTGGGCACTTGTCATTTTTGTGTCCATGATCATCCCCTTTGGTCTTGGCATGACCATAGTAGTGGCCACTGCTACGACCATGGACAACCTCTTCGGACATAACCATGACCACAACAATCACCATTGTCATGACTATGGCCATGGCCAAATCCTCACGTTCAATACAAGGTTGTGAAAACCATATACAAGAAAAAAATATTTGCATTGCAAAATACGCAGAATACCTTTAATGTAGCAAGTACCAATAACCACACGAACAAGAAAATAGAAATTTATGATTTTTCCAAGAAAAATCCAAAAAGAGAATGGGAAGTGTGTCCAAATCATTTTATTTTTTAAATATATCAACAAATTAAATCACATAAAGAACTTGCATCATCTCTTTTTTTAATATACATATTTTTGTCATGTTGGCCACAATAAATTGACTATTTTATTTATGAAATGAAACCACTTACAATCAAATATAACACCATGATTAACAAAGCAATATCTAAAAAGAAAAAGTGAGAGGAAGAAACATACTTACAAAAGTAGCATTGGAAATCATTTCACTCTATAGAACATATTGAGGTTGATGACTAAATACAAGAGTCTTTGATATATACATAACTGTAGGAACTTATAGTAAAGAAGAAATTGTTGAAGGGACTACCAAACGTTGCAAAGGTTTGTAGAAGATGTGAATTGAATAAAATGTTGAGCTTGAAGCATTGCATTCATTTTCATTGTCATCACAATTATCCATCGATTTCCATCCATAATCATATTTATCCTCTAAGTTACATAATCAAAAATCAATCTCCTTTGATTTATCCTTTAATGAAAAATGAGAATAATTCATCACGGAAGAGATACCTCATTTTCGTAGAAGAAAAGACATGAATGAGAAAAAATGATGGAAGAGGAAATTGGTAAAAATAATAAAATAATAAAAATGAATGTAAGAGGAAATTGCTAATAATAATGGAAGATAAAATTGGTGAATAAGAAATGAAAAGTAAATTGCTAAACATAAATAGAAAATCAAAAATAAATGGTAGAGGAAATTGCTAAAGATTGGAAGAGGAAAGAGACAAAAAGAGGTGGAATAAGAAGCCTGAAAATATTTAGAGTGAAAGTAAGCCCATGGGCTAATTTTCAATATTTTTTTCCAAAAAAAGAATTCTCAATTTCCATTTTTTTAAATGATTCACCCAAATTCCATAGCTAAAAAATATTATATTCTAAGTATCACCAAAATTCTCTAGAAACACTATAAAATACGTAGAAATTTGGATATTTTTCCAAAAATATCCCTACACATTTTAAGTTGGAAATTTAAGAATTAGTAAGATTCACCAAGGTTTCTACATTTTAATAAATTTATGGATCCCTAAAATTTTCTATATGAAGTTGCTATTAAAAATAAAATATGAAATAAATCTAAACAAGAATATATGAAAAGAAATTGCTTAAAAACATAAAAAAAAGAATGAGAAAATAAACTCGTTAGAGTACTAGAGAGGAAAAGTACAAAAATAATTGGAATAAGTTGATTAAAGAAAGATAATTTAAAAAGAAGAATTAGAGATGAAATTGTTGAAAAGGAAAGGAAAGGAAAGGAAAAAAATATGAGAAGAACTTGTAAACCATGAGTGGAAAAAATAATATGAATGAGAGGAGAAATTATCTTGGATATTGGGAGACAAAAAAGACAAACAAAGTGGATTAATGGATTTCGTTTAAAAATTAAAGACAAAATTTCTCATCGGAATAAAAGAGTCAATTGCTAAAAACGAAAAGGACATGAAGAAGGAATATGAAAGGAAATATCTAAAATTAGAAAAGATAAATGAGAGAGAATAAATTGCTGAGAAGATTGGTAGAAGAAATAGAAAAAAAAAAGTGGAATGACAAGTTTCCATCAATTATCAATGCTTCGTCTTAATGGGAATACTATGTTTGAAGAAAGGTTGATTGACCTTCCCTTTGGATGGCCTGCAACTATAATATGATCATTGAGGAAAGGTTGATTGAACCTTCTCCATTCTCCCCCTCCATGAGATTTTTATGCTAGAGAAAGGGTCTATCAATCCTTGATATGAATGTCCCTTGTAAAACAAATTCTAGATGATGGGTCAACCGACCCTTTCTATTGATTTTCCTCATGAATTTTTTTTTCTATAGAATGGGTTGGATGAATCTTCCCATATATATCCATTAAGGGGAATATTTTCAAGATGATGGATTGGTTGACCCTTCCCATTGATATCCCTTATAATTTTTTTTTTCTAGAGGATGGTCCCATCATCCCTTGCCATGGATTTATCTTATGTTAAAAATATTATAGAGGATGGATTGTTTATTCTTTTTAGCTGATACCCTTTGACAAAAATAACATATTTTAGGAATTAACAGTTGTCCCTTCCTCAAGGTCCCATTTATCAAAAAAATCTTGAGGAAAGGTCAATTGACCCTTCCATTGTATAAACCTCAATGTGAATATATAATAACTTTTAGAAAGGTTCGCTTGACCCTTCTTCGTTCTCCCCCTTCGTGAGAAATTTATGTTAGAAAAAACTAGACGTTAACTCTTCCTAGTGGAAAACTTATGTGAAAATTATGCTTGAAGAAACATTGGTTGACCCTCCCACTAGATAAACCACGATGCAGATACCATATTGAGTAAGGTTAGGAAGAACCTTATTTGTGGTCACCCCAAATGATAATTTCCTCCATCATGTGTTGCAATGGATGCCAGCATGCTCCCTTGTCTTTACATCTTCGTATCCTTCCTATTTCTGTTCATTTTAAATTGTTGGTTACTAGTATCTAGACTTTCACCACATGAGGTAGAAGGAGGAAAAGATGTCACTGGAAGATAAGGAAAATGGTTTTGATGCTCTTGACATACAATGCCTTCTTGAGAAGCATAAAAAGCATTAAGGATATTCAGAGTGGAAAACAACCAAATAGACATCCCTAGGGTGAATCCGGGAAAATTCAAGGTGGCCATCAAGGGAGCACCAATGTCTCCAAAATATGGAAAAGCACAAGGATTCCCTTTCACAGAGGTCCCTTGGTTGGTCTCCTTAAGATCTTTATCCATATACTCTGATTCAAAGAATAAAGAATCTCTGAGGCCATCTATGGGGGTCAAAAAATTAAAATCAACACGCTCCAATGAAAGGCTCTCTGAAACATAACCATGCAAAATTACTCTCCCAAAAATATAACTAAGGTGGTTAAGTCCCGAGCTCAATCAATGAATATATAAAATGGGCCTTCCAAAGGTTGTCTTGGAATGATTATGGCCAAATTCCAACCAATGAAGGTGTGAGTGAAAGTTATGATAACACTCACACAATAATCACCGAAGGTGCAAGTACCCTCATGAAGACAAGAACCTTCCAAGGAAGATGAGGTGTATATTATATGACTGTCGTAGGTACCATAATCACTTCCCACTTGCAATCACTTAGGTGACACCTAGGAAAATAAACTAATGATATGACTTCACAATTGATAGTTGAGCGGAATAATCATAGGTCAAGTGTCTGGGAATGGGTAGGGAGCGTAGGACACAAATCCTAGACCTAAAACTACAACAAAAAGTGGTGTCACCTCAAAAAAATTTCACTTAAAAAGAGCTACCATACTCCTGTTAGGATATTTAGACACTTAGGAGTTAGTTATGATCAACTTGTGTAATATATTCGTTAGGAAAAGTGTGTTTCTTTAGTATGCATTAGTATGCATTTGTAAATATCTAATCCGACGGTCACGATATGTTGTGATCCGACGGCTCAACTTCTATAAGATCATACCTAACCTTGATCCATGGCTTAACACCCGATTGGTCCATGATCTCTATTTAAAGAGCATGGAGGGTCATTGTCTAGTTGATCGATTATGAGAAGTTCATTTGTAACTTTCTTTCTTTGCATAATAAATTGCTCCATAGAATCTATTTGGCCAGAGCCGTGGAGTGTTTCACTCTCGAGGGTTTAAACCACGTCAAAACATCGGTGTATCGATCTATGATCTGCTTGTGTGAAGTGGTTTCTCTAGGTGTTTGGTCTTTTGGGAGTACCATGTGTACCCAAACATGGTATCAAAGCTTTTATGAAAAGCCGCTTCCGGTTATGATCTAGATCTTGAACTGTTGTTGCCAAAATTTGAAAGGGTTTCTGGTTCTGGTATTTCTATGCATTTATGGGCTGTGGGAGGTGTTCCATTGCGCCCGGAGTGCCGTTTCCATCAGGAAATAGTATTTGTTTGATCAAAAATGGTTTCTGTTTTCTTCATAAACACGTATTTCATCAGATCGGAAGGTATAATGTTACAATGACACTTTTTATTTTTTAAAAATATCTCATATTTTATCAGTTTTTATTATTATATTTTGTTTAGTTTTGGATTGTTGTTTTCCCTATCTGCGTATGCTCTTTTCCATGCACCTTGTGCAATCTCGGCGAATCAAACAGAAAGGGAAAGGGTTTTTCTTGGTTACATATGCTCTTTGCCATGCACCTTGAGCGATCTCGGCAAATCAGAAACAGAGAGAAAACATAGACTTTCCGGGCAAGCTAACAAGATCTAACCCCAAACGTGTGGAAAAGTTTTTTTTGTTTCGGTTTGTGGTGTGTTTTGCAGCAAAAAGGGCAAGCACGGAAACCGAGCAAGAAGAGTAAAAAAAAAAAAGCCCCCTTCCTCATTCCTATATTTTATATACATTTTAATCTAGCTCACTTGGTTCAAAGTTGCTTTATTCCTTAATAGGTCTTGATTTCAAGTCTTAGGAAATTACTTTTAAAATAACAAGAGCATGCAATTTCTATTTTCAAGTTACTTTATTGTAAAAGTGCATCTCACTTAAATAATAAAAAATAAAATAAAAAGTGAGTCACTTAAGTTCATTTTTATTGTTGCACTATTTAAAGTAAATCATTGTAAAAGTGAAATCACTTAATTTACAAAAGTGATTCACTTAAAGCAACTTTATTGTAAAGTGATTGTCAAAGGTTCATCTTGGGAAGAGGGGGATCATTTTTTTTAGCTGGTCATTTTCTATCTACCACGTCACTATTGGGGACATCTTCAACAGTTTCTTTGTTCAAGCATAACTTCATCATACAGAATCAGTTTTCAGTGCCGTTTTTTTTTAAACCGCCTATTTTTTTGAGCTCTTAGTATCTAGACTATTGGCTTCTGTTTTTACAGTCATTAATTTACAAATATGGCCACCCCTTGTGATATTCTACTTACTAGTTCCAACTATTTCTCATGGAAATCTCGTATGGAGGATGTTCTACGAAGTAGAGGACTTTTCAGAATTACCTCAGGGAAAGAAACAGAATCTGCTGATGATGATAAGAAAATCAAATGGAAAAATAGATGTGATGAAGCTCATGGATTGATTGGAATGTCAATCTCTACTAATTTGCGATTCCACATATCTGGAATTGATGAACCTGATGCTACTTGGGACAAGTTAGAATCTGTGTTTGGTAAACACAATGAAATTCGAGGTCACCAACTCGAAAATGAGTTGATTTATTTAAATCCAAGTTATTTTTCATGCATCCAAGATTATTTATCTAAGTACAAAACTCTTAAACTCTTATGTGAAGAATGCAAGATTAAGAGGGAAGACAAACAATGCATTTATCATATTCTTTACAAACTTGGACCTGCATATTCTGTTTTTGTATCTCCATTTTACTCCATGAAAGAATCTTTGAATGCAGCTAGCTATCAAGAGCCTAGTCTTGAATATTTTTGTGATTCCTTGATTAGAGAGCAAGATAAGCTCATCCATCTTGGAATAATTAACAATGCAGATACATCTAGGAAAGCCTTATTTTCCCAACAAAAAGAAAAGTCCAAGCCTCCCAAGAAACAAAATTTTCGCAATAATAAGTCAAACAAGGGTCCTAATAATGGTCATTTTAGTGATGTACTATGTGTTCCAAAAATTTCCTGCAATTTGTTATCAGTCTATCAAATAACTCATTCTGGTGAAGGTAAAATTGTGATGTTTACGTCTCACCAAGTTGTAATCAAGGATTTTAAAGATCCTCAACAGGTCCTAGCTACCAGAATTGTTGATGATATTACCAGGTTGTACAAATTTAACAACTTTGGGTCATCACCTTTTCCTTTAGTTTTTGTTGCTCATAGTGATAACTTGAGCAAACTTTGGCATGAGCGATTTGGTCACTTAAATTATCGCTCATTACAACAACTATGTAAAGACAATATGGTGGCAGGTCTTCCGATGGTATCTTGCAGGGATGGTGTTTGTTCTGGTTGTGTACTTGGAAAACATCATTGAGACAGTTTTGACAAACGTGCCTCTTGGCACGCCTCGGTTCCCTTGGAGATTGTGCATAGTTACTTGTGTGGTCCTCTTCCATTTGCTTCCTTTTCTGGTTTCAAGTATTTCTTAACTTTCTTTGATAATTACTCCAAATGCACTTGGGTTTATTTCCTAAAACTTAAGAGCGAAGTATTTAACATGTTCTTGGCCTACAAGGCCCTTGTTGAAAAACAATCTGGTCATCAAATTATTAAGTTAAGATCTGACAATGGAGGAGAATATGTTAACAAAAAGTTCACTACTTTCTGCACTGAACAAGGAATCCAACAAAAACACATTGTTCGATATACACCACAACAAAATGGTGTAGCTGAACGAAAGAACTGCACTTTAAAAGAAATGGCTAATTGTATGATCCAATCTAAGGGACTAAGTCTTCAATTTTGGGCTGAAGCCATAAATTGTGCAAATTACATAGTTAATCGCACCCCCACTAAAGCTTTACAAGTTATTACACCAGAAGAAGCATGGAGTAAAATTAAACCTGATGTAAGTCACTTCCGTGTCTTTGGTAGTGAAGCATGTGCTCATATTCCGGATGAAAAACAGAAAACATTGCAGCCTAAAAGTGAAAAGTGCATATTTGTTGGATATTTTGAAGATGTAAAAGGTTATAGACTTCTTCAACCACATTAACATGATGTAATCATTAGAAGAGATGTTAAATTTGATGAAAATCTCTTGGCCTGCGAGCCTAACTCGGTGATTGTGCCATCTTTGACCTACGAGCTTGATTCGGCGATTGTGCCTTCTTCTTATTCCAACTTCCTTGACAGGTTTCCAACTCCAGTTTCTGATGATGACAGTGAGGATGAAAATCCACCTCCGCCTAATCATGTTCCTCTAGTTGCACCAGCACAAGTGCTTCCTTGATGGGTCCGTTCAACATGTGAAGTAGCTAGTGATATTGCCGATGATCCTAGAGATCAACGTCGAACACATTTTCAGTTTCAGCGAGCCTCTTCTCTTTTGGCTCAAGTTTCCGAGAATCATGATCCAAAAACTTTTGCAGAAGATTTAGGAAATCCAGATTGGGATGCAGCTAAGGATGAAGAATATCATTCCTTAATGGCGAACGATAGTTAGGATCTTGTACCTCTTCCAAAAGGAAGAAAACTTGTCAGATGTTAATGGGTCTACAAAACTAAGTATGCATCAGATGGGAGTGTTGAAAGACTTAAGGCAAGGTTAGTTGCCAAAGGTTTTTCCCAAGTTGAAGGGATTGACTACAATAAAACCTTTTCTCCTGTAGCAAAAATGAACTCCATCCTCCTTGTTCTTTCCCTTGCTGCCTTACATAACTGGGAAATCCATTAAATGGATGTCAAGTATGCCTTCTTACATGGTGATTTACAGGAGAAAATTTACATGGAACAACCTCCTGGATATGTTCAGAATAACTCTAGCCTTGTCTGTCGCCTTAAGAAATCCTTATATGGCCTTAAGCAAGCTCCTAGAGCTTGGTATGCCAAAATGGATAGGTTTCTCCTTGACACTGGTTTTTCTAGATGCCATTCTGACCCCAATGTCTATACCAATAAAGTAGGAAACCATCTCATCATACTTGTTCTATAGGTTAATGACCTTATTCTTATTGGTAGTGACCCTAAGCTTATAACTCATGTGAAATCCAGTCATAAGAAAAATTTCGAAATGTCAGACTTAGGACATTTGCATTATTTTCTTGGTCTCCAATTCATGCAAACCAAAGAAGGAATCTTTCTTTCTCAGTCTAAGTATGCTTGTGACCTTCTTCGTCGCTTTCACATGGAAGATTGTACACCAACCCCTTCTCCATTCCAGTCTGGAGTCAAACTTTCTGCCACTTGTACTTCACCTGAAGTAGATGCCATCTTGTATAGTCAGCTTGTTGGTAGTCTCTTATACTTGACTCATTCTCGTCTTGACCTTTCCTTTGCCATTGGTCGTGTTGCCTGTTATATGCAAACACCTCATGAAAGTCACTCGAAAGAATCTAAAAGAATACTTTGATATATTCGAGGCACACTTCAGTTTGGGATTCATTACAATACATAGGGAAACCTTTGTTGGTTGGTTTCACTGATTCAGATTGGGCCGGCGATCCTGATGATCGAAAGTCTACTGTAGGTTATGTTTTTAGTCTGGGATCTGGACCTATCACTTGGGCTTGTAAGAAACAACAAGCTCTTGGTATTTCTTCAGCAGAGGCAGAATATTGAGTCGTAGTTAATGCTAGTTAGGAAGCTTTTAGGCTTCAACAGATCCTTTCAGAGTTTAGATTCGAGCAATAACAGCCTACTCCACTTTGGTGCAACAATCAAAGTGCCATCAAGCTTGCCAAAGATCTAGTCCTACATCAACGCAACAAACCCATTGAGCTACATATGGACTTCATCAGAAATCTTGTTCATGATTGTGTTCTTGAAGTGCTCTTTTGTCCTACAGATGATCAAGTTGCAGACATCTTCACCAAGTCTCTTACAAAAGCGAAGTTTTCTAAACTTCGATCTATGTTAGGAGTCCAGGAACTTGTCATTAAGGGGGGATAGGCTCTAATGCCTCCTTCCTTCTCCTAATAGTGTCACTTTTGTAAATCCTTCAATCCTATCCCAAGTTGTTCTTAAGGGGGGATGTTAGGATATTTAGACACTTAGGATTTAGTTAAGATCAACTTGTATAATATATCCGTTAGGAAAAGTGTGTTTCTTTAGTATGCATTAGTATGCATTTGTAAATATTTAATCCGACAGTCACGATATGTTGTGATCCGATGGCTCAACTTCTCTTAGATCATACCTAACCTTGATCCGTGGCTTAACACCCAATTGGTCCATGATCTCTATTTAAAGAGCATGGAGGTTCATTGTTTAGTTGATCGATTATGAGAAGCTCATTTGTAACTTTCTTTCTTTGCATAATAAATTGCTCCGTAGAAGCTATTTGGCCAGGGCCATGGAGTGTTTCCCTCTCGAGGGTTTAAACCACATCAAAACATCGGTGTATCGATCTGTGATCTGTTTGTGTGAAGTGCTCTCTCTAGGCATTCGGTCTTTTGGGAGTACCTTGTGTACCCGAACAACTCACATATTCCACTAAACAAACAAATGAGGGGATAATCCCACTTGCCTACCTAGCTTAAATTCATGCTTGAAGCATGTGTTAGATGCACTTTCCCAACAAATGCCTCCTACAACTAATGGATTTATTCTATTAGTTAGGAGATTCCTAGTTTCATTTTGTGTGGCCTTGGAGAAGTTAACCCTCTAATCCTACAACCAAGGCCCTAGACCCAAACTATCGTTGGTTTTCTATCACACAAAATCAAATCTAGTTTATTTTAATTTTGTTGCTTTTAAAGGCTGTTATTACTTAAAGGGATGCATAAGTGAGAAACAAGGATGATGTTCTTAACTAGAATAGATACAAAAAACTATTACTAGAAAATAAAGAATACCACTTCAAAATTTGAAAGAGATACTTGACCATAAACAATTTAGAAAAAGACAAAGGACCAAGTAGAACCTTTCAAAACCTAGGAAAGATGCAACTTTTTAAGAAAATTATTGTAACCAAAAGAAAGCAACTCTTTATGATCCTTATGATAACAAGCTAATGCAAGCCATATAATATTTTCTTTTATATGAAAACACTCCCAAGGGGATCAAAATACCTAAGACATTCCTACATGAATCAGAAGAAAACTATGATTTCATTGAATATTCAATTTTTCTTTTCATTTAGGGCATAATGAAAAAACCACTAAATGATGATTTTCAATGCTTCAAATAACAATTTTGAAAATCCAAGAAAGACCTAGGTTCCCAGTAAACTTGATAAAACTAAAATTCCATCTTTTTACTATTTCGCCCCGAATGAGGACCACTCGCCTGCTCCTCAAGAAAGGTGTGTGGGGAAGGGTTTCCATGTTCCTTTTCCTTTATAAAGGTGTGAGGCCACGTGACTTTTTAATACGAAAAGTGTGTGGGCCATTAGATCCATGCTTTTGCTACCACTACAGGGTGCGTGGAATGCATGGGTAGGCCTAAAACATGCAAAAAATAAGAATTTTTTGCACTTTCTTGGAAACTAAAGAGGAGAATATTATGGTAATGATGTAATGGATTGAAGTTAGCCCCAAATCACTAGAAAAACCAAACTACATGAAAGTTTTCATGATCTGTTTGAGTGAACATGTCTTGGATCATTCTATTTGTCCCATCATATTCAACTATGTTGTTATTGTAATCTTCTTCGATATGATCATTAACATGAGATTCAATATTCACTCCATGTTCAGCTTGTACAAAATTATATCTACTAGTACTTGGTGCATTCTCCAACATCAGATACCTAGGGGCAATTGTCTTTATAATTCAAAACAATCATGCAAAATTAGTTTGTATAAAAAATATACTATATAAAATTTTACAAATACAATCAATATAAAGACTTATAATGAATATAGCTTACCAAGGGATGCTATTCATTTTTTTTTAGACCATAACTGATGGGTAGATTAATATAAATCCGGAAAATCAACTTCCGGGTGTTGTGTTACACTGGCAGATTCCCTTGGCAATGCAAAATACTATGACAGGAATGGCAGATTCCAAGAGTGTATAACAAATACAAAATAAACTGAAAGCCATAAAGCCTGAGAAGTACAACGGCTTGCTATCACTATCACTATAATGCCTGATAAACAATTTCGCAGAAGGAGAGAGTGGTAAACATAGCAGTAGTCAAGGAGTTTACAGAAATCGAATAGAGAGGGACTGGTAAACATATTTGCATAATAGAAAGCTTGTGAGATGACCCAGCAGTCATTTGATGTCCAGTTTAGCAAGAAGATTCTTGACGACGATTTCTAGTGCACCAATTCTACTTCTGAAATCTCCATTGATGTTCGCAACGTCTTTAAATTGGGCGAAGATGTCATCTTTGAGCTCATCAATTCCCTCTGAGGAGGATTCAAAGTATTCTTGGAGTTTGCGCAGGTCCTTATTGATGATATCCCAACTTTTTTCTCCTGAATCAATGGTGGATCGAAGCAAGTGACCCTGCTCCTTGTGTTGAGCCTTGAGCTTTTCCTTATCTTGTTGCAGTTCGGCCAACCGGTCTTCAAAGGAGGGCCCCTAAGCAAAGGTGGATCCCATAGAGGCCATGAGATAGGGGAGTCAACAGAAAGAGTAGAGGCGAAGAAGAAAGTATAGAGCACAAGGAAAGAATAGCTGAAGGCCTGGGTTAAAAAGAGCACGAGGAGTGTGAGGAGATCACAGGTTTCACGAGATCGGGGAGAAGGGGGAACTGTAGTCGAAGGATTAATGATGACTAATCGGAAAAACAGAGGCACGGTACACTGACTACAGAGGTCGTAGAGGTAGAGAACAGGCCAAGCAAAGTCACGATAGGTTGCAAGTGGACTCATACCCATTTACAGAGATAGTACTCCTTCCCAGGAGCGATGCATTATTAGCCTCGAGATCCGCTTGACCATTGAGATGGCGTAAAACATAGTAAAAGCAAATGGATTGAAATTTTCCAGCTAGCATCAAGATTTTCTGGAAGATCTTATTCATGTGAAGACTACTTGGACGAGTCTTAGTGCGCATGGCCTGCACCACTAGTTTGGAGTCACCAAAGACCGAGATAGTTCGAATGTTAAGGAGAATCACTTGCCAGAGACCTTGCCACAGAGCATGAAATTCTACAAAATTATTAGATTCCACCCCCAATCCCGAGGCATAGGAGGACCGGATGGAACCTGAAGGAGTAAGGATCACTCCTCCCCCACCTGCAGGACCTAGATTTCCCTTTGAGGTGCCATCAAAGAACAAACAGTGTTCCTCCAGTGAGGATCTCCATTTTAGAAAATCAGCTTCTTCCAGACGGATTTCCCATTCAGCTACATTTGGAGGCCTGGCAGGAGGAATTATTTGGGCATTAGCAGCGAGAGCCGATAGCCAAGTAGATTCCAAGGCATCCAGCGGTTGAGCATTCCAGAGTGTAGGTTTGTGATCCAGCGCCTCCCCAAGGAGAGCTCTGGCTCTTAGAGCGACCTTTGAAGGAGGATTCTCCATGCTTCTGAAGAGAGGTGAAAAGGAGAGAACTTAGCCCAGCTGGAGAAGAGCTCTGAAGTTAAAACAGGGAGATAGAAGTTAGGCTGGCTAAGAGAGAGGGCTTCTTTCCACACATCTCTAGAGAGAGGGATTCTTTCCACACATCTCTAGAGAAAGGGCAGGAAAGCAGAAGGTGATCAATATTTTCTTCATCACTATTACACAGGGAGCATCTTGACAGACCTTCCAGGCCTCTTCTCCTAAGGTTCTCGATAGTGAGGATACTTCTATGCACTACAGACCAGCAGAAAAAGATCAACTTTCAGGATGGACGTGGTAGACCAGATGAAATTCCACTGAATTGGATTTGGAGCAACATGAGGAATAGCCATTAAAGACCAATAGCCTTCAACTGAACTGTAAGCTCCATATTTTATCCCCCATCCTCTCTTGTCACTAGCAGACTAATTTAGGGGAGCTTTGCCTTGCAGACTCTTGGCCAAAAGCTTTGCCTACTCTTCAAACCTGACTGGGTAATCACCAAACTTCCAGTCCATCCAGCTATTGTCAACGTCCCAAACAGAAAGGTCCCACAAGGAGGACACATGCTAATCCTGGAGCCACTGTTTTATATTTTGTAGTTCAATATTTTTCCCCAATGGCTCATCACCTAAGATTGAGTCCTCCCAAACTCTGATTTTTTTCCCGTTCCCAAGAATCCAATACAACAAGGATCTGAAGTGATCAATGCCTTTGAGACACAGGCTATAGATTGGAAAGCCTTTTTTATGGGTTGGATTAGTGTCTAAGCAACGAAGACGTTGACCAGCGAAGTATTTTTTCCACAAGACCTTTTTTCTCCAGCTTAATCTCCCATAGACTAGCTGCCAAAGGAGTTTGGTTCCCATTGCTAAATTTTGAGTGTGAACACTTCTCACTTGGAGGCCTCCTTCTCTGTAGGGTTTTTGAATTTTTTCTCAACTAACAAGATGAAGCTTTTTCAGATTTCCTTTTCCCCCTTCCCACAGAATTTTTTTGAATAGGCTTTCGATCTTGTTGATGATGGAGGAAGGGTCCAGGAGAATAGCAGATTGATAAATTGGGATACTGGAAAGAACAGATTTCAAAAGCACAAGTTTTCCATCAAACCAGCCCTCCAATTTTGAATTCTTGCTTTTAACTTGTCGATGATGGGGTTCCATTGCGCTGGTTTGATGGAGGTTTTGAATATAGGAACGCCAAGGTAAATGAAGGAGTCCCAATTTTGTGAGCCTTCCATTCCCAGTAATCTAGAGACTCTTCCCATTTCTACCACAAAGCAGTTCCAACAATATATTTTTCTTTTTTGCAAGTTGATCTTACTTCCTGAGATCTAAATGTAGGTTTCAAGCTCCATCTTGAATCTCCTTGCTGATTGGATACCGGCGCCTCCCAAAAGAAGCGTATCATCTGCAAATTGGATGTGGTTAATATCCTTGACATTATGAGCCATGCAAAGACCAGGAAGGGAATGAACTTGCTGATAGTTGTTTAGTTGGAAGCTGAGGACAGAGGCCTGAATGGAATAGAGGAGCGGGGATAGGGGGTAGCCCTGAAGCCGCCCTCTTGAGGCCTGAAAAAAGTTAGTTGATCTCCCATTGACCAGGGGGGAAATCCAAGGGGAACAAATGCATCCTTTAATCCAATCTATGAAAGCAGAGGAAAACCCAAATTTCTCCATCACCATAAAGAGGTAGTCATGCCTTACCCTGTCAAATGCATTGGCCAGGTCTAGCTTAACTACCATTCCCTTCTCTTTTTGGAGGACGCTGGAATGAATGGCCTCTTGAACTAGAATAATATTATCTAGAATTTTCCTCCCCTTTATGAAACCTCCTTGATTCTCGGGAATGATCCTTGGTAGAACTTGTTTAAGCCTATTGGCTATGATCTTAGTAACCAGTTTGTAGTCGGTGTTGCAGAGGGAGATAGGCCAGAATCTGGAGAAGCTAGTGGCCCCTTTCTCCTTAGGAATGAAAGCTAGGAAGGAGGAATTTGTACTCCCACCCACTTTGTGATGACTTTGGGAGTTCCTAACCATGCGCAGAAGGTCATATTTGATAATGTCCCAGCAATTTGAGAAGAATCTAGCAGTGAATCCAATTGGACCAGAGGATTAAGACAAGCGGATTATTTTCATCCCTTGATTTCTCTGAAGTTGCATTTTAAACCCTCTTAAATTTCTTTTTGAAAAGTCGCCCTCGTTTTCATTTGATTTCTTGATAAATATGGCACTAAAGTCAACGCTAAAAAGGGATCAAAACCCGACACTAAAAAGGGAGAAAAACTCGACGCAAAAAAGGAAACAAAACTTGGCACTAAAAAGGGAGCAAAATTCAATGCTAAGGAAGGAAGCAAAATTTGGTGCTAAAAAGGAAGCAAAATCCTACGCTAATTAGAGTTGACTTTAGTATCGACCTGAAAAATTAGGCACTAAAAACGCCAAAAACTGTGCTTGCCCATGAAATAGGGTCGACTTTTCCTAGATAATGGGGGAAAATACATTGAAACGGTGACTTGAAGCAAAAAAAGGAGCTAAATCAGAAGCAAATAACAAACTTTTGTTGTAGTGGGTCGATAGAGGAGTATTCTTTTATTTTATTTTTACATTTATTTAGTTTTGGTGTTATTTTGTGATTTAAAGAAAACATATAAAGTGAAATATTTATTATTCTTCCTACATGAGCTAAGTTAATGTAACAAACTTTTGAGAGTTTAGCCAGTATACTTAATAAATTCTATAGATTTGTTGTTATGTATATATATTTTGTTTCAATTGAATCAAAATCTTGTGGCATTTCTATGGAGTGGTTTATTATTGTGATATATTTATGCTTGTTTTCAATTAAATTACATATTATGGTGATAGCTTGTTTAACACTTAAATTGAATTTGTTTAAATGTGAGAAATTCCACTCCAGATTTTGAAACATTTAAGTGTTAGTTAAAAGAGTAAAAGTGTAGATGAGGCCAATGGGGATTTGATGCTCTCTAGACATTGTAAGAAGAGATACAACTCCAATCGTAAAGAGTGCTAGGAATAAGCCATTAATAATGAGGTAGTGAAGATTACATAATGGCATACCAAAAAATGTAAGTTTTAGATGATGAAGAATAAATGTTTATTGCATTAAATTTGGATTAGTAAGGATACCTAATTTCAAAATATCACTTTGGAATTATTTTGAACCTGAAAAGTGCTATTTTTTATTCCAAAAGTGCAATTTTTTATTCCAAAAGTGTGTTTTTCTATTCCAAAGCTACCATTTTTAATTTTAAAACTGTGATTTTTATTCTAAATATGATAAATTTCAATTTCAAAAATATTAATTTTGAAATTTCAAATGAGTGGATTTTTTAAGAAAAATGTTATGATTTAATTTCAACAATGTGTATGTAGATTTCGATACTTTGATTTTTTTTCTTAATTGATATATAAAATATTATTTAGAATGGTCAACACGTTATTTTAATATTTATATGTATATAAGTTTATTCTCACCCATTGATAAATATATCAAAGATTAAAGAGAATTTACAATAAAATGAAAAGTCATAACAATCTTTGTATTCTAAATTGTACATTTTAATAAACATTTAACATAAGGTTTGTTATAATATAATAGCATTATAGATTCTTTTCAATTTGAAATGAATTTTACACCTATGTACATTTAAAATTAAATATTAAAAAAATTTCAAATCATACAACATAGCAATGTGATAAAATATATATTTTACCATAGAAATTAGAATTTTTCAAAAATATTATAATAAATAGTTTTTGAGTGAAACATTTAAGAAATTAAAAAAATTAATGAAAAAATGGATGGGCTACCATATAAATTGTCATTTCAATTTAATATACCAATCAAACAATTAAGAAATTGAAATATTAAAATATTAGATAAATAAAATAAACATTAAAATTATTTTTCTTTTTTATCACCCCATTATCATATATGTTAATAGGATTAAAGTACTTAACATTGAAAGCTTGTCAGAACCAAGAAAATGTCTTGGTGTTCTTCTCATTACCACTGTAATTTTCCATCCCTTTAAGTATGGAAAACAATTTTAAATTTTTTTAAAAAAATACTATAAGTAATTTGAATCTTTCTTTTTAAAGCTTTGGAAAATTTATAGAAACTAATAATCAAATGGAAATTACTTCAATACATTTCTTTTATCATGGTTCATGGAGAAAAATATGTGTTTATATCTACAATTGTATAAAATGAGGGATATGGTTACTCACTAAAAATATTTTTTTTAGTAAAGTGGAAATGAGATAATATAAATATCATGGAAGCGAATCAAGAAACCAGCATCTCCCACTTCCTAAAAATATTGACTTTTATGGGAGACAAAGTTTAAGTTATTGCTTCATAGAAGGAAGATTTATCCAATTTAGATAACATAAGGGAATTCTCCTTTTCTTATGCATTGGGTTCATTATTAGCCCTCAAAAATTCACTACTCCTTTTCTTATGCATTGGGTTCATTATTAGCCCTCAAAAATTCACTACTATCAGGTGTTGGCAACGAATTGGCACGCGTCTTGTTTGTTGGTTGCCACGACCATGGTTGAGCACCTTGGACGATACCAGTAGTGGTGGCCACGATTGGGCACTTGTCATTATTGTGTCCATGATCATCCCCTTTGGTCTTGGCATGACCATAGTAGTGGCCACTGCTACGACCATGGGCAATCTCTTCACTCTATAGAACATATTGAGGTTGATGACTAAATACAAGAGTCCTTGATATATGCATAACTGTAGGAACTTATAGTAAAGAAGAAATTGTTGAAGAGACTACCAAATGTTGCAAAGGTTTGTAGAAGATGTGAATTGAATAAAATGTTGAGCTTGAAGTATTGCATTCATTTTCATTGTCATCACAATTATCCATCGATTTCCATCCATAATCATATTTATCCTCTAAGCTACATAATAAATCAATCTCTTTTGATTTATCCTTTAATGAAAAATGAGAATAATTCATCATAGAAGAGATACCTCATTTTTGTAGAAGAAAAGACATGAATGAGAAAAAATGATGGAAGCGGAAATTGGTAAAAACTAATAAAATAATAAAAATGAATGTAAGAGGAAATTGCTAATAATAATGGAAGATAAAATTGGTGAATAAGAAATGAAAAGTAAATTGCTAAACATAAATAGAAAATGAAAAGTAAATGGTAGAGGAAATTGCTAAGAAGATTGGAAGTGGAAAAAGACAAAAAGAGGTGGAATAAGAAGCCTGAAAATATTTAGGGTGAAAGTAAGCTCATGGGCTAATTTTCAATGTTTTTTTCCAAAAAAAGAATTCTCAATTTCCATTTTTTTAAATGATTCACCCAAATTCCATAGCTAAAAAATATTATATTCTAAGTATCACCAAAATTCTCTAGAAACACTATAAAATACTTAGAACTTTGGATATTTTTCCAAAAATATCCCTACACATTTTAAGTTGGAAATTTAAGAATTAGTAAGATTCACGGTTTCTACATTTTAAGAAATTTATGGATCCCTAAAATTTTCTATAAGAAGTTGCTATTAAAAATAAAATATGAAATAAATCTAAACAAGAATATATGAAAAGAAATTGCTTAAAAACATAAAAAAAAAGAATGAGAAAATAAACTCATTAGAGGACTAGAGAGGAAAAGTACAAAAATAATTGGAATAAGTTGAATAAAGAGAGATAATTTAAAAACAAGAATTAGAGATGAAATTGTTGAAAAGGAAAGGAAAGGAAAGGAAAAAAATATGAGAACTTGTAAACCATGATTGGAAAAAATAATATGAATGAGAGGAGAAATTATCTTCGATATTGGGAGACAAAAAAAGTGGATTAATGGATTTCGTTTAAAAATTAAATACAAAATTTCTCGCCAGAATAAAAGAGTCAATTGTTAAAAATGAAAAGGACATGAAGAAGGAATATGAAAGGAAATATATAAAATTATAAAAGATAAATGAGAGAGAATAAATTGCTGAGAAGATTGGTAGAAGAAATAGAAAAAAAAAGTGGAATGACAAGTTTCCATCAATTATCAATGCTTCGTCTTAATGGGAATACTATGTTTGAAGAAAGGTTAATTTACCTTCCCTTTGGATGGCCTGCAACTATAATATGATCATTGAGGAAAGGTTGATTGAACCTTCTCCATTCTCCCCCTCCATGAGATTTTTATGCTAGAGAAAGGGTCTATCAATCCTTGATATGAATGTCCCTTGTAAAAAAAATTCTAGATGATGGGTTAACCGACCCTTTCTATTGATTTTCCTCATGAAATTTTTTTCTATAGAATGGGTTGGATGAATCTTCCCATATATATCCATTAAGGGGAATATTTTCAAGATGATGGATTGGTTGACCCTTCCCATTGATATCCCTTATGAATTTTTTTTCTAGAGGATGGTCCCATCATCCCTTGCCATGGATTTATCTTATGTTAAAAATATTATAGAGGATGGATTGTTTATTCTTTTCAGCTGATACCCTTTGACAAAAATAACATATTTTAGGAATTAACAGTTGTCCCTTCCTCAAGGTTCCATTTATCAAGAAAAAATCTTGAGGAAAGGTCGATTGACCCTTCCATTGTATAAACCTCAATGTGAATATATAATAACTTTTAGAAAGGTTCACTTGACCCTTCTTCGTTCTCCCCCTTCATGAGAAATTATTGTTAGAAAAAACTAGACTTTAACTCTTCCTAGTGGAAAACTTATGTGAAAATTATGCTTGAAGAAACATTGGTTGATCCTCCCACTAGATAAACCATGATGCAGATACCATATTGAGTAAGGTTAGGAAGAAGCTTATTTGTGGTCACCCCGAATGATAATTTCCCCCATCATGTCTTGCAATGGATTCCATCATGCCCCCTTGTCTTTACATCTTCGTATCCTTCCTATTTCTGTTCATTTTAAATTGTTGGTTACTAGTATCTAGACTTTCACCACATGAGGTAGAAGAAGGAGGAAAAGATGTCACTGGAAGATAAGGAAAATGGTTTTGATGCTCTTGACATACAATGCCTTCTTGAGAAGCATAAAAAGCATTAAGGACATTTAGAGTGGAAAACAACCAAATAGACATCCCGAGGGTGAAACCAGGAAAATTCAAGGTGGCCATCAAGGGAGCACCAATGTCTCCAAAAAATGGAAAAGCACAAGGATTCCCTTTCACAGGGGTCCATTGGTTGGTCTCCTTAGGATCTTTATCCATATACTTTGATTCAAAGAATAAGGAATCTCTAAGGCCATCTATGGGGGTCAAAAAATTAAAATCAACACACTCCAATAAAAGACTCTCTAAAACATAACCATGCAAAATCACTCTTCCAAAAATATAACTAAGGTGGTTAAGTCCTGAGCTCAATCAATGAATATAGAAAATGGGCCTTCCAAAGGTTGTCTTGGAATGATTATGGCCAAATTCCAACCAATGAAGGTGTGAGAGAAAGTTATGATAACACTCACACAATAATCATCGAAGGTGCAAGTACCCTCATGAAGACAAGAACCTTCCAAGGAAGATGAGGTGGAAATTATATGACTGTCTTAGGTACCCTAAGCACTTCCCACTTGCAATCACCTAGGTGACACCTAGCAAAATAAACTAAGGATACCACTTCACAATCGATAGTTGAGCGGAATAATCATAGGTCAGGTGTCTGGGAATGGGTAGGGAGTGTAGGACACAAATCCTAGACCTAAAACTACAACAAAAAGTGGTGTCACCTCAAGGAATTTCCACTTACAAAGAGCTCCCATACTCCTGTTAGGATATTTAGACACTTAGGAGTTAGTTAAGATCAACTTGTGTAATATATCCGTTAGGAAAAGTGTGTTTCTTTAGTATGCATTTGTAAATATTTAATCCGACGGTCACGATATGTTGTGATCCGACGGCTCAACTTCTCTTAGATCATACCTAACCTTGATCCATGGCTTAACACCCGATTGGTCCATGATCTCTATTTAAGGAGCATGGAGGGTCATTGTCTAGTTGCTCGATTATGAGAAGCTCATTTGTAACTTTATTTCTTTGCATAATAAATTGCTTCATAGAAGCTATTTGGCCGAGGCCGTGGAGTGTTTCCCTCTCGAGGGTTTAAATGTGAAAATCCTCACAGCAGATCTAAGAGATGATGTATCTCACAAGAGAATAATTATGATTAAGCAAGAAAATAGAAGAAGAGTGATACATGCAGTATAATGAGCAACAGAATAATATGGTACAGTAGAACTCAGATAGAAGCAATAATACTTCGGTCATACTGGATTATTAATCACAAATGGACATATAAATAATACAATGCATGAGGAATTCGAATGCCTAAGGTGGCAATTCGAATTAGCCTTCATGGAGTGATCAAAGGATCACTGGAGTGTCATCGGAGCACAACTAGGTGTCCTCATTTGGAGTACCCTATGTACCCGAACATGGTATCAGAGCTTTTATGAAGAGTCACTTCCGGTTATGATGTAGATCTTGAACTATTGTTGCCGAAACTTGAAAGGGTTTCTGGTTCTGGTATTTCTGTGCATTTTTGGGCTGTGGGAGGTGTTCCATTGTGTCTGGAGAACCGTTTCCATTGGGAAATAGTTTTCGTTTGATTGAAAATGGTTTCTGGTTGCTTCAAAAACGCGTATTTCATTAGATCAGAATGTATAATGTTACAGTGACGGTTTTTTATTTTTTAAAAATATCTCATATTTTATCAGTTTTTATTATTAGATTTTTTTTAGTTTCGGATTGTTGCTTTCCTTGTCTACATATGCTCTTTTCCATGCACCTAGTGCAATCTCGGCGAATCAGAAACAAAAAGGGAAAGGGTTTTTCTCGGTTGCGTATGTTCTTTGTCGTTCACCTTGAGCGATCTCGGCAAATCAGAAACAGAGAGAAAACCTAGACTTTCCGGGAAAACTAACAAGATCTAACCCCAAACATGTGGAAAAGTTTTTTTTGTTTTGGTTTGTGGTGTGTTTTGCGGGAAAAAAGGCAAGCACGGAATCAAGCAAGAAGAGTAAAAAAAAAAGCCCCCTGCCTCATTCCCATATTTTACATACATTTTAATCTAGCTCACTTGGTTCAAATTTGTTTTATTCCTTAATAGGTCTTGAGTTCAAGTCTTAGGAAGTTACTTTTAAAAGAAAAAGTGCATGCAATTTCTCTTTTCAGGTTACTTTATTGTAAAAGTGCATCTCACTTAAATAATAAAAAATAAAAATAAAAAGTGAGTCACTTAAGTTCATTTTTATTGCTGCATTATTTAAAGTAAATTATTGTAAAAGTGAAATCACTTATTTTACAAAAGTGATTCACTTATTTTACAAAAGTGATTCACTTAAAGCAACTTTATTGTAAAGTGATTGTCAAAGGTTCATCTTGGGAAGAGGGGGGTCCTTTTTTTTAGCTGGTCATTTTCTATCTGCCACATCACTATTGAGGACATTTTCAATAGTTTCTTTGTTCAAGCATAACTTCATCATACGAAGTTAGTTTTCAGTGCCATTTTTTTTAAACCGCCTATTTTTTCGAGCTCTTCGCATCCAGACTATTGGTTTCTACTTTATAGCCATTAATTTACAAATATGGATACCCCTTGTGATATTATACTTATCAGTTCCAACTATTTCTCATGGAAATTTTGTATGGAGGATGTTCTACGAAATAGAGGACTTTTCAGAATTACCTCAGGGAATGAAACAGAACCTACTGATGATGATAAGAAAATCAATGGGCAAATAGATGTGATGAAGCTCGTGGATGGATTGGGATGTCAATCTCTACTGATTTGCGATTCCACATATCTGGAATTGATGAACCTGATACTGCTTGGGACAAGTTGGAATCTCTGTTTGGTAAACACAATGAAATTTGAGGTCACCAACTCGAAAATGAGTTGATTTATTTAAATCCAAGTAATTTTTCATGCATCCAATATTATTTATCTAAGTACAAAACTCTTAAACTCTTATGTGAAAAATTCAAGGTTAAGAGGGAAGACAAACAATGCATTTATCATATTGACAAACAATGCAGATATATCTGGGAAAGCCTTATTGTCCCAATAGAAAGAAAAGTCCAAGCCTCCCAAGAAACAAAATTTTCACAATAATAAGTCAAACAAGGGTCCCAAACCCTTTCAGTCAGCTCTTTCTTTAAAAAATGACAAAGGATCCAATCCAAAAGGAAAGAAGACGAAGCGTCATTGCAACTATTGTGGGAAAGATAATCATGATGAATCTAAGTGTTTCAAGAAGATGGCAGCCTTGGAAGCAACAATGAAGAAGCACCACATCAGCCTAGATTCACCTTCAGAATCTACCTCTCATGGACATGCACTTTGTGCTTCTGGTTATTCTTATAATGCATCTTCTTCTTCTACTTCAAATGAATGGCTCATTGATTCTGGAGCATCTTATCATATGGCTAAGGATCAAACCATCTTTTCTACTATGCATGAATGTAACACCAAACAAATATTTGTTGGTGATGATAGATCTCTAGTGTTGTAGGAGCTGGAATAGTTCCAGTAGATAATGGTCATTTTAATGATGTACTATATGTTCCAATAATTTCCTGCAATTTGTTATCAGTCTATCAAATCACTCATTCTGGTGAAGGTAAAACTGTGACGTTTACACCTCACCAAGTTGAAATCAAGGATTTTAAAGATCCTCAATAGGTCCTAGCTACCGGAATTGTTGATGATATTACCAGGTTGTACAAATTTAACAACTTTTGGTCATCACCTTTTCCTTCAGTTTTTGTTGCTCATAGTGATAACTTGAGCAAATTTTGGCATGAGCGATTTGGTCACTTAAATTATCGTTCATTACAACAACTATCTAAAGACAATATGGTGACAGGTCTTCCGATGGTATCTTGCAGGGATGGTGTTTGATCCGGTTGTGTACTCAGAAAACCTCATCAGGACAGTTTTGACAAACGTGCCTCTTGGCACGCCTCGGTTCCCTTGGAGCTTGTGCATAGTGACCTGTGTGGTCCTCTTCCATCTGCTTCCTTTTATGGTTTCAAGTATTTCTTAACTTTCATTAATGATTACTCCAGACGCACTTGGGTTTATTTCCTAAAACTTGAGATCGAAGTATTTAACATGTTCTTGGCCTACAAGGCCCTTGTTGAAAAACAATCTGGTCATCAGGTTATTAAGTTAAGATCTGACAATGGAGGAGAATATGTTAACAAAAAGTTCACTACTTTCTGCACTGAACAAGGAATCCAACAACAACACATTGTTCCATATACACCACAACAAAATGGTGTAGCTGAACGGAAGAACCGCACTTTAAAAGAAATGGCTAATTGTATGATCCAATCTAAGGGACTAAGTCTTCAATTTTGGGCTGAAGCCATAAATTGTGCAAATTACATAGTTAATCGCACCCCCACTAAATCTTTACAAGGTATCACACCAGAGGAAGCATGGAGTAAAATTAAACCTGATGTAAGTCACTTCCGTGTGTTTGGTAGTGAAGCATGGGCTCATATTCCGGATGAAAAACAGAAAGCATTGCAACATAAAAGTGAAAAGTGCATATTTGTTGGATATTTTGAAGATGTAAAAGGTTATAGACTTCTTCAACCACATTCTCATGATGTAATCATTAGAAGAGATGTTAAATTTGATTAAAATCTCTTGGCCTGCGAGCCTAACTCGACAATTGTGCCATCTTTAGCCTGCGAGCCTGATTCAACGATTGTGCCTTCTTCTTCTTCCAACTTCCTTGACAGGTTTCCAACTCCAATTTCTGATGATGACAGTGAGGATGAAAATCCACCTCCGACTTCTCATGTTCCTCTAGTTGCACCAGCACAAGTGCTTCCTCGATGGGTCCGTTCAACATGTGAAGCAGCTGGTGATATTGCCGGTGATCCTAGAGATCAACATCAAACACGTTCTCAGTTTTAGCGAGCCTCTTCTCTTTTGGCTCAAGTTTCTAAGAATCATGATCCAAAAGCTTTTGCAGAAGCTTCAGGAAATCCAGATTGGGATGCATCTATGGATGAAGAATATCGTTCCTTAATGGCGAACGATACTTGGGATCTTGTACCTCTTCCAAAAGGAAGAAAACTTATCAAATGTAAATGGGTCTACAGAACTAAGTATGCATCAGATGGAAGTGTTGAAAGACTTAAGGCAAGGTTAGTTGCCAAATGTTTTTCCCAAGTTGAAGGGATTGACTACAATGAAACCTTTTCTCCTGTCACAAAAATGAACTCCATCCGCCTTGTTCTTTCCCTTGCTGCCTTACATAACTGGGAAGTCCATCAAATGGATGTCAAGTCTGCATTCTTACATGGTGATTTACAGGAGGAAATTACATGGAACAACTTCCTAGATATGTTCAGAATAACTCTAGCCTTGTCTACCGCCTTAAGAAATCCTTATATGGCCTTAAGCAAGCTCCGAGAGGTTGGTATGCCAAAATGGATAGGTTTCTCCTTGACACTGATTTTTCTAGATGCCATTCTGACCCCAATGTCTATACCAAGAAAGTAGGAAACCATCTCATCATACTTGTTCTATATGTTAATGACCTTATTCTTACTGATAGTGACCCTAAGCTTATAACCCATGTGAAATCCAGTCTTAAGCAAAATTTTGAAATGTCAGACTTAGGACATTTGCATTATTTTCTTGGTCTCCAAGTCATGCAAACCAAAGAAGGAATCTTTCTTTCTCACATGGAAGATTGTACACCAGCGCCTTCTCCCTTCCAGTCTGGAGTCAAACTTTCTGCCACTTGTACTTCACCTGAAGTAGATGCCACCTTGTATCGTCAGCTTGTTGGTAGTCTCTTATACTTGACTCATTCCTGTCCTGACCTTTCCTTTGTCGTTGGTCGTGTTGCTTGTTATATGCAAACACCTCATGAAATTCACTGAAAAGCAGCTAAAAGAATACTTCGATATATTCAAGGCACACTTCAGTTTGGGATTCATTACAGTACAAGGGAGGAACCTTTGTTGGTTGGTTTCACTGATTTAGATTGGGTCGGCGATCCTGATGATCGAAAGTCTACTGTAGGTTATGTTTTCAGCCTGGGATCTGGACCTATCACTTGGGCTTGTAAGAAACAACAAGCTCTTGCTCTTTCTTCAGTAGAGGCAGAATATCGAGCCACAATTAATGCCATTCAGGAAGCTTTATGGCTTTGACATATCCTTTCAGAGTTTGGATTCGAGCAGTAGTAGCCTACTCCACTTTGGTGTGACAATCAAAGTTCCATAAAGCTTGCCAAAGATCCAATCCTACATCAACACAACAAACACATTGAGCTACATATGCACTTCATCAGAAATCTTGTTCATGATCGTATTCTTGAAGTGCTCTTTTTTCCTACAGATGATCAAGTTGCAGACATCTTCACCAAGTCTCTTACAAAAGCAAAGTTTTCTAAACTTCGATCTATGTTAGGAGCTCAGGAACTTGTCATTAAGGGGGGATAGGCTCTAATGCCTCCTTCCTTCTCCTAATAGTGTCACTTTTGTAAATCCTTCAATCCTATCCCAAGTTGTTCTTACGGGGAGATGTTAGGATATTTAGACACTTAGGAGTTAGTTAAGATCAACTTGTATAATATATCCGTTAGGAAAAGTGTGTTTCTTTAGTATGCATTTGTAAATATCTAATCCGACGGTCACGATATGTTGTGATCCAACAGCTCAACTTCTCTTAGATCATACCTAACCTTGATCCATGGCTTAACACCCGATTGGTCCATGATCTCTATTTAAAGAGCATAGAGGGTGTTATAGCTTGAAATGACACCTCTCCGTCCGTGACGACACTTGCTTCCCTTGGTCGCATGACGACACTTCTTGAGAACAAGTTCAGTCACACAACAGGACATTTGTGGATGGAGGAGTCATTTGGGACACTAAAAATGGTTGAAATTACCTCATTCTTGACCCGTTTGATGTATATGATCCTTAGGAACATTTTTCCAGACCAAACCATCTCCTGAAAATGAGCAGAAAAGCCTATTTTTGGCCATTTTTCAACATGAGCGCGACTCCACTGTTATAATAGTAGCGTGTGTACGCGACTTTACCTCATTCAAAGTAGCGCCCATTGCCATGTGTACGCGACTTTGTCTACTATAGAGTAGAGTACACTCCTGTTTTGGTCAAAAATCTCGAAATTCGAGTAAGTTAAGTTGGTTGGGAAACCTCTTGAGTGGTTATAACTTCTTTTCCTCTTCCTCATTGATTATATAAGGAGGGTAGAAGGGTCATGTGAAGGGAGCAAGCCTAATTGCAAAGTTATGCTGGAGGAATGGAGACCCTCATCCCCCTCTCTTGTGCTTCAGTTTTGGTAAACCCTAGTACAATTGCTTAGAGGCTGGGATCCTTGGAGAACGGAAGCAGGAGACCTTGAATCTAGGTTTCGTGAAGTGCCAAGCTTGAAGGAACATATAATTGTATGTAATTGCTTTCATTCATTAATAAAGATCAGACGTTCTTCTCTTTCCAAATATGACCTATTAATGTGTCTTAAGATTTTATCACTGTTTGATTATAGTTTGATGTCTCTTTCCATTATAGATATCAGTATTATATATGTAGTCAAATGTATTTGAGAAAGGTATCAAGTTGTTTTGCAGGTATGGGCATTGCGACACTGGATAAGCATTGAAGAGCGAGGGAGGAAAAGCTAGGATCAACCTTCTGAATAAGGTGCCTACATATCTAAACCCTAATCTCTTCATTTATTAGTTATACTTGCAGAATGCTTGTAAGTCTATCTTTATCACCGTAAGTTGGTAGTTTCTCCCCTGAACTATAGGTGCATTTTCCCCACAACAGAATGGCGACTCCACTGGGGAAAGCCTAACTGCTTAGGGGTATCCAAGGTCATTTCTTCAGTCTTGTTTGATGGTCTTTGTTCATTTTCTTGATTAGGATCAGTTAGTAGGCTCTGTTTGACCCTCCTGGGATTTTTACAGACCCTTCCCAACCCTTGCAAACCTTTGTGGACCCAGTTTGGGGGTTTTAACCCCGTTTTTTAGACTTTTTTTCTTGTACGCTACTGTTTGTACCACACAGTAGCGCCCATACTACTATGAGCGCTAGTTTCCTTCATACACAGTAGCGCCCATACTGCTATGAGCGCTAGTTTCCTTCATACACAGTAGCGCTCAAAATCTGGGTTTGAAATTTTTGAGTTTTTGGGTTGTGGACCCAAATCTGGGGGCTGTAGCTGCATTTTTTGGGGGTCCCTGATGACCTTAGGTCTGTGTTAAATCCCTGTAAGTGGTCTCCCATCCTTCTATTGATCCTACATTCATGATTTGAACCTCTTTTGATCATTTTGGGCTTGTTTGGAAAGTTTTGGGGTTTGTTGACTTAAGTTGGGGGGTTGTGGACTTGTTTGGTGTTTTGTACCTTAATTTGAGTCTGATTGAACTTGCTTGCCCCATTTCCACTGGATTTGAAACCTCTTGAGTCTTTTTGACCCTGTTTGTATCTATTTGAGTGAAATTTCTCTTTTAGGTTGGTTTCTTGTCCTCCCTTATGCTTTTAGTTTTTCTTTTGTAGTGAAAGCTCAAGTGTTTTGGCTGTTGTTCAAGACCTTGTTTGCATTGTTTACGTGCAGACCTGACTTTACCAAACCATACTTCTTCGTAGGTCATTTGCTTCATTTGGGTCTAAAAGTAGTTTTTGTACTCTTTTCCCAATATTTAGCATGCTTACATCAATAAGAATTTGAAAGTCATATTGGTAGCTTTTACTGTTTCATAAAGAGAACCTGAAAGTTTCTTTGCTTTGCTTTGATAGTAGGTTAGTTTCAGTTTTTGTTTCTTACCTTTGAAAAGCATAAAGAATTTTGATTCATTTTCTAAATAGAGTACCTTGCAAGTGGCTTAAAAGATTTTAGAGTGCTTTGCATAAAAAAGAACAAGTTTTCTTTTGCATACCTAGTTGCTTGAGTAGCTGCATTCTTAGGTTTTGAGTTTAATTTTTTACATTTAGACTTTATTTTTACCCTTTTTGCATTCAAAAGATAAAAAAATTGCATTTGCACATGCATTCTAGATCAGAATTTTAAGACTTGCATTGAAAAGAAAAAGATTTGTTTGGTGGTAAATATTTCATTTTCAGTACTCTATTTCTATTATAACCACTCTCACACACCCACTACCTTTTTTGAGTAATCAAGTAACCTTTAAAATGAACTCTAATAAAATGAACTAGCAACATTTTCTTTTCTAGGTTACACTACACCAACTAGTCTTGGTTAGGATCTTGGGTTTGAAACACCTTAAACCACCCAAGATCACACATTGCGCAAAAATCGTAGTGAGACTATCATTAGGCAAACCCACCTCACTCAAAATTTGCCTGGGAGCATATGCAGTAGGTCAATGTGAGATCAGTTTGTGGGAATACCCCTCCTACTTTCTGTTCGAGCATACGCCAGGATCGGATTGCGTATTGGGGACTCTTTCAAGTTTCGGGCTTAGCTACCCTGCCCACGCTTTCTGATTCGACCGGTGACTGTTCCCCCAGGAGTTTTCGGTGTTGTGGTATCCTTAGTATCAGACTCTAGGTTCATACACAGGTGACAGCGGAGGGTATATCTGCTGTACCTAGGACAGACGTGGGAGGAAATCCCTTGCAGGTCTTTGGGAGGGCGGTTGGGTGATTCCAGCGCTTGCACCCTTAGTCATTGTATTGTGGACCCCGGGTAACTGTCCTTCATCCTTCGTTGATCTGTTCTGGGCCCTCATCATCCCAGACTCTTCTCCGGAAGGCATCTGTTTGCCTGGTTTGATTTACTTAGGACCTTTTTTAGTGGTGTGCTCTTTGTGCTACTTGTTTTAGTTTGCCTTAGGGAACTTCTTGTTCATTTGAGCAGGAAACTATGTCTAGCATTCCGGCGAGTGCCAATCAAGGTACCCCTGTTCCGGGGGATCCTTGTGTTGTTCCATTCATTGGAAACATTGGTGCTCCCTTAATGGCTACTCTGAATCTTCCTGGATTCACTATTGGGCTGCCGGTTTGGTTGTTTTCCACTCTGAATGCCTTGCATGCTCCTGACGCTTCTTTTGTGAGCACCTCAAATCAAGAGCATCAGAACCCTGTGCCTCCTTTGCCAGTAGCATCTTCTCCTCCTCCTTCTACCTCATGTGGCGAAAGTAGCAATATTAGTAACCAGCAGTCTAAAAGGAATAGATGGGGGAAGAATAGGAAGAAGATGCCAAAACAAGGGGGCAAGCACCCTGCCTCTGCAAATCATGCAGGGGGCACCCACCCAGCCTCTGGAGGTCATGCTGGGAGAAAACTTTTAGTCACTGACAATCATACTGAAAGTTTGTCTTCAACCACTGTCAGTCATGTTGAGGACACGTCATTGATCACTGCTAGTCATATTAATGACAAGTCACCAGTTCCTGTGAGTCATACTGGAGACACCAGATCAGCCACTGCAAGTCATGCTGAGGGAGTTGACATTGTCGACAAACCCAACAAACAGAAGCTTAAGTTCCCTTGTAAGTTTTGCGAGGGAGAACACCTTACTTACTTGTGCCCTGTACTTCCAGAAGTGCAAAAAGTGTGGTCCTTAGTTCAAAAGTCTTCTGCTTCTGAGCAACCAGCCTCTGTGAGTCATGCTGGGGGCAAGCTGTCAGCCAATGCTAGTCATGCTGAGAGTACTGACATTGTAAAGGAGTCTAAACCTATAGGACGGAAACCAAAGTTCCCTTGTAAACTTTGTAAGGGAGATCACCTTACTCACCGATGCCCTGCCATTCCAGAGGTACGAAGAGTGTGGTCCATGTCTGAAGGAACCTCTGTTCCTAAGTTGTCTATAGATTCCCTGCAGTCAGATCAACCTTTGGTTGATAAAGTGGTTGAACCAATGCAATCTTTGGTCGACCCCACTCTTCCTTCGGAGAGTGAAGTGATTGAATCGATGCAATCTTCGACCGATCCCATCAGTCCTTCAGAGATTGATGCACCTACTACTGAAGTCTTCTGCATTTCCAGTTTGGATGTTCCTGAAAAAGGGGGCACTTCATCTGTGCCATGTGAACCCCTACCAAGCCCTAGGATTGTTTCCTTTGATTGGAATAGTCTAGCCGAGCCTCGTCTTCCTTCTTCGACACCTTTCCAGATAAAGGTTGATATCGGAAACCATACGGTTGATCAATGCATTGTTGATGAAGGTGCTTCTGTTAGTATCTTATCCGCTTATGCTTGGAGAGATTTGGGTTTCCCTAATTTTATTCCAGCTGTTAATTGGCCGTTGACCTTTGATAGAAGACCTAGTGAACCGATCGGATTCCTCCGTCAGGCACCTGTTACCTTGGGTGGAAAAACAGTCTTACTTGATTTTATGGTTTTAAAGGACCCTATGGACTTTGATATGATCCTCGGGCGTGATTACGTTTATGCTATGCATGCTGTGGTGTCTACGCTTTTTCGTGTGATGCATTTCCCTCATAACGAAAACATTGTCACCATCGACCAGCTTGCATTCGTTGATCCTCCTTATTACCCAACTGTAGACCAGTCTGATCCCTCGTCATTAGGCACTACTATGTCACATGCGCCTCATGTGGCATATTGTTCCTTGAGTTCAACTGCTACTGAGAAGAAGTCTCTGAGTTCATGCTTACCTTCTCGGGACTTGGTCCCAGCTTTTGACCAAGTGACACCTCTATCTGAATGTTTAGATATGTATTCTATCTGGGATGATATACTTCCTTCCGATGAAGTTTTCCTAGAGTCTATGGTACAGTCTGCCATTCACTTGGATGTTGATCCAGTCACAGTTATGTCCAGCCCCGATTTGACCTTAAAGTCTAATCTTCCTACTGTTGAGTCTTTGGACTCTCCTATAGATCCGCAAATCGGTGTTCCTGCTGAGTTTGATTCTGCTTCTAGAATTTTCAACTCCCGTGATGATGAATTTGTTTTTGCAGATTCCATCATGTCCTTCAACTTTGATCTTCATCCTGAATTTGATCTTGTTGATTGTAAGTCCTCGGGCTTGGGTACCAGAGAGTCTTCATCTGAAAACTCTGCCTTGTTTATGCCTGTTGTTGATGATAGTGAAGTTGAAAGTATTTCTACCACAGTGACTTGTATCGGGTCTTTCTTTACATATGTTTTGGATATGATCTTGGTACTGATGTTTCTTGGAGACAGGATTCTTAGATGGATGTATACTTGCTTACTGGTCCTTTTCGACACCTTGTGCGACCATGTCAGGTATATTCGGAACCTTGCATATAGGTTTAGGCTTCTCCGATGTTATGTTGCATTTGAACCTTTTGCCATCCGAATTTGCCATAGGGTCGAACCTGTTGGATATTGGTGTGTTAGCCATCTCTTTATGCATTGTGCACCAGTCCGACAGCAGAGCCTACCTAACATGGGTCACCCTAGTCAGCACCCTTATGCCATTCTGGTTCCCATGCTGAGTTTTTCTCATAGCCTCGGGAGCCTTTTTAGATTTACCATGACTTTGAGAAGAAGCCTCATATCTTTCTTCCTCACATATTTCTGGCCATCCCTGATAAGGATCCCATCTTTGTGTTCAAATTTCATATGCATCTATTATGATCCCGCTTGCGCTAATGAGCCTGAAGCCGGCTTCCACGCTTTTAGCCCATTGTATAAGCCTTCATCTCTGATCTCATTTCCGCTAAGCCCTGTATCATTTTGCCTTTTCAATTTGACACCTTTTACCTGGAGGAGACACACCCTGAGTGTCCTTATCTTGCCCATGTTCCTTGCATTAGGCATAGCTTTGTTCCATGCGCTTGGAGCTAGTTTTGCATGTCCCTGACACTCGTTTCCTCCTATTTCAAGCATTCTTCTACCTCTACTTCGAGCTCGTTAAAAACAGTAAGTAGGTTACGAGCAGTCTTCCACCTTTCCTTCGAGCTCGTTAAAAACAGTAAGTAGGTTACGAGCATTCTTCTACCTTTCCTTCGAGCTCGTTAAAAACAGTAAGGAGGCTACGAGCATTTCTTTCATCTTCCCTTCGAGCTCGTTAAAAACAGTAAGGAAGTTATGAGCATTTTCCTATCTCCTTTGAGCTCATTAAAAACAGTAAGGAGGTCATGAGTTGACTTTTCTGGACTCATTAAACCTTTACGGAAAAGATCCCTATGGAGTTCTTTTAAGCCCTTTTCAGACTCCTTAAATAGGAAAAGTTTGCCGAGCATAGTTGTCTTTTCGGGCTCGTTAAAATAACTGAACCGACATCCACTTAGGTATAGAATTACCCCTTTTCCGGGCCTTGGTGGATAATTTATGGAAAAGGTATACTCTAGGTATACTCCTGTATGCGCTAGAAGAGTTCTCCTTTTATCATTTTACACTTTTTCGGGGAAGGAGACTAACTTTACGAAAAAGGACCTTTGGAGTCGTCTTTAGGGTTTTCAGACTCTCAAAATGTGAAAACACCAAGCGAGCACATACCAATCCGGGCTCGATATAAAATCCACGGATAAGTGTATAGAGGACTGTTTAAGTTTTTCAACTCTATAAGCAAGAAAACACCGCCGAGCACAGACCAATCCGGGCTCGATATAAAATCCACGGATAGGTGTATGGAGTTTTCTTCTAGGTTTTTCAGACTCCTTAAATATGAAAATACCGTCGAGCATGCTTTAGTTCTTTGTCAAGCTCGTTAAAAAATGAAAAAGGAAAGGGAAGGGAAGAATGTCAAAATATCTTTCAATATGATGGCAGCAAGTCAACTATCTCCTTGAACAAAGCACCTGTTTTGAGTCTATCAAACAAGTTGGGTTCTAGCATTTGGCCTTAGGGTAAACCTGCCCTCAGAGTTCTTACTCCTCCGTTTGGTTAATCTTACAATCATATGGAGAATCTGTTAATGTCTCCTACATTGCAGATTTGCATCGTGGTCCCTTTGTGTTCAAAGCTGCCTAAGTCACTCTTGTGTCGTGCTCACTGTTCAAGGATATAACCTGTGTCGGCCATTCTGCAGTTGCCTTGACCTCATGTGTCGGCCATTCCTTGGTGTCAGTATGTTTCATCATGTGTTCAGTCCTACTCCAAATCAGCTCATACCTGTTGAGTGTCCCTCGTGTTGGATGATGGAGGATGCATTAAGGCCTCCCTTCCGACGGACTTCTTCCCATCGACTTCAACTCATTGTGCTCTGGGAATGAAGTTTAGAGTTTCGGTTAGTACCTTGGGGATTGCAGTCCCTAGTGGCAGTTTCCCTCGCTATTGGATAGATGGGAATACATCAATGTCTCCTATCCGATGGATTCTTCAAGTGTTCGACGGCAAGACCATCTATTCGCACTTGTCGAATGTACTAGGTACCTTGGGTTCCATTTTCATTATTGCTGGACACCCTCGCGTTTGTTAACGGTATACATCAATGACCGGTAATCAAACGATACCTCCCATGTTCGACATCAGCTCATTTATTCGCATGGATAGGTTTGTACCTTGGGTTTTTTTTGGATGAAGACCTTGGGATCCTCGATAGCATCACCTCATTTATGTTATCGCCCAAGTTGCGCAAGACTGAGCCCCACTCTTTTTGGCTCTTGATGAGACATAGATCCAGCTTGTTCTCTATGGCTATGTTCTCCAGTTTTGACATGGATCCACCTTGTATTTATGTGGCTATGTTTACACTTATGTTCCTCATGGATCCACGCTTGTATTTTAGTGGCCATGATATATGCATCAGTATTGTGGATCATTATTGTATCCTCTTGGATATCATGTTCCATCATTTGAACATGGACAGTTACCCCATGGATAAGTTTGTCTGACTTTGCCTTTGCTTTCAGGTACTTCATTTGAGCCTATGATTCTTGGTTTCTTCGTTCCTCCATGATTCAACTCTTTATTATTTATAATGTATTTCGGCCATCGTTTCCCGTCCTCCCTCTGACCTCATACATTAGGGGGCATCTGTTATAGCTTGAAATGACACCTCTCCGTCCGTGACGACACTTGCTTCCCTTGGTCGCATGACGACACTTCTTGAGAACAAGTTCAGTCACACAACAGGACATTTGTGGATGGAGGAGTCATTTGGGACACTAAAAATGGTTGAAATTACCTCATTCTTGACCCATTTGATGTATATGATCCTTAGGAACATTTTTCCAGACCAAACCATCTCCTGAAAATGAGCAGAAAAGCCTGTTTTTGGCCATTTTTCAACATGAGCGCGACTCCACTGTTATAATAGTAGCGTGTGTACGCGACTTTACCTCATTCAAAGTAGCGCCCATTGCCATGTGTACGTGACTTTGTCTACTATAGAGTAGAGTACACTCCTGTTTTGGTCAAAAATCTCGAAATTCGAGTAAGTTAAGTTGGTTGGGAAACCTCTTGAGTGGTTATAACTTCTTTTCCTCTTCCTCATTGATTATATAAGGAGGGTAGAAGGGTCATGTGAAGGGAGCAAGCCTAATTGCAAAGTTATGCTGGAGGAATGGAGACCCTCATCCCCCTCTCTTGTGCTTCAGTTTTGGTAAACCCTAGTACAATTGCTTAGAGGCTGGGATCCTTGGAGAACGGAAGCAGGAGACCTTGAATCTAGGTTTCGTGAAGTGCCAAGCTTGAAGGAAGGTATAATTGTATGTACTTGCTTTCATTCATTAATAAAGATCAGACGTTCTTCTCTTTCCAAATATGACCTATTAATGTGTCTTAAGATTTGATCACTGTTTGATTATAGTTTTTTGTCTCTTTCCATTATAGATATCAGTATTATATATGTAGTCAAATGTATTTGAGAAAGGTATCAAGTTGTTTTGCAGGTATGGGCATTGCGACACTGGATAAGCATTGAAGAGCGAGGGAGGAAAAGCTAGGATCAACCTTCTGAATAAGGTGCCTACATATCTAAACCCTAATCTCTTCATTTATTAGTTATACTTGCAGAATGCTTGTAAGTCTATCTTTATCACCGTAAGTTGGTAGTTTCTCCCCTGAACTATAGGTGCATTTTCCCCACAACAGAGGGTCATTGTCTAGTTGATCGATTATGAGAAGCTCATTTGTAACTTTCTTTATTTGTATAATATATTTCTCCGTAGAAGCTATTTGGTCGGGGCCATGGAGTGTTTCCCTCTCAAGGGTTTAAACCACGTCAAAACATCGGTGTATTGATTTGTGATCTATTTGTGTGAAGTGGTTGCTCTAGGTGTTCAGTCTTTTGGGGGTACCTTGTGTACCCGAACAACTCACATATCCCACTAAACAAACAAATGAGAGGATAATCCCACTTTCCTACCTAGCTTAAATTCATGCTTGACGCATGTGTTAGATGCACTTTCCCAATAAATGCCTCCTACAACTAATGGATTTCTCGTCTTAGTTAGTATATTCCTAGTTTCATTTTATGTGGCCTTGGAGAAGTTAACCCTCTAATCCTACAACCAAGGCCCTAGACCCAAACTATTGTTGGTTTTCTATCACACAAAATCAACTCTAGTTTATTTTAATTGTGTTGCTTTTAACGGCTGTTATTACTCAGAGGGATGCATAAGTGAGAAAAAAGGATGATGTTCTTAACTAGAATAGATACAAAAAAATATTACTAGAAATTAAAGAATACCACTTCAAAATTTGAAAGAGATACTTGACCATAAACAATTTACAAAAATACAAAGGACCAAGTAGAACCTTTCGAAACCTAAGAAAGATGCAACTTTTTAAGAAAATTATTGTAACCAAAAGAAAGCAACTCTTTATGATCCTTATGATAACAAGCTAATGCAAGCCATATAATATTTTCCTTTATATGAAAACACTCCCAAGGGCATCAAAATACCTAAGACATTCCTACATGAATTAGAAGAAAACTATGATTTCATTGAATATTCAATTTTTCTTTTCATTTAGGGCATAATGAAAAAACCACTAAATGATGATTTTCAATGCTTAAAATAACAATTTTGAGAATCCAAGAAAGACCTAGGTTCCCAGTAGACTTGATAAAACTAAAATTCCATCTTTTTACTATTTCGCCCCTAATGAGGACCACTCGCATGTTCCTCAAGAAAGGTGTGTGGGGAAGGGTTTCCATGTTCCTTTTCCTTTATAAAGGTGTGAGGCCATGTGATTTTTTAATAGGAAAAGTGTGTGGGCCATCAGATTCATGCTTTTGCTACCACTACAGGGTTTGTGGAATGCATGAGTAGGCATAAAACATGCAAAAAGTAAGAATTTTTTGCACTTTCTTGGAAACTAAAGAGGGGAAGATTATGGTAATGATGTAATGGATTGAAGTCAGCCCCAAATCACTAGAAAAACCAAACTACATGAAAGTTTTCATGATCTGTTTGAGTGAACATGTCTTGGATCATTCTATTTGTCCCATCATATTCAACTATGTTGTTATTATCATCTTCTTCGATATGATCATTAACTTGAGATTCAATATTCACTCCATGTTCAGCTTATACAAAATTATATCTACTAGTACTTGGTGCATTCTCCAACGTCGGACACCTAGGGGCACTTGTCTTTATAATTCAAAACAATCATGCAAAATTAGTTTGTATAAAAAATATACTATATAAAGTTTTACAAATATGATCAATATAAAGACTTATAATGAATATAGCTTACCAAGGGATGCTATTCATTACCCCCTTTGGCATGTCCATATTCCTACAATGTTTTAAAGCTATTTTTATCAAAATTCTTTTGTGAATGAATGCCCTGCATCGAGCGCAAGGGAAATAACATTTGTTATCACCCATTTCCCTTAAATCCACCCACAACCTATCAAGCCTATCCTTTATTTTTCTTATGGACTATTTTTATCTGGCATTCTTCCCTACCAAAATAAAGTGATGACTATCTTATAAAATGAAGTGATCGTGTAGATATATTACTAATTTCTAATGTAATTGAAAGAGAAAATAAATTTGTTTTATGTTTGAAAAAATACCTTATAACCTTTTTGAACTATCACAATTATAGCAAAACTATCGAAATGTCTATTAAATATCATATTTATCAATTCTGTATTCACCAGACTTCCGATACTTGTTGACATAGTCAATGTTGAATTTTTCAACATTGACCAGTTGTTATAGCTTGAAATGACACCTTTCCGTCCGTGACGACACTTGCTTCCCTTGGTCGCACGACGACACTTCTTGAGAACAAGTTCAGTCACACAACAGGACATTTGTGGATGGAGGAGTCATTTGGGACACTAAAAATGGTTGAAATTACCTCATTCTTGACCCATTTGATGTATAGGACCCTTAGGAACATTTTTCTAGACCAAACCATCTCTTGAAAATGAGCAGAAAAGCCTGTTTTTGGCCATTTTTCAATATGAGCGCGACTCCACTGTTGAAATAGTAGCATGTGTACACGACTTTGTCTCATTCAAAGTAGCGCCCATTGCCATGTGTACACGACTTTGTCTACTATAGAGTAGCGTACACCCCTATTTTGGTCAAAATCTCAAAATTCGAGTAAGTTAAGTTGGTTGGGAAACCTCTTGAGTGGTTATAACTTCTTTTCCTCTTCCTCATTGACTATATAAGGAGGGTAGAAGGGTCATGTGAGGGGACCAAGCCCAATTACAAAGTTATGCTGGAGGAATGGAGACCCTCATCCCCCTCTCTTGTGCTTCAGTTTTTGTAAACCCTAGTACAGTTGTTTAGAGGCTGGGATCCTTGGAGAACAGAAGCAGGAGACCTTAAATCTAGGTTTCGTGAAGTGCCAAGCTTGAAAGAAGGTATAACTTTATGTACTTGCTTTCATTCATTAATAAAGATCAGATGTTCTTCTCTTTCCAAATATGACCTATTCTTGTGTGTATTAGATTTTATTACAGTTTGTTTTCAATCTGATGTCTCTTTCTATTATGAATATCAGTCTTATATATGTAGTCAAATGTGTTTGAGAAAGGTATCAAGCTGTTTTGCAGGTCTGGGCATTGCGACATTGGATAAGTATTGAAGAGCGAGGGAGGCAAAGCTAGGATCAACCTTCTGAATGAGGTTCCTACATCTCTAAACCCTAATCTCTTCATTTATTTGTTGTACTTGCAGAATGCTTGTAAGTCTATCTTTATCACCGTAAGTTGGTAGTTTCTCCCCTGAACTATAGGTGCATTTTCCCCACAACACCAGTCAATAGTGACCGTTGCAAAAGTTCAATGGTTATCTCTCGCTTGTCGATGTTTCGATAGTTTTCCGTCAGACTATCGACTAACATGCCCAAGACATCGAAGCTCCGAGACTTTAGGGAAAACTATCGGAAGACCAGCAGTAAGATGACAAAACACTGACAATTTAAGGATAACCATGGTTCAACCAACGAACACAGGATGATTTTTAAAAATATACAAAAAAATTAGATTTTTAACAAGTATTTTTCGACGGTCTATCCATACCATCAGATAATTTCACCGAATTTTGAGCCAAAATGTTGTAGTGACATATATATCAAGAAAGAGGAGATCGATATGTCCATCGAATCTAGCAAACATAGTTCACAATTGGCTTGTTTTGATGTTATCCAGTGTGTTTGGTCAGCACACTATGAACCACAACCTTTTTCGTGTTTTAATCAATTGTGAACTTGTTATTTTTTATATGTGTAATTGAGTTATTACTTGTATGGAAGAAGATACGCTTTCATTATTGTACTACTTAGAAGCAAATGAAGGAACTTGTACTTGTGTTTTTACAGCTGATATGGAAAATTCATATATAGTTTCTAAAGCATTCACTCAATTATGCAAGAAATAGAAAGTAGAAAAGGAGTATCCTACTAAGGGATTTTATAGAAATTCCCCAAACAAATATTTTATAGGATTCTTTGTTATACAGTATTGGAGAATTGGATTCGAGTAGGGATAATTTTAAGGACCTGTACTTATTTAAAAGTGTATAAACCTTGGTGAATCTTACTAATTCTTAAAATGTCAAAAATAAAATATTTGGCGATATGTTTCTAAAATTATTTCAATTTATAAGGATTTTATATAGTTTATATAATAATTTGGCGATTTTTAGAGTGAAAAAAGTTGACCCCATCAAAAGTGGGCGAAATGGGTCTTCAAAAAATGCAAATTGGCAAATCTTTTTTCGGAAAAAAACATGGAACAATACCCCATGGGCTAAATTTCGCCCCTAAAATTATCCTTGGATTGGAAGGGGGGGGGATTTTTTTATTCTTCATATGGAGATGGATTAGAGATGAGAACCTACCAATGATTGATTTACCTTTATCGAAGGTTTCAGATGATAGTTCGTGAAACCATGTTTTTGTAAAAGAAAGGATACATTAGTTATGGGATCAAATGGTTTCCATATTGATCTCTTCTCAAGGTATATTTATTTCACTATATGTAGGAAGTATAGCTCTTCGTTCATTGACTAGGTCACCAAATAGAATAACTATTTCTATCATGGAGATAGTAAAAAAAAACTATTTATGAACATTTTTTTATGATGATTTGGCTATAAATAAAGGTATTTGTATTAGTGTTTTCAAATGTTTTATTTCATTGTGTTTTACTTTTGTCATCGGTTCTATTCAATAACCTTTTCAAATTCCTTTTCTACTAGATTTAAATATAGAGAACACTCAAGAATCGTCCAATAAAATTATATCCGATGAACACATCGATGGTGATGGAGAATCCATAAAGAATTACCAAACTGATAGACAAAATGGACAAGAAGTGTCTCAAAAACAAGATGGCCGTAATTTATATTTCAAATATTGTTTATCTAATTGTTGAGGATGGTATTATACTTTGAAAAGCAAAAAATTATAAAAAAAAATGCATACCTGCAAATTTGCACGTCAAGATGATTTGATTAGTTTTGGACATGTGGATTCTCCACAAGAGCTAGGATCAAGGACATCCGTGGATAGAATCCACGCAAGGACATTGGATTTGGGAGCCTTGGAGAATAGAAAACCAATTGGAGTTTTCATAGCAAAACACGATCACTCCAGCATTGTTACTCTCCACTCAAATGTTGGCCAGTCATTGACAGGTAAGAGAATGAATGATTAATTTATACCTAATTTGGTAAAACAAATTTATTAGGGAATATATGACGTGCACATTTCTACGCAGCTTCCAATACAAAATATTATTTATATTTGAAAAGGAAAGTTTTCTATTTTATCAAAAATTCTCTGAAAATGCCTTCAAAAAGGGAAAAAGGGTGAATGGAAGTACTAATGAATAATTTGAATTTAAGTACAAGGGAACATTATATAAATCACGACCAAATGTGATACACTTTTTGGAAGCATGTCATGCGAAATTCAATATTGGAATTTGGTCTTCTAAATGTGATGTCAATGAAGGGAAACCCTTGTTTATGAAATTTATAGGGACGGAGAAAAAAGAAAGAGCAATTAGGGACCGAATTTTATTTTTATTGTTTCAATAGAGATGTACCATAGATAAAGAAAGAATGAGACAAAAAAACATGGACAAAGTGTGGGAGGAATTCCCAATGAAATATTCAAAAAGTAATACATTAAACAACTTATACTATGAAACGAGAACTTTATACTATGAACGAGAACTCTAGACATAAAAATGATGATTTTTGCAAAAACAAAACACCAAAAACACCCCACAAATAGAAAAGTGTTGATACCAGTATACACGATTTTTGTTTTTTGGTAAAAAATAGAGCCATGGCCTAAACATCCCATACACTTGTTCACAAAAACTTTAAAATCAACCCCTAAATTGGAAAAAAAAAATCTTCAAGAGATAAATTACAACTTTATTTGTATTAATGTTTTCAAATGTCTTATTTCATTGTGTTTTACTTTTATCGTCGGTTCTATTCAATAACTTTTTCAAATTCCTTTTCTACTAGATTTAAATATAGAGGACAGTCAAGAATCGTCCAATAAAATTATATCCGATGAACACATCGAGGGTGATGGAGAATCCATAAAGAATTACAAAACTAATACACAAAATGGACAAGAAGTGTCTAAAAAACAACATGGTCGTAATTTATATTTCAAATATTGTATATCTAATTATTGAGGATGGTATTATACTTTGAAGAGCAAAAAATTATAAAAAAAATGCATACCTGCAAATTTGCAAGTCAAGATTATTTGATTAGTTTTGGACATGTGGATTCTCCACAAGAGCTAGGATCGAGGACATCCGTGGATAGAATCCAACCAAGCACATTTGATTTGGGAGCCTTGGAGAATAGAAAACCAATCGGGGATTTGGGAGCAAAACATGATCACTCCAGCATTGTTACTCTCCACTCAAATGTTGGCCAGGCATTGACAGGTAAGAGAATGAATGATTAATTTATACCTAATTTGGTAAAACAAATTTATTAGGAATTAAATGACATGCACTATTTCTATGTCGGTTCCAATACAAAATATTATTTATATTTGAAATGGAAGGTTTTCTATTTTATCAAAACGTCTCTGAAAATGCCTCCAAAAAAGGAAAAAGGGTGAATGGAAGTACTAATGAAGAATTTGAATTTAAGTACAAGGAAACATTATATAAATCACGACCAAATGCGATACAATTTTTGGAAGCATGTCCTACAAAATTCAATATTGGAATTTGGTCTTCTAAATGTGATGTCAATGTAGGGAAACCCTTGTTTATGAAATTTATAGGGACGAAGAAAAAAGAAAAAGAAATTGGGGACCAAATTTTATTTTTATGGTTTCAATAGAGATGTACCATAGATAAAGAAAGAATGAGACAAAAAAACATGGACAAAGTGTGGGAGGAATTCCCAGTGAAATCTTCAAAAAGTAATACATTAAACCACTTATATTATGAAATGAGAACTTTATACTATGAATGAGAACTCTGGACATAAAAGCGATGATTTTTGAAAAAAAAACACCAAAAACACCCCCCAAATAGAAAACTGTTGATACGAGTATACACGATTTTTTTTTGGTAAAAAATAGAGCCATGGCCTAAACATCCCATACTCTTGTTCACAAAAACTTTAAAATCAACCCCAAAATTGGAAAAAAAAATCTTCAAGAGATAAATTACAACTTTTATTTGTATTAGTGTTTTCAAATGTCTTATTTCATTGTGTTTTACTTTTGTCGTCGGTTATATTCAATAACTGTTTCAAATTCCTTTTCTACTAGATTTAAATAAAGAGGACAGTTAAGAATCGTCCAATAAAATTATATCTGATGAACACATCGAGGGTGATGGAGAATCCATAAAGAATTACCAAAATTATAGACAAAATGGACAAGAAGTGTCTGAAAAACAAGATGGTCGTAATTTATATTTCAAATATTGTTTATCTAATTATTGAGGATGGTATTATACTTTGAAAAGCAAAAACTTTAAAAAAAATGCATACGTGCAAATTTGCAGGTCAAGATGATTTGATTAGTTTTGGAAATGTGGATTCTCCACAAGAGCTAGGATCGAGGACATCTGTGGATAGAATCCAACCAAGCACATTGGATTTGGGAGCCTTGGAGAATAGAAAACCAATCGGGGTTTTGGGAGCAAAACGTGATCACTCCAACATTATTACTCTCCACTCAAATGTTGGCCAGTTATTGACAGGTAATAGAATGAATGATTAATTTATACCTAATTTGGTAAAACACATTTATTAGGGATTATATGACATGCACTATTTCTACGCGGCTTCCAATACAAAATATTATTTATATTTTACATGGAAGGTTTTCTATTTTATCAAAAAGTCTCTAAAAATGCATCCAAAAAAAGAAAAAGGGTGAATGGAATTACTAATGAAGAATTTGAATTTAAGTACAAGGGAACATTATATAAATCACGACCAAATGCGATACAATTTTTGGAAGCATGTCCTGCAAAATTCAATATTGGAATTTGGTCTTCTAAATGTGATGTTAGTGAAGGGAAACCCTTGTTTATGAAATTTATAAGGACGAAGAAAAAAGAAAAAGCAATTGGGGACCGAATTTTATTTTTATGGTTTCAATAGAGATGTACCATAGATAAAGAAAGAATGAGACAAAAAACATGGACAAAGTGTGGGAGAAATTCCCAGTGAAATCTTCAAAAAGTAATACATTAAACCACGTATACTATGAAATGAGAACTTTATACTATGAACGAGAACTCTAGACATAAAAATGATGATTTTTGCAAAAGAAAACACCAAAAATACCCCCCAAATAGAAAAGTGTTGATACCAGTATACACAATTTGGTTTTGGTAAAAAATAGAGCCATGGCCTAAACATCCCATACTCTTGTTTACAAAAACTTTAAAATCAACCCCTAAATTGGAAAAAGAAAATCTTCAAGAGATAAATTACAACTTTTATTTGTATTAGTGTTTTCAAATGTCTTATTTCATTGTGTTTTACTTTTGTCGTCGGTTCTATTCAATAACTATTTCAAATTCCTTTTCTACTAGATTTAAATATAGAGGACAGTCAAGAATCATCCAATAAAATTATATCCGATGAACACATCGAGGGTGATGGAGAATCCATAAAGAATTACCAAACTGATAGAAAAAATGGACAAGAAGTGTCTGAAAAACAAGATGGTCGTAATTTATATTTAAAATATTGTTTATCTAATTATTGAGGATGGTATTATACTTTGAAAAGAAAAAAATTATAAAAAAATGCATACCTGCAAATTTGCAGGTCAAGATGATTTGATTAGTTTTGGACATGTTGATTTTCCAGAAGAGATAGGATCGAGGACATCCATGGATAGAATCCAACCAAACACATTGGATTTGGGATCCTTGGAGAATAGAAAACCAATCGGAGTTTTGGGAGCAAAACGTGATCACTCCACCATTGTTACTCTCCACTCAAATGTTGGCCAGTCATTGACAGGTAAGAGAATGAATGATTAATTTATACCTAATTTGGTAAAACAAATTTATTAGGGATTATATGACATGCACTATTTCTATGCAGCTTCCAATACAAAATATTATTTATATTTGAAATGGAAGGTTTTCTATTTTATCAAAAAGTCTCTGAAAATGCCTCCAAAAAAGGAAAAAGGGTGAATGGAAGTACTAATGAAGAATTTGAATTTAAGTACAAGGAAACATTATATAAATCACGACCAAATGCGATACAATTTTTGGAAGCATGTCCTACAAAATTCAATATTAGAATTTGGTCTTCTAAATGTGATGTCAATGTAGGGAAACCCTTGTTTATGAAATTTATAGGGACGAAGAAAAAATAAAAAGAAATTGGGGACCAAATTTTATTTTTATGGTTTCAATAGAGATGTACCATAGATAAAGAAAGAATGAGACAAAAAAACATGGACAAAGTGTGGGAGGAATTCCCAGTGAAATCTTCAAAAAGTAATACATTAAACCACTTATATTATGAAATGAGAACTTTATACTATGAACGAGAACTCTAGACATAAAAATGATGATTTTTGCAAAAAAACAACCAAAAACACCCCCCAAATAGAAAAGTGTTGATACCAATATACACGATTTTTTTTTTTGTAAAAAATAGAGCCATGGCCTAAACATCCCATACTGTTGTTTACAAAAACTTTAAAATCAACCCCTAAATTGGAAAAAAAAATTCTTCAAAAGATAAATTACAACTTTTACTTGTATTAGTGTTTTCAAATGTCTTATTTCATTGTGTTTTACTTTGTCGTCGGTTCTATTCAATAAAGTTTTCAAATTCAAGTTTTTGACTAGATTTAAATATAGAGGACAGTCAAGAATCGTCCAATAAAATTATATCCGATGAACACATCGAGGGTGATGGAGAATCCAAAAAGAATTACCAAACTGATAGACAAAATGGACAAGAAGTTTCTAAAAAACAAGATGGTCGTAATTTATATTTCAAATATTGTTTATCTAATTATTGAGGATGGTACTATACTTTGAAAAGCAAAAAATTATAAAAAAAAATGCATACCTGCAAATTTGTAGGTCAAGATAATTTGATTAGTTTTGTACATGTGGATTCTCCACAACAAGAGCTAGGATCGAGGACATTCGTGGATAGAATCCAACCAAGCACATTGGATTTGGGATCCTTGGAGAATAGAAAGCCAATCGGGGTTTTGGGAGCAAAACGTGATCACTCCAGCATTGTTACTCTCCACTCAAATGTTGGCCAGTCATTGACAGGTAAGAGAATGAATGATTAATTTCTACCTAATTTGGTAAAAAAAATTATTAGGGAATATATGACATGCACTATTTCTATGCAGCTTACAATACAAAATATTATTTATATTTGAAATGGAAGGTTGTCTATTTTATCAAAAAGTCTCTGAAAGTTTTATATTTGAAATAATATATTAGACCATACAAGAACAAATAATTCATATAAATATTCAAAATCTTATTTAGAGTTTAAAACTTATTTAGAGGTTAAAACTCATTTTATATTTTTATAAATTTTAAATATAAGATTTGAAATGATAAGAAAATTATGAATTAAAAAGGCTTCAAATACTAAATTTTATAGTTAATCAAAATTATTGTTTCCGACATTACAAGTTTAAAAATGAAACATATATTAATTCCAACATTTCTTTTGTGCCCAACTTATGTTTTACACTCATTCGCTCACTTGAGCGCCCAAGGGCTGCCCTCACGGGCTACACGATGTTGGGCATCGCGCAGCCTGTGAGGGCAGCCCTTGGGTTCCCAAGTGAGCGGCTCCCACTCACTTGGGCACCCAAGGGATGCCCTCATGGGCTGCGCGATGTTGTGAATCGTACCACCCGTGAGGGCAGCCCTTGGGCGCCCAAGTGAGTGGCTTCGCTCACATGGGAGCCCAAGGGCCTCCCTCACGGGCTGCGCGATGCCCCATGAGGGCGGCCCTTGGGCGCCCAGATGAGCGAATGAGTGTGGCCAGAGGAGCATGAAGGAGGGGGAGGAGGGAGGTGCAACGAGAGGAGGGGGCATTTCCATTATTGATGCAGCCATGGTTGGCTTTGTTCTGTCATGATACCTTGGGCACAACAAAATGCTGGAATTAATATATGCTTCATTTCTAAGAAGTTTGATGTGATTACAAATTTAAAAAGCATTTTAATACGGTAATGATCTAAATGCATTTTAATACCGCAAATAGAACTTGAAATAAATTAGAACAAAGGAACTTGAACTTGTAACTACATTTAAATTTTTATCAAATATATGCATATATTGACAACTATCTTCATTTTAAAGATTTAGATTATTGCCATCATTCCAAAAATAGAAAGATTTAAGTTATTAATGTTTAATAATGATTTTGATTTTTTATAAAAAGTGTAAAAGGTTTTAATGTAGATATAAATATTAGTAAAAATAATATTTATTGTACATAGGCATCTCTTTATCTCAATGTTATGATATTTTCACAAACATATATACCTCATTTCCACAATCTGGTACATAGGTTTTCAATAGTTTAGGAATTTTGTTATATATCTTATAATAAAATCAATAAAATTATATTCGAAGAAACAATTGATAAGAGTGGTGGACAGGAATATAGTGGCAATTAAGATAACCCTCATAGTGAAGTTTGAAGTGTTCTATCTTTCTAGATATCTTTTTAAGAATGGTGCAAAGGCATATTTTATATTGCCAATTAAGATAACCCTCCTTGTGAAGTTTGTGGTGTTCAACCTTTCTACATAGATATATAGATATATTCCATGTCTAAATTTTTAAGCCACGAAATAGGCTTTGTGTCTTTCTACAAATTATTTGTTTTCTCTGATGTGATTGTGATTATAGTCACTTGTTATAATCGTATATTTTTCTTTTCAATATTGATAAAATACAAATATTTGGCCTCCTATGGAGTCTTAACACTTCGACATCTGTGTTCCAATTGATTAAATATCTTTTCCCTGTTTATAATGTATCATGTTCATAAAAATCAATGGTATAGAGAAGAGATGTTTGATCTAATTTTTTCATAAAATGAAGGAAGAAATATAAAATGGAAATATACAAAAAAATATATTGCAAAGAACATAGTAATATAAAAAAAACCAAATTCTATTAATGGAGGAAATATAAAAAGACTGTCAACCACAAAGTAATACAAAAATATCTTAAGATAGATGCATGTGTCAGCTATGCTCATTCCAATAAATATGTTTTTTTTTACAGGAACGGATAAGTTATATATTAAAAATAGTGGCTAGCCACTGGAGCGATTACAGAAAGTAGATAGATCATTGCCTTGAAACAACTTATCAAAATTCAGCAAGTTAGGTTTGCAGAGGACTATTAAGGTAGAGATTACAAATATTGGAAGATAGGATGAAGGTCAGAAATGGGATTAGCTATTGCTTGGGGTTGCTTGGGGCTTCTTTCCCTTCGACCTCGTGCTTCTTTTTAGTTACTTGCCACTCCGAGGTGAGCTTTCCTACTTGCAATTCCATCTTGGTGACCCTCTTTTCCAATTCATCCTGAAAGCTGGCTTGTTCACTGAATTGTTGTTATGTTGCCGTCGTGACCATCTGCCAGAGTTGGATGAGATCCACATCAAGCAACTCGAACCTCCTTCTGGCCTCCTCATCCAGCTTCGCCATCATTCGACTCTGGACTTTCAAAACCTTCTTCAGCTTTTTTAGTTCCTTCTCCATCTATTCCATTCTTTCTTTTAGGGGGGAACCAGGAGCTGAGCTAGACTCCATGGTTTCTTCCAACACCTCCTTCCGAAACTGATCGCAGAGAACGTCTGGAAACGCGATTCTAAAGTCGTATGCATTAGGAGAGAGACCTCGAGCTTTTTTAAGGCTCCAACAAGCATGCATGCCTCTAGAGATGAGGAAATCTTGCCAAATCTTGTTTCCCATGACCTGAAGAGTCCTCTCAAAATGACAAACTGGCAGAAGATGTAAGAGGGGAGATTTCTCGTGATGCAAAGTACATGCTTCAGCTCTCCACCAGTGAAAAGAGAGAATGGTCATGTCCAAACACTGTTCCAAGCTAAAATGCCATCTCCGTGTGTTGGAAGGTGAGCACTTCAAGGCATTTCGGGCTCCACCCTTGTGATGGTGAACCCTAGGGTATGAAGGCATGGCTCTCGATACCATTAAGAAACAAAACCTCCCTAGTCAAGGGCTCCACTCTATTCGCTTCGACGTCTGCTAAGGAGTTAAGATTTCTTAATAAGTGATAAAATCTGATAGAGATGAATTTGTTCGCAAGGAGATTGATTTTCTTTAGAATATGCTTGAGCTTGAGGTGCTTAGGCATTTTTTGAGAGATAATAGCCTTTATTATCAGCCTTGAGCCTCCGAAGACAGCTAGATCTTTGATATTCTTGTTGTTTGCTTGACGAATCCCTTGCCATAGGGCTAGTGCTTCTGCACTGTTATTCGTGTCTATTCCTAATCCCCAGGCGAAAGATAAATCAAGAAGTCCATCAGGGTCCAAAAGGATCCCTCCCCCTCCTGCCGCCCTTGGATTACCTTTAGCTGCTCCATTGAAGAACAAGCAATGGATTCTCAGAGTGTTCCTCCATCTAATGAAGGTTTGCTCATCCAAACGGATTTCCCAACTGGCATAATTTCTAGTGGAGACTACATCTTGAGGTTGGAGTGAAGGAGCGAGATTCTTGATCCAAAGAACCTCTTCTGAATCAAGATAGATTGTATTTTTGCCTTTAGACAGAAAGGAAAGGGTGTCTTCAAGCAAAGCTCTGGATTTTACTGCCACAAGAGAGGGGATGCAATTTTTGTTTCGAAACAACCGATTGTTGCTTTAGAGCCATATTTTCCATAAGACAAATTTGGGGAGAAGCATCCAACACTGTTTTAACTGTTCTTTTTTATTTAGCGAGAAAGGGCAGAGGGACTCCCACATTTTTAGGAGCTCAGAGATGTCCTGCGGGAGGTGGACTGGGGTGGACTCAAGTCCCATAGATTTTCCCCAAACATCCTTTGCGTAGGGGCGGAGGAGAAGAAGATTCTCTGTTGTTTCTTCCTCTGGACAGCAGAGAGGGCATCTAGAGGGCCCTTCACATCCCATTTTTATAATATTTTCACTCGTCATAATACTTTTGTGAGCCAACGTCCATATGAACATGTCTATTTTTGGCAAGGACTTGGTGAACCAGATTGCTTTCCATATCGACAGATCTGAAGGAGCATGAGTGGTTGCAAGGAGAAATTTATAACCTATTGCTGCCATGTACTTTCCTGAAGTAGTTCCCCACCCTGTTTTATCTTTGGAGTAAGTTTTGATAGGCGATTTCCCTTGTAGAAGGGTGAGCAGAGTCTTAACTTCTTCTTTTAAAACCTATGGTATGTTTCTTAAGTCCCATCCTTTCCGGGACCTCTCATCATGAGAATTCCAAGTCGAGATGTCCCAAAGAGTTTTCTGATTGTTGGACAGAAGCCAATCTTTTAGGTTTCCCATGCCTTCCCGAGTGCTTAAAGGGAGTTCTCCCAGAATCGAATCCTCCCAGATTCTAATGTGATTTCCATTCCCTAGGGACCACGTTAGATTTTATCTGAAGAAGTCTAGATATTTTTTACAAAGCGCAAAAATGGGAGACCCTTTGAGGCTCTTAGGAGGGAGATCCAGGCACCAGAGGCGAGGGCCCTGAAAATAATTTTTCCATATAACTGATTTTCTCCAGGTAAGCTTGCCTGAAATTAAATTCTAGATAATTTTGGCTCTGAGGGCTAGGTTTTGGGTACTGATCGCCCGAATCTGGAGACCTCCTTCCAAGAGAGGATTGATAACTTTCCCCCACCCAACTAGATGGATCCTCCTTTCGTTTTGATTTCCACCTTCCCAAAGGAAACGTCTTAACAGGGCGTCAATATTAAGGACAATAGTTTTCGGGGAAAGCAACATGGTACTTTGGAAGATGGGAATGCTTGAGAGGACAGACTTTAGAAGGACCACTTTTCCTGCCAAGTTCATCCACGAAGCCCCCCAAGAGTGATTTCTGGTTTTCAATTTGTCCAAAAGAGGGAGCCAGTGAGAATATTTTGGGGTTGCTTTGAAGATTGGAACTCCTAGGTATTTGAAAGAGTCCCAAGTTGTGAGGCCTTCCATGCCCAGGACTCTTCAATTATAACATTTCTTTTTGGAGTGAAGTTCCACCCATAGACTTTACTCTTCATGAAGTTGATCTTGTTGCCTGATACCTCATTGTAGATATCTAACTCACTTTTGAAATTTCGAGCGGTGTGAACACTTGCTCCCCCCAACAACAAAGTGTCATCAGCAAATTGGGCGTGGTTTAAATCTTTGACTCCAACAGCCATTCTGAGACCCGATAAAGATTGGAGCTACTGACAATGATCAAGATGAAAGCTCAAGACAGATGCTTGAAATGCATAAAGAAGAGGAAATAGGGGGAATCCTTGCCTCAAGCCCTGCGAAGCTTTGAAAAACCTGTTGCACACCCATTGACCAGGGGGGAAATCCAGGGAGAACCTACACATGCCTTGATCCAGCTTATAAAACCAGGATCAAATCCAAAATTCTTCATAAATTTAAAGAGAAAATCATGATTTACTCTGTCAAAGGCGTTTGCTAAATCTAACTTGATGACCATACCTTTTTCTTTTCGCTAGTTGCTAGAATGAATTGCCTCCTACACCAGGATATTGTTGTCTAGAATTTGACGTCCTTTGATGAACCCTCCTTGGTTTTCAGGGATTATGGTCGGAAGAAGTCTTTTGAGTCTGTTGGATATAACCTTGGTGACTATCTTGTAGCCGGTGTTGCACAGAGAGATTGGGCGAAACCTGCTGAAGTTGTTTGCTCCTCTTTCTTTAGGGATGAGCGCCAAGAAGGCTAAGTTGGTGCTTCCGCCTATTTTGTTGATATGTTGGGACTTTGGGACCATTCTAAGCAGGTCTTCTTTGATGGTTGACCAACAGGTTTTGAAGAAGTGGTTGGTGAAGCCATCCGTTCCAGGGGCCTTGTCGTCTTCCATTTGGTCAAGCGCTGCTTTAATTTATTGGAGTTTCGCCGGTGCTGTCAGACTCAGATTTGTCTCATCTTGAACTAGATTAGGAATCAAAGAGATAGGGTAGGAAGAGGAATTGACCAGGCTGTCTGCAATTTCTGTGTAAAGATATTTGAAATAGGATTGGGATTCTTGCTTTATTCCTTTGAAATCCTGAACTTCTTAACCTTGATGTTGGATTTCCTTGATTGTCTTGTATTTCTTTCTGGCCTCTGCCTGCTTATGGAAGAACCTAGTGTTTTTGTCTCCAGTTTCAAGCCAAAGACTTCTGGATTTTTGCTTCTAGAAATTTTCCTCCTCTCGGCAAGCTTGGTGTAACGCCATTTGCAGCTTTGCTTCTTGGTTTAGAATATCATTGGTAATTATGCTATCTTCAAGCAGCAACTGAGGCTCCTCAAGAAGATCTTACGCTTTTTTCTTCTTGATGGTAGGAGATTTGAGCGATTTGGCCCACCTTTTGAGGGCTTTTTTAAGGCGTCTTAATTTTTCCTCCCAGACGAAGAAGGGGGAGCCTCGGACTGGTTCACTCCATATTTGTGAAACAATCTCCTAAAAACCGCCCTGGTTAATCCAAGCTTGGATAAATCTGAATGGGATGGGGCCCAGTGTCCTGTCTTGAGAAACTTCCAACAGTATTGGCTTGTGGTTCGGCACGCTGTGAGGGAGGATTTTAGAAGAGGCTAAGAGTCCATAAAGGAGGAAAGAGTTCTGTACCAAGAACCTATCAAGTCTGGATGCTATATGACCTGGTCCCAGTCTTTTGTTTGACCAAGTGAACTTTCCTTTGGCAAGTTTGATATCCTCCAAGTCCCATTCCAAGATGAGATCCTCCACCCATTCCCTGGCCAGGTCTCTTACCAGGGAGCCACCTTTTTTCTCTCCCTGATCTAGGGTAACATGTAGGTCTCCTCCCACTATAATATTTTCAAGAGAGGTTGAGCTAAACAAGGCCCTTAGTTGATCCCAACAATTTCGTTTCTCTAAAAGGAGGACTAGCACATAAAGGTTAAAGAGGCTTACAAGGTGACCCGTATCTTTGTGATGTAGAAGAGTGAATATCCTGTGTATGCAGCTTTCAACTTGCACTAAATAAAAAACGGAGCGATCCCAGAAGGTACCAATGCCGCCAGAGGCACCTCGGGCACTAACAGCTCTTCCATGACCCTTTTTCCAAAAGGAATGGCTTGCTTTGAGGAGGTCGGCTTCCTCCAGTTTGGTCTCCTGGATTAGTAAGATTTGTGGATTTGTAATTCGAAGTAGATCTTTGAGTAATTCTTCCTTTACTTTACTTCCGAACCCCCTACAGTTCCAGGAGACTAATTTCATGATTTACTTGTTGGGGTGGGGGGGGCTCCTTTTGGCGCCCGACCTTGATGCCTTGTGGATCTTGTAGGGTGCAGCATATTCTTGATGGTTTTCTGAGATCCTTGGAGTATATCTAGGTATGTCTCCTTCTCTCTTGTTTCTTTTTTTTTATTTTTTCCCTCGGGAAGCTTTCTTCGAAGTGTCCTGAGAGCTGCCAGTTTCGGCTCCTTCACTTTCTGAGGCATGATTGAGTTTGAATCAGTGGCTCGGTTGACCTGCATTTCTTCATTTTCTTTCCCTTGAGCATCTTCTTTAGTCATAGTTGGGGGGGAGGCCTCCGTTTCATTTCCTTTTTCCTTTGGTTCTTCATCATTTTCTTCCAGGGGTGCAAAGCTATTCCTAGTGACAATAGGATCGGTTTGGACTTCCGTAGCTTTCCCAGGCGAATTGGGATTTTTCTTTTCTTTCGGTTTGGGATTTGTTTTGGCTTTCTTGGCAAGCTGGCATCCTTCGCCCAATTCCTTTTCTGGGGCTTGTATTTTTGGGCAGTTTCTTTGGAAATGGCCGTATTCATGACAACTCCTACACTTAAAAGGAAATTGCTCATAGTCCAACTTTTGGAAATGGTGCCATGCTCCCACCATTAGTTTGACAGCTTCTGGTAAACCTACTTCTAGATCAATTTCAACACATATCCGAGAACATGTATATTGATATTTGGTGTCTACTTTATCGATATACCTTCCGAGACCATTCCCTATTGTCTACAGCGAGAGAGGATTCCAACAATGAACCGGGAGATTGGGTAATTAGACCTGGACAGGAACTTCTTTGGGGACATCCACTGCTGGGTCGAAGTCAGGCATCCACCTATTTAGGTAAAGACCTTGGGTGCCCATGAAATAAGGGCCACTCTAGAAAATTAGGTTGCGATCTTCCTGGGAGATAAAAAAGCCTCTTCCAACTGCGTAGCAGGTTACATTGTTCTTGATCAGGGGCCTCTAGTTCCTTTGGATCCAGTTGTCGATGGACTAGGAGAGGGCCATATACCCATAAACTGACCCACCAGCCTCTCTCATCTAGCGTCAGAGCTATCCTTATCGGTTTTTTAGGAGGAAGAGCTATTTATGGAATGGACTCTAACTTCTTAATAAATTTTGGGACATACTGGGTCACAGGCTTCTTACCATGTGCTGAGACCAGTTTGCGGAAGGCTTCCTCGGAAGGAGAGGGAGAAGGAGGAGGGGAAGGCGGATCCTGGCCTCGAGTGGAACTCATCACAGCTGCACAGACCGAACCCTAGAGCTCCTCAGCTCTCCCTTTCACTCAGCTCGCAAAAAAAAATCCTCATTCCAATAAATATTACAAGAGACTCAAAGTGTCTAATAACTTAAAGTATTGATTAGTTTCATGTCTTGAAGAAAATGTTAAATTTGACAATTTTTTGATAAGATATATTAGTAATGTTTTGACTTTCAGACTTTATTTTTGAAATAAAATTTCTATATATAATATTTTAATATGTTTTTTACAAATATATGGCATATTTTTTCTTGAATTTATGTGAATCGTCATTTTCAGAACATAATATGAATTAGTATTGTTTTTATACAAAAACTCTCTAAAAATTCATTGAAAATGGTTTTAAATGTCTTTATTTTCTGAATTTTTTTACAATTTTGTCAATAAAAATGTCTTGTTTTGTCAATAAAAATGTCTTGTTTTGTCCATAAAAATGTCTTATTTTATAGAAAAAAATTGCAAAATGTATATGTTTTTTATTATAAATTGCTTATAAATGTATTTTATTTTGTTAGATTTCTAAAAACACACTTGAAAATAGAAATTAAATATATTTTACGACAAAGATAATTCAAAGGCCCAAAAAAATGCCTCAAAATGAAAATGTGTGATACTGGTATCAACCCTTTTTGAAATGAAGGTAAAAATAGCTACTAAAATTAGGAGAGAGAAAAACGAGAACTGTGTCGAGTTCTCATTTCATAGTATAAGTGGTTATTAATGATTGTTTTGGAGGGTGATGATGTGAAAGTAGTCCAGGTTTTTTTTTAAGGATTCTAATATTATACTTAAGTATAGTATCCTAGGCGATTATTTTGGATTGAAAAAAACATGTATTTAGATAGGTAGGCAAATATTAAATATGAAACATACAATTTACTACTGAAATGTGTAAATTTTGGCTAGTATTATAATAAAAAAAATATTTTATGTAAATAGGCGATATTAGAGACTAAAAATGACCAAATAGTGAATTTAGTATTTGAAAAAAGACCCCAAAAATAGCCAATTGGCGAAATTTCAACCCTTAAAATTACCCTGGAAAGTACATCCATCTTAAAATGATATTTTGCATAATCCCTTCAATACATTGTCCACTAAGGAAGATAGTGATATTATACGTGTAAATCTAGTAGGATTTAAGTAAAATACCTTAATCAACTAATATCAAAGCCTTCATTGCCTCATTTAAGAGCGAGAAACATTAAATGTAACCTATGGAAATTTTAAATAATAAATGAGTTTGTTGCCTTGTTGGGTGATCTTTGAATTTTTTATGAATCTATAGTAGCATATTAGTTTATTGTGATGCTTGTGTAATTTTCTTCTAAATATAAGAAATTTTGGGTGATGTTTGTATCTATTTTGAATTCAAGATTTGCATTTACAATTGCATGTTTGCAATCACTAACTTGATGAACAAAGTGTTGGCATTTTGGTTAATATATAGTCATGTTTATTGTATGCAGTCTGAAGATCACTACAAAATAAACTATTGTTCATGGGAGTAAAGGGATTTCTCTTTGGAGTTCAAATGTTATCTAAAATAGAAGTATTTTCCAAAAAAATATCATTTTGTCCATAATTGTTATCATTCATTATGCACGATTGTTCAGTCTGGATATTGTCAATGATGCAAAAGAACATTTTGGTATTGCTCTGTGGTTTTCTTCACTCGACATCGAGGAAATTAAAAAATTCCTTGATATATTTGAATGGCTGAAGAATGAGGACTTTGTATTTATTTGGGGTCGAGAGCAATGTAAACACAGTACAATTTATAATTCTTCAATGTATGCATATAATGTTGGTAAAGTACTGCACATACACAAAAATTCGTTCAAGGATGTATTTATCCAATATGGAGATATATATGAAAAACCAGACATGCAATTTATAGATTAAAAACAATATCATTCAATTCACAAGAGAGAGAAATAACTATAAAGCAATGTTGTGTTCTTTGTTGAATCATCTCAGGCCTTGTTTGAAAATGGGGCGTTGGTTAAAAACTTTTAACTTCAGATGAATTTTAGATTATAGAGACAACAATTGATTTAGTAATTTGTATAATTTGACAAAATTCGATAATGTAAAAACAATTTTGTATATTCGAACAGTTCTAATATTTATGGATGTAGTATCATGTGTTTGGTGTTTTGTTTCAAAAATTGCATATCATACAAGTATACTTACATACAGATAGAAACATTGAAACAAAATAAAATTGATTGGGTTGTGTGTATTGTTTTATGTTTGCAGATACTAGTAGAGGATTAATTATAGGTGGGTTGGTGCAAGCTAATGATGGCCACTCATGACGCGTTAGTCGAAATGGACTTCTGGAAAAACATAAATATGAACGTCAAAAAGCAATACTACAGCTACCTACACAACTTTTTGGAATATGGTGCAAGAAGATCAAACGTAGAAAATCAGACTACCTTCCGGAATATATAAATATTATTTATGGAAATTAAGT